>CM042261.1:6288158-6520658 GCA_023566225.1 Romanogobio albipinnatus | reverse complement strand
TGTGTGTGAGAGAAAGAGAGAGAGAGAGAGAGAGAGAGAGAGAGAACACATGAAAAAGTCAAGGGAATATCTGCATATGTGCACACTAGTGTGTGAGACGCAGACGGACAGAATGAGAGAGTGTGTATGTGTGTTTCTGAAGCAGGTCTTAACATGCTGTCAGTGTCTAGAGTTGGAATGTGCACAAGACGGCCATTGTTGTTTAAACAGCCAGCCAGCAGCCCTTCTCCTTGGCAACGGGCTCTGCAGCAGCGTTTCCCACAGCAACAGTGGAACAGGGGTGCTGGGGGGTGGGTTGGGGGGGGTCAGGAAGTCAGGGCCGCAGTGGAGAGGCCCCTCTACAAAACACTGGCCTCAAGGTCCAACTCAATATGTGTGTGTGTGTGTGTGTGTGTGTGTGTGTGTGTGTGCACGTATGTGGGATGTGTGTGCCGTACGCCCATATGTCTGAATGTGTAGGGTGTGTGTGTGTGTGTGTTCGTAAGAGCCGGCGGGCGAGAGAGAGCGGCTGTGCATTAGACACAATCCAGAGATGGATAGGAGGAGGTGGGTTAGAGAGAGGTGCGGGTTCGTGCGCAGAAACACACACCAGCTGTAAGTATGAGCTGATTGGTTGATGAGCTGTTTGCTGAATATCAGACGGAAAGGGGAGATTAGGACATGGATAAACACAACGTGAGAAGCAGATAAATGTGTGTTGGATTATGAGAGAGAGAGAGAGAGAGGGAGGGAGGGAGGTGTGGACGGAGACAGGTGTGTGTTAGGGATGAGCATGAGAAGAGGTCAAGCTTTTCCCCTGCTGGGAGATGTTGTAACTACATCACCTGGTCATAAACAGCATCTTTTTCCATGTCAGACTTTTTTTTTTTTTTTTCAAACACATTTGTAGGGCTCTTAAAATTATAAAATTATTGTTACAACAATGATATTACATATTATTTTGAATTTCCAGGAGGTTAAATATAGATCACAATTCTCCCACGATTCTGAATAGACAACTAAACAATAACATGTCATTTGGTTCTGACAAAATGTGACCCTGGAGCACAAAACCAGTCATGAGTCTCACGGGTATATTTGGGGCTATAGCCAACCATACATTGTATGGGTCAAAATTATTAATTTTCAAAAAGGTTCATTAGTTAACATGAACTAATAATGAACTGCACTTTTAAAGCATTTGATTTCAACATTTACTAATGCATTATTAAAATCTTGCTAACATTAGTTAATGCTCTGTGAACTAACATGAACAAACCATGAACAGCTGGATTTATATTAACTAATGTTAACAAAGATTAACTAATGCTGAACAGAGGTGTTGTTCATGGTTAGTTCATGTTAACTAATGCATTAACCAGTCCTTCCAGAAAAATGCGGCTTTTTTTTGTGATTGTTGCGGGCAAAAATCCTTGATTATGCGGCACGTTTTCTTAAAAAATGCGGGAAAATGCAGGATATTTATGCAATTTTAGGCGATAAAATTGCGGGAACTTGCAAAAACTGCGGTTTGATGAGAAAGAGAAAAAAAGCACTACATCACAGAAAGTGCTGGGAATATTTAAGTTCTCATCTTTTTTTATTGAAGACCTTAATAATGGCTCAAATTTACAAAACATTGAGTCAAACAAGTTCTGTAGCTTCACAAAAGGAATATGCTACAACTTCTGAAAAATGAATAAATAACTTCCTGTTTTACAGAGGTAGCTTTACAAAACAGACATTTGAGTGCTTCCAATGCACAAAGTGCAATCTCTTAAAGGGTTAGTTCACCCAAAAAGGAAAATTCTGTCATTAATGACGTCCCCTCATGTCGTTCGACACCCGTAAGACCATCTTCGGAACACAAATGAAGATATTTTAGTTGAAATCCGATGGCTCAGAAAGGCCTCCATTGGCACAGTGTACTTTACACTCTCAAGACCCATAAAAGGTACTAAAGACGTCGTTACAAAGTCCATCTCACTACAGTGGTTCTACAATAACTTTATGAAGCGACGAGAATAGTTTTTGTGCTAAAACCTAAATAACGAATTATATAGTGATGACCGATTTAAAAACAAACAGCATCATGAAGCTTCGAAGCGTTATGAATCAGTGAGTCGATTCAAGATTCGGATCGCGTGTCAAACTGCTGAAATCACGTGACTTTGGCGATCCAAACCGCTGAATCGACTCACTGATTCATAACGCTTCAAAGCTTCATGATGCTGTGTTTTAAAATCGGTCAACACACCGGGAAACTGCTTTGCGCGGTCTTTTGCTGTTATTTTTGTTCGCAATTTGCGTGCTTCATCATGGTTTCACCGATATCTATGGTTTCTCCACGGGGGTTTGCAGCTTTTCGATGACGTTCATGTCGGGTAATTACGTCACTTCAAAACGTTCCCATGGCAATAGGGGGAAATGTATGAAGTAAACATACTTCTCTTGTGTGAAGTAAACGAACATTTTTCAACTTTCTGCTAATATATATATGACTTTTTTTGCAACGAAAATGCGGGGATTATGAAATCATGCTAGCCCCGCATATTTTGCACGCGGAAATAGGCAATTTACGCGGCGAAAGTGCGGCGTATTTGAAAAAATGCGGTCCCCGCATAAATATGTGGACTTTGGCTGATTATGCATCGCGTTTTTCTGGGGGGATTGAATTAACTAATGCAACCAGTGTTGGGGAAGCTACTCTGAAACAGTAGTTTGACAAGCTACAAGCTTCTTAAAGTAGTTAAACTACAGTCAAGTTACCCTTCTGATAAAGTAGTTATACACTACAAGTTACTACCAAAATGTAGCTAGCTACATCGAAACTACTTAGATTTTTTTTTTTTTTTTTTTTACAATTAAATTGCATTTACAAATGACTGAATAATCGTTAATGAAAGTTAAATGGGTGGGGTTTAAAACAACACAATGCAATACAATTATGATAAGAGTAGTTTTATTTCGTAAACTATCCAAATATACAATACTCAAATGCAGTCTATGGGCCCTATCTTGCACCCAGCGCAATTGACTTTGTACACCGACGCATGTGTCATTCCTATTTTACACCCGCGCAAAGCGCGCTTTTCCCTCCACAGAAGCACGTCGCTAAACTAGTGAATGAACTTGCGCTACCTGGGCGGTTCAGTGCAAAAAAGGAGGCGTGTTCCGGCGCAAACAATCCCTGGTGCTATTTTGCTGTTCCATTAAACAATTGCGCCACTGACCAGAAAAAACCTAGTCTAAAGTCAGTGGCGCGTTGCGCGTTGTTCATTATGCTATTTTAAGGGCGCATGCTTGACCATAATGTATAGCGTGCACAACGCGCACACAGATGCAACAGTTATTTTTGCATATCATAAATTGTTACACTAAAAAATATTAACACATGAGATGACGGAAATCATTGTGGTGTGCCACGAAGATGTGAAAAAATAGGCATAAATCTAGCTTACAAATTATTCAGGCTAATTGTAGTCTAATAATTAAGGAGACCTGTTTGCCCAATAGTGGCAACTTCTGGCAAGACATATATGTATATAAGGACATCTAACAAATTGGTTTGTCCGTCAAGAACCAGGAAAAAAAATCGGTGAAGGTGGACGCAGCGATGTCCTCTGCTGGCGTCAGGTCCTGAGTAGAGGCAGATCCACCTCCCGTTACACGGCGTGCCCGATTGATGCTAGCAAGCTTGGACTTTCCCCGTCTTCTGATGTCATTGTAGCGCTTGCGGCACTGGTGCGACGTCCTGGGGATGCCAGCTGATGAAACAATTGTGGCTATTTCCTCCCACGCCTGTTTAACCGACGCTATTTTGGGTGGGTTTCTCCCATCCCCATACAACACAACTTCTCTGTCTTTCACTGCTCTTACAAGAACATCAGTCTCCTCGCCTGTGAACCGCTCCTGGCGTGCGCCTGGTAAATACGCCATAATAATAGCAATCCATAATGGAACTTGCGCACCTGCTTTTAAAGGGAATGTTGGATGACGCTCTGATTGGTTTATTCACGTTACGCCCAAACCACACCTATGAATAATGAAGCTACTTCAGACCAACCCATTTTAGATTTGCGCCGGGCGCAAGAGCCATTTATCCCGCCGGGAAAATAGCAACAGCGCCGAGACCCGCCCACAAAGTTACTTGCGCTTCGCGCTTTGACACTTGCGTTTCAGATCGTTAAAATAGGGCCCTATAACTCAAACTGACTGTCAAAGTGCAAAATCATGTCACATCAAAACTTTGATAAAGAGGAGTAGACAAAAATGCATATATATATACATACACTCAAAAAAATGAACTTTCACTGTTGTGAGTTGCACTCAAATCATCCTTGTTCACATTACTTAAAAACTCATGTAACAAAATTTACTTAGATTTACTGAGTTGTTTCTACTAAAAATGAGTATTGTCAGCTTTACTTAATAAGTGTTTGTTCGGTCAGCTTAACATTGCTGAGTGAAACGAACAAACTGGGCAGTGGATCTGTAGTTCCCAGCATGCTTTGCAAGGGACTGCATTAGGAGAGTAAATTTAGGGATTAAAGTTGTTTTTCATGTAATGTTTTTCAGTAAAGGGAAAGATGTTGTTAGTTTATGTTAGTGTTATGTTGGACATTTAGAAAAGTTTCTGTCATTTTGTGGTTACCATTATGCAGAAGAGTGGTGCCTGTTTTTGGATGTGGGCACTCATATACACATTTATTGGATGGATTTCCTGTTGTCAATTAAGTTATTTTTTAATTTTATTGATGAATAGATAATTTCTTGACATTTTTTAATAAATGTGTTCACCTGACATAAACTTTTATAAATTTAACATAACATTATTAAGTAAACTGCACATATAAATATTATGTAACAGTGACAAATTTTGTATTTACTTAAAGAAATTTTGTCAGCTTTACTTGCCTTTCTTTTGTTCATATAACTAAATTGTTATTTGTAAAAATGACTTAATATAGTTGTGTGGAACCACTTGACGCAGCTTTTTTAAGTAAATTCAACAAATAATTTTTTTGAGTGTATATATATATATATATATATATATATATATATAGCAGGATCATCAATTTAAAAAGGCTATTATTCACCTGTATGTGCTTAACGTCTTTGACGCAGACAGCGGCTTTTTTTTTTTGTGATCAACTTTTTATTTGGTTTTAACACAAGATGTACAATAGACTTCAGCAGTCGGCTAGCTGGAGCCATTTACCTCCAGTCTTTGTGCTAAGCTAGGCTAGCTGGAGCCGTTTACCTCCAGTCTTTGTGCTAAGCTAGGCTAGCTGGAGCCGTTTACCTCCAGTCTTTGTGCTAAGCTAGGCTAGCTGGAGCCGTTTACCTCCAGTCTTTGTGCTAAGCTAGGCTAGCTGGAGCCGTTTACCTCCAGTCTTTGTGCTAAGCTAGGCTAGCTGGAGCCGTTTACCTCCAGTCTTTGTGCTAAGCTAGGCTAGCGGTGGGTGCGTCAGACAGAGTTATGGCACGCAAGGAGATGAGAATGGTATGTATGGACTTATCTAACTCTGGGGGATACGGTGAATAAGATAAAGTCCCAAAAAAGTCGCCGTGTTAAATTAAATTGTTCCCTGATATCTACATAGAAGGTATGTGGCTTTGGTAAGGGCAAAAACACTCCAAATATGGTTTTACATGTCCATTTACAACTCTAGGATTTGTCCCTAGAATGAAATGGGTTGTTATTACCTGGGTTGTTGAGCTCTGTTCTGATTGGCTATTTTAGCAAGGCTCATTTCAGTAGCTCACACAGCTGACTTACCACGCAAAACAAGCTTACAATTAATAATAGTACACAATTAATCTGTCCTTATAGCAGCACAAGCACACTTAATGATAAATTATTACCTTTAGGACCTCATTGTTTTCAAAGACAGATGTCATTTAGGCCAAATGGAAAAATAAGAAACTTCTCTAAAGATTTAAAACTGCGAAATTCCACATTACTTTAATGTTTTGTTTTTTTCCACCAGCAAAAAAGACTATTGTCACACTGAGGTTGCATTTATTCAGCAAACACAATCACAAATAGTCGAGAGATCCATGCTTAGATTTATTACAGTTCATCACTGAGAAGTGAGTCGTGACTGAACACAGACAGACTGAATGACACTTTAATTTAAACAGAAAATCTCAAATGGAGATTACTGAAATGCAGATTATTTGTTTATTGGTGTTTTCAGATCATCTGCACGCACGAGAGAGAGAGTTTGTGTGCACATGGTTGCCAGATTGCAGTCTAAGTAAAACACCGGATAGAATACGTGTTCTTTCAGACAAATAACATCTGAGTTATATTAAAAATGTCCTGGCTAATCCAAGCTTTATAATGGCAGTGAATTGTTTTTTTCATTTTTAAAGTCCATAAAAGTGCATCTATCCATCATATAACTGCTCCACACGGCTCCGGGGTGATAATAAAGGCCTTCTGAAGTGAAGTGGTGCGCTTGTGTAAGATAAATAACAATATTTACACCTAGGATGACTTGAGGGGAGTAAATCATGGGCTAATTTTCATTTTTGGGTGAACTAACCCTTTAACAGAAAAGCTCTGATTGGGGGGGTTTAAATAATTAGCTAGTTACATCCAGAGCCATAGAAAACGTTTTTCAATTACGTCACAGGTCACCGAATGACACATTTTCAAACTCTTTTCAGCTTTTCTCAGCTGGCAAACACAGCAGAAACCTAACTAAATGCAAAAAAGCTACAAAAGCAGAACGTTTCATTCTGTGGTACCTTTAATATTTAAATGTTAATGAAAACCAGTTTACTACCATACAAATGCCATTTTCTTCAATAAATGCACTTTCAATTCATCAAAGACTCCTGAAAAAATATTGAAAATATGAACTGTTTTCAGTATTGATGATAATAATCAGAAATTTAATTTCCGCGCAGGAACACCACAAGTGTGACTTTGTTCCATTTCAAAACAAACTTCCTGATTAAACATTAAAGCACTAGTGTGACATTTTTTCCATATTTGATTGAATATTGACAAAATCATCCACTAATAATGATTTTTCACCCAAAAACTGAGGTGCATAAATTCAAATCAATTAGGCCTACGATCAATCAGTTCCAAAAAGAAATACAAAACCCGTCTTAATTGAAAGAAAACAAGTTAACAAAAAGATTAAATCCAATATTTGGTGATAATGAACGATTTACAAGCCATTTTTAAAAAGGCCGGTCATTTTTGACGGGGTGTTTTAACACAGCGTAAGGGTTAATCTGTTTCTGGACATATTTAATCTACTCTAGTGACCCCCAGACATAAATAAGCACCGTTTAAGTGTCTTCTCCAAATGAAAAGTATACAGGATGAAAATAATGATGCCGTTCATGAGCGGTGGCATGATGGGTTATTCAAATAAACAAAAGACGATGAAGAAAAACAGATATTTAAAGAAGAATGGGCCGAAAAGTAACTGGCTTTATTCTCCTTTCTTAAGTGTGTTTCAAACTAATGTGTCATTTGTGAAAAAAATTATTCAGACAAATTTAATTTCTGGTCACTTTACTTAAACATATCTAATTTTGTCACAACTTAATTTAATTGTGTTATATCAACCTAATATATTTGATGAAGTTTACTTAATTAAGTTGTGTTAAAACTACATGAAATATTTGTGTTGACATAACTAACTGGGCAGTGGATCTGTAGTTCCCAGCATGCTCTCCCTTAGGAGAGTACATTTAGGGATTCAAGTGTTATTTTATGTTTTTTTTCTGTAAAGGGAAAGTTATTGTTAGTTAATGTTAGTGTTTAATGTACAGTTAAGCCCAATTTATACTTCTGCGTCAAGTGGACGCCTTAGCTATGTTGTAGGCTGTGTGTTGCAGGCGTAGCCTACGACGTACCCTGACGTGCACCTCTCCGAAAATGTAACAAAGTGTCAATGTAATGTTATGTAATGTTGTAATGTACCGTTTTGCTGAAGAGTGGCGCCTGTGCCTAGGCTGTGGCTAATGTCAGGAGTGACACCCCTTTTCTTAAATTTTCATTATTGTGTGATGGATGAAACTGCTTATAATTGATTTTCCAATTAAAAGTTTTAATTTAAGTTTGAAAAGTATAAAAAAAGTCATGTTATAGGTATATAAATATCATTTAAACTGTATTTGATAAAATTGAGTTGGTCCAACTCAATTACATTTCATTGCATGAATTCGTTTTTTTTTATGAGTTGGGGCTACACATATTTATTGGATGGAAAACCTGCCCTCAATTAAATTGAGTTTGTCCAATTAGTTATTTTTTTGAGTGTGGGCTTTACACTCAATTTACCTGAAGGCAGGTTTTTCCATCCAATAAATATGTGTAACCCCAACTCATAAAAAACTAATTCATACAATGAAATGTAATTGAGTTGGTCCAACTCAATTTTATCTAATAGCTTAATTGATATTTATATACATATAACATTACTTTTTTTCTTGTCAAACTTAAATAATAAAAAAAAATTGGAAAATCAATTATAAGCAGTTTCATTCATCATCATACACAATGTATATAATGAATATATAAGAAAAGAGGTTTGACATTAGCATAGATCACTGAGTGCCCACAGCCTAGGCACTGGCGCCACTCTTCAGCATAACGGTAACCACAAAATTAAAACAAACATTACAGAAACCTCTCCAAATGTCCAACATAACTGAACATTAAACACTAACATTACTAACAACATCATTCCCTTTACAGAAAAACATAAAATAACACTTTAATCCCTATATTTACTCTCCTAATGGAGTCCCTTGCAAAGCATGCTGGGAACTGCCCAGTTAGTTATGTCAACACAAATATTTAATGTAGTTTTAACACAACTGAATTAAGTAAACTTCAGTTTTAAATATATTAGGTTGATTGAACACAATTAAATTAAGTTGTGACAAAATTAGATATGTTTAAGTAAAGTGAACAGAATTTAATTGTGTCACATCATTTTTGTGACCTGAATCATTTTTTTGAGTGTAGTAGAAGATCCTTTAAATATTTTTCATCAGTTTTCATAGTAACATAATTAGCTCTGAAATATCAAAATGCTATAGCCTATCAAAACTTCTTTGATTTGTTCATGATATTCCCTAATGATAAAGATGCTCTTTTGTCTGTCTCCATGCTCACATTAAGTCCTTTCCTGTAAATGTACACGACTGCATTCATTAGCTTAGGTAAACAATTAGAAGAATTACAAAATGCAGTAAATGGTTAAAGGTGTCATGAACTGGCTTTTTACATTTTATTTATACTGTTGTCTGAGGTCAACTTATGACGTTTGCGTGGTTTTTACATTCAGAAACATCATAATGAATAAGTAATAGGCTATTTTCTCTCTGAAAAACGCTCGGATTTGATGGGCGGGCACTGAACACTTGGAAGTAAACGCCCAAGGCTAGGATTGGATAAGATTTGCATATTTAATGAGTTTTAGCTCCCCTCAGTACATCTGGGGAAATGCTCAGAGGACTCGCAAAATATCAAACAAACACAATGATTATATCACACACACACACACTCGCGTGGACACACCCTCACTCACTCACTTGCGCGGACACACCCTCACTCACTCACTTGCGCGGACACACACACACACACACACACACACACACACATACACACTCACTCACTCACGCGGACACACACACGCTCACTCGCGTCGCGCAGACACACACACTCGCGCGGACACGGAGACACACACTCACTCGCGTGGACACACACACTCACTCACTCGCGCGGACACACACACACTCACTTGCGCGGACACACACACACTCACTCAGGTGGCCGGACACACACACACACACACTCGCGTGGACACACCCTCACTCACTCACTTGTGCGGACACACACACACACTTACTCACTCACGCGGACACACACATGCTCACTCGCGTCGCGCAGACACACACACTCGCGCGGACACGGAGACACACACACACACACACACACACACTCTCGCGGACACACACTCACTCACTCACTCGCGTGGACACACACACACTCACTCGCGTGGACACACACACACTCACTCGCGTGGACACACACACACTCACTCAGGTGGGCGCACACACACACACTCGCGTGGACACACCCTCACTCACTCACTTGCGCGGACACACACACACTCACTCACGCGGACACACACACGCTCACTCGCGTCGCGCGGACATGGAGACACACACACTCGCGCCTGGCCCATAACGTTAGAAATGCGATCACGAGTGAACCAATAACACCTTCTCCACCCTGTGACAGCGTGCTAAGGTATGTAATCAATAGATTTCAAACGATCTGTAATGTTATGCAAAACTAACACATATAAAAAAACATGTTTTAGCCTTCTCACATAAGTGTGTGTTCAGAAGGAAGCTTATGCAGGGACGATCCTTAGCTCACGAGTCGGTGGGCGGGGCTACAGAAGTATATTTATCTGTAGAGGCGGAGTTACGCAAGAGATGTGCATATTCTGAGAGCTCTCGTTTTTCTGGGCCTGGTGTCTATAAAAGCTTTTCTTTGACTAACAAGGAAGTTTTCAGCTCTATATTCTTATATTACCATGACCTTTTATATATCAAAAGCTCAAGGGAAAGTTGATTTCTCAGTTCATCACCCCTTTAAACTGGTCGTGCTACAAACCTGTGATCATGATTGTAAATGAAGTAAGAAATAGTGAGTGTGTTGTAGGTCTGTTTTCTCTTCCCACTCTTTTCCCTCTTACCAGATTTCCATCCCCACATCTGACGTAGCCGCACATGCCGTATAGAACAGACACTCTTCTGATTTATCTGTTCAGTTCTCAACTAAATGACCAAAAGACATGTGTACAAAACTCTCTGTCTCACTCACGCCTGTCTTTCACTTGTAGATGCTATTCCCGGCTGGTGTTGTGGTCATGTGACCAAGAGGGCAGGATGGTGTAGTGAGTCTCTGCTCCTCTTCAAATAACCTAGTAGATGAGCGCAAGCGGAAAGTAACAAGAAAAGACAAGGTAGTAGAAGTAAGAGTGTGTGTGTGTGCTGTTGCGTGTGTGTTTTTGGCTGGGCCGAGTGTTGAGCGCAGTCTCTGGTGATGAAGATTATAAGGAATTTCCTGCAGCTGGGGACAAGAGAGAGCGTTCGAGTAATAGAAAGTGAAAGAGGGAGCGAGTGAGAAAGGTGGAGAGGGGGATGAGAGGTTACAGAGAGGGAAAAGGCAGAGATGCGGGAGATATTAAGAATGCAGATGAGAAGGAAGAAGAACAGAGTTGGCTGAGGAATGATGGAGGGATTGAACGCGAAGAGGGGAAGCAGCTCTGTTCCACAACCTAGTGAGCTGCCTGGAGGAAGCATTTCACACTCGTCTTTTCTTCCCTATTGTGGGGACAGCTTCTCAAACAAGAGCAAATGTAGGGCGGGACTTGATTTTGTCCGTGTGGATTTGATTGGATGGTTGAATGGTTGTGGTCTGCTATTGGTCGATCTCATATGAGTGACAGGCTGTCACGGCCTTGTGCCAATAAGCACGTCATCAGAGAAGAGATGTAGGCAGCATTGCATGTATATCCAGTGGAGGAGAAAATCACTGACATAATCTACATATTACATACCCTAACCCATATTTGGTGTAGAAACATAGTCTCTAATGAATTTGATGTACTTTTAACAATATCGCAATGAGTTCAGTGAAAAATTTTGAAAATATTCATCAAAATATTGTTTAAAAATGTACATCAAATTCATACATTTGGTGCAAAACAGACAGTGTGAAACAGTTTTTTGTATTATTAATGATTACTAATCATAAGGATGTCTATAACAAATCATGTTTGTTACACCAAATGTAAAATGTTCAGTGTTTTTGACATTGTTCACTGAACTCATCTCAATATTGTTCAAACATTTTTACATAAAATTCATACACATACATTTGGTGTAAAACATACACTTTTTAATTCGTTTATTGTTAGTATCTAATGAATTTGATGTACATTTTTAACAATATTGCGATGAGTTCAGTGAAAATGTAAAACAATGTACATGATAAAATTCATACATTTTGTGTAAAAAAGACAGTTTTGTTAACTTTTTTATTAGTATCTAATACATTTTATGTTTATGTCTGTTTTGCCCCAAATGTATGTGTATGAATTTTATGTACATTTTTGAACAATATTGTAATGAGTTCAGTGAACAATGTTAAAAACTCATCTCAATATTGTTAAAACATTTTTACATAAAATTCATACACATACATTTGGTGTAAAACACACTTTTTAATTAGTTTTTTGTTAGTATCTAATGAATTTTATGTACATTTTTAACAATATTGCGATGAGTTCAGTGAAAATGTTAAAAACTCATTGAAATATAAAAATGTACATGATAAAATTCATACATTTGGTGTAAAACAGACAAAAAATGTTGTTAGTGTCTAATGAATTGCAATGAGTTCAGTGAAAAATGTCAAAAAACACATTGTTAAAAGATTTACATAAAATTCATACACATATACATTTGGTGTAAAACAGTTTTTAGTAACATGTTTTATTAGTATCTAAATTTGATGTACATTTTTAACAATATTGCGATGAGTTCAGTGAAAATGTAAAAAAATGTACATGATAAAATTCATTCACTTTGTGTAAAAAAGACAGTTTTGTTAATTTTTTTATTAGTATCTAATAAATGTTATGTTTTTGTCTGCTTTGCACCAAATGTGTATGAATTTTATGTACATTTTTTAACAATATTGCGATGAGTTCAGTGAAAATGTTAAAAACTCATCGAAAATATAAAAAAATGTACATGATAAAATTCATATATTTGGTGTAAAACAGACAAAAAATGTTGTTAGTGTCTAATGAATTGCAATGAGTTCAGTGAAAAATGTCAAAAAAACAGATTGTTAAAAGATTTACATAAAATTCATACACATATACATTTGGTGTAAAACAGTTTTTAGTAACACGTTTTATTAGTATCTGAATTTGATGTACATTTTTAACAATTTTGCGATGAATTCAGTGAAAATGTAAAAAAATGTACATGATAAAATTCATACATTTTGTGTAAAAAAGACAGTTTTGTTAACTTTTTTATTAGTATCTAATACATTTTATGTTTATGTCTGTTTTGCCCCAAATGTATGTGTATGAATTTTATGTACATTTTTGAACAATATTGTAATGAGTTCAGTGAACAATGTTAAAAACTCATCTCAATATTGTTAAAACATCTTTACATAAAATTCATACACATACATTTGGTGTAAAACACACTTTTTAATTCGTTTTTTGTTAGTATCTAATGAATTTTATGTACATTTTTAACAATATTGCGATGAGTTCAGTGAAAATGTTAAAAACTCATTGAAATATAAAAATGTACATGATAAAATTCATACATTTGGTGTAAAACAGACAAAAAATGTTGTTAGTGTCTAATGAATTGCAATGAGTTCAGTGAAAAATGTCAAAAAACACATTGTTAAAAGATTTACATAAAATTCATACACATATACATTTGGTGTAAAACAGTTTTTAGTAACATGTTTTATTAGTATCTAAATTTGATGTACATTTTTAACAATATTGCGATGAGTTCAGTGAAAATGTAAAAAAATGTACATGATAAAATTCATTCACTTTGTGTAAAAAAGACAGTTTTGTTAATTTTTTTATTAGTATCTAATAAATGTTATGTTTTTGTCTGCTTTGCACCAAATGTGTATGAATTTTATGTACATTTTTTAACAATATTGCGATGAGTTCAGTGAAAATGTTAAAAACTCATCGAAAATATAAAAAAATGTACATGATAAAATTCATATATTTGGTGTAAAACAGACAAAAAATGTTGTTAGTGTCTAATGAATTGCAATGAGTTCAGTGAAAAATGTCAAAAAAACAGATTGTTAAAAGATTTACATAAAATTCATACACATATACATTTGGTGTAAAACAGTTTTTAGTAACACGTTTTATTAGTATCTGAATTTGATGTACATTTTTAACAATTTTGCGATGAATTCAGTGAAAATGTAAAAAAATGTACATGATAAAATTCATACATTTTGTGTAAAAAAGACAGTTTTGTTAACTTTTTTATTAGTATCTAATACATTTTATGTTTATGTCTGTTTTGCCCCAAATGTATGTGTATGAATTTTATGTACATTTTTGAACAATATTGTAATGAGTTCAGTGAACAATGTTAAAAACTCATCTCAATATTGTTAAAACATCTTTACATAAAATTCATACACATACATTTGGTGTAAAACACACTTTTTAATTCGTTTTTTGTTAGTATCTAATGAATTTTATGTACATTTTTAACAATATTGCGATGAGTTCAGTGAAAATGTTAAAAACTCATTGAAATATAAAAATGTACATGATAAAATTCATACATTTGGTGTAAAACAGACAAAAAATGTTGTTAGTGTCTAATGAATTGCAATGAGTTCAGTGAAAAATGTCAAAAAACACATTGTTAAAAGATTTACATAAAATTCATACACATATACATTTGGTGTAAAACAGTTTTTAGTAACATGTTTTATTAGTATCTAAATTTGATGTACATTTTTAACAATATTGCGATGAGTTCAGTGAAAATGTAAAAAAATGTACATGATAAAATTCATTCACTTTGTGTAAAAAAGACAGTTTTGTTAATTTTTTTATTAGTATCTAATAAATGTTATGTTTTTGTCTGCTTTGCACCAAATGTGTATGAATTTTATGTACATTTTTTAACAATATTGCGATGAGTTCAGTGAAAATGTTAAAAACTCATCGAAAATATAAAAAAATGTACATGATAAAATTCATATATTTGGTGTAAAACAGACAAAAAATGTTGTTAGTGTCTAATGAATTGCAATGAGTTCAGTGAAAAATGTCAAAAAAACAGATTGTTAAAAGATTTACATAAAATTCATACACATATACATTTGGTGTAAAACAGTTTTTAGTAACATGTTTTATTAGTATCTGAATTTGATGTACATTTTTAACAATTTTGCGATGAATTCAGTGAAAATGTAAAAAAGTGTACATGATAAAATTCATACATTTTGTGTAAAAAAGAAAATTTTTAGTTACCTTTTTTATTAGTATCTAATACATTTTATGTTTATGTCTGTTTTGCACCAAATGTATGTGTATGAATTTTATGTGCATTTTTGAACAATATTGTAATGAGCTTTTGACATTGTTCACTGAACTCATCTCAATATTATTAAAACAATATACATGAAATTCATACACATACATTTGGTGTAAAACAGACAGTTTTTAATAATTTTTTTTGTTAGTATCTAATGAATTTTATGTACATTTTTAACAATATTGCGATGAGTTCAGTGAAAATGTCAAAAAACACATTGTTAAAAGATTTACATAAAATTCATACACATACATTTGGTGTAAAACAGTTTTTAGTAACATGTTTTATTAGTATCTGAATTTGATGTACATTTTTAACAATATTGCGATGAGTTCAGTGAAAATGTAAAAAAATTTACATGATAAAATTCATACATTTTGTGTAAAAAAATAAGTTTTTAGTTAACTTTTTTATTAGTATCTAATACATTTTATGTTTATGTCTGTTTTGCCCCAAATGTGTATGAATTTTATGTACATTTTTGAACAATATGAGTTTTTGAAATTTTTCACTGAACTCATCACAATATTGTTAAAAAATGTACATAGAATGCACTATGTACATTTTTTAACAATATTGTGATGAGTTCAGTGAAAAATTTCAAAAACTCATTACTCAAAACTGTATTTTACACCAAATGTGTGCACTTACACTACCATTCAAACTCCATTTTCTCAAATTCACAATATATTCATCAAAGAATATAAAAAATGATGAGCAGCACAACTGTTTTTAACATTGATGACAATAATCATAAATGTTTCTTGAGTATCAAATCATGATTTCTGAAGGGTCATGTGACACTGAAGACTGGAGTAATGATGCTGACAATTCAGTTTTGATCACAGGAATAAATTACATTTTACAATATATTACAATAGTAAACATTTATTTTAAATTGTAATAATATTCCACATTATTGCAGTTTTTACTGTAGTTTTGTGTATATTTATGTATATTATGTATGTTGCGTTCCTCTCACTTGTATTAAATAAACTCGAGTCTTTTATGCAGAACACTATACGTATGACACATTGAGCTCCCAGCTTTCCAAATCAACCACTTCCAACTTCCCTGTTTTCAAATGAGACGATTAAAAGAGAAAGGGAGAAAGATTACAACATGTATTTTTAGGAATAGTGTGTTAACTTCTAACACTTTTTTTTTTTCGTGAGTGGCACCTCATTCACACCTGTACTTTCTTTTCTTTCTCATAGTAATACTTCAAAAATCATGTGGTCAACACATTGTCCTTATAACATTATTTCTGTATTCTCACAGAGGAAATCGTCAGTCTTTATACACCATAAGAAGGGGATCATCGTGTTTTTGGGCTCTGTGACTCTATAAAGTTTGCAAACTCCGGCCTTGTGAGGATCCAGTTAGGATGCTGACTATGTAGGCAGCGAGACAGCTGACTAGGTTTTGCAACAGAGCTATTGTGTGTGTGTGTGTGTGTGTGATGACAGCTGTGTTTCTGCAGAGTGTCACTGGAGTGTCTCTGTGGATCGTATGACCCACTTCTACCTCTCTCTCTCTCACTCTCACTCTCTCTCTACCTCTCTTTACCTTCTTTCCATTCCTTCTCTCTCTCTCTTTCTCCCCACTCTAAGCTTTCTCCTCCTGTCTTGTTCTAACTTTCTCTTTCTCTCTCTCTCTCTCTCTGTCACTCGCTCTCACACACTGTCGGGGCTGCTGCCTGTATCTTAGCAACAACTGCACTCTCATTTGAACTCAGTGAGTGCTTTTCCCTAACACACCCACTGACACACAGGCACACACTTCTGTAAACACACACACACACACACACACACACACGCACATACACTTGTGTAAACAGGCACACACCCCAGCACAAACACTTGTGCAAACATACTTGCACATCTCACTCAACAACAAAAAAAGAAGAAAAAAAGTTGGATGTGTGAAAGACCAGACAATGCGTGCATGTGTCCATGGGTGTGTTTGGGCATGAGTCCGTCTCTTAGTCAAAAAGGTTCAATGGAGTTCGACATAGACCTCTAGGGTTCTTGACTCAATTTCAAATTAGCCAAAAAGGTTCTAGAGCCTATAAGGAGAAACGTCTAAAATGATTGCATGATACTTTCGTTTTTAATGGGCTATTATTTCAATTGGTCTTGTGTTTATGTTTACAAGCTGTTTAATTCATAAAATTGTATTTGTGCTGTCAAAATTACCGTGTTAACACATGCAGTTATTTTTTCCAGTTTAACTTGTAAAAAATATTTAACGCAATTATGGCAACATCCATTTTTCTATCATCCTTTGGTAAGCGTTGCATTATATGATCACGCTCTTATTCATGCAAATGCTTTTAAACCATTTAAGCGTGACAAGACAAAAAAGAAGGTGCTTTCTGTGAATGTCCTGACTATGACATACACACAACCCTCAGAAAGATGTGCAGACAGCGCGCCGGACTCAAGTTCTCTCTCACGCTTGAACAAACACACTGAACAGAATAATGCCAAAAGTATGCCGAGTATTCTCATAAGAGCAGTCTTAAAGCTGCACTATGTAACTTTTCCGTCCGCTTGAGGTCGCCTGTTCAAAACAAAGGCGTAGTTTGATGACGCCACATTTGAGCGCAGACTCTTGGGACATGTGGTCTTCACCTCACAGCCGGTGGGAAAGACTCGGGCAGAAATCATGTTCATGGATGTGATTATTAACGTTACTGTAGTGTGAAGCAGAGCAGGACCGAGTGTTGTGGAGCTGAGGAACCGCTGGAGCGATTGTTAATAAGATGAACGCAACACACTTTTATTATGACACAGTCGCCGACGCCACTTCCGCTTTTCCGGTCATGAGTATGAGGTAATGCAGCTCTGTTTATCATATTAGACACATCTGAGTGTGTTGATGATGTTATGCCGTTACTCTGTGCGTTCTCTCAGCAGCTGCTATGACACTTGTTCACACTGCAGTGAGAGTAAAGCGTTTCTGCAAAATAAAACCGGAAACCGAGGGGAACGCAGATATGATGCACTCAACAGGCGACTCCCTCACACGTCCCAGTTCATTGGTTGAAATAGCAATTTCTCTCGATTTACAAATAGTTGGAAACATTTGAGATATTGTAAGTACTCAACTGAACAAAATATATCACACTGGCCTAGTGGTTTTTGGATATTTTACTGAAAAATGTGACATAGTGCACCTTTAAATGAGTTAAATAACGTCTTAAATGAACGTAAAGAGTTGTGAGGAAATGAGATGCGCGTCAGATCTGTGTCATGTTCGGCAGCGGCAGATCTTAAAGTGACAGCAGCCTCTAATGATGTCTGTCATTAAACACAGAACAAAGATAACAGAGGAAATTGTAGCTTTAACAAGGATCAATCTATATTTAATTTATAAGAAGTTGTTTAATAACTTTTTCTGTATATTTCCTACCTGTTAGACAGAAGGCCACAGGTAAATATGACAGTTTATTATATTGGGTTTATGTGAGGATTGTTTTAAGTTCACTTAAATTAAAAGTGTATTAAAAAAATATTAAAAACTCCAAGGTTTTTAATCGCAATTAATCACAGAAAAAATCAATTCACTCTTCGCCGCGAGTTTGATTGACAGGCGATCTGACCAATCACATCGCCGAATCTGCCGTTGTGTCCGACAAAGCAGTCAGGAGAGTTCGTAGATTAACGTCGGTGAACTTGAACTTGGAAAAAAGGTGTGTACTGACGTCTTTCCGCAGTTGAAACAACATTTCTTTTAGTGTTCATTCATGTTTATTTCATGCTTATCAATGAACTAGAAGGAAGAGATGATCGGTTCACGGCGCTACAGCGATCACGACACATTAAAGAGCCACAAAACGGTATTACTGTTTAAATTTCTTTAAAAAATTACAATTTCAAAGTCGAGACTTTGTTTCATATCAAAAGTAACTTGCCCTGTCCTGTCTGTCGGCGTGTTGTCAGTGTCCTCTTTGCTCCGCGATGTATTTTCTCTACGTGAGAACGTGTGTGTGGTGTGAGAGCCATGGCTTGTCGGACATAGCAACAGTAACTAAAGGGGGCGGGTCTTTGCGAACGGTCAATTGACAACTAAACTGACCCCTAAGGTTCTATATATGAAGCGCCCGACGGAACCTTTAAGGTTCCATATAGAACCTTTCCTTCTCCGAGTGTGACTTCCAATCCTGGCATCTTCAGGTTTTGTTGTACCTATATGCCAAATCCATTTCATACAGTTCGAATGAGGAAAAGATAACTTGCACTATGACAATGTATTTTTGCTTATTATATGATTTTGCATTGTTGCTTGTGATTATGTCTGATGTATTTGGCTTTTCTGTGATTGGTTTCACGACAATTTCATGAGATCTAAAATAAATAACATTTTGAGCATTCAAATCTTGTTGCAGGATGAGTCAACAGATAATCTTATTTTGTGCTGTGGGATTTGTTTACAGCATGGCTGGTTTTTGGACAGGTGGGCATCAATGTGGACTATATCATGTCTGTCATTGGACAGCGAGTCTAAAGGCAGCTTTGTGATTGGCTAAACGTTACCAGCTGTTTGGATCCCATGGGAGCATTGCAGCAGTTAAAAGGATTGGAGCGATGGAGAAAGAGACGGAACGTGTGTGGAGAATGGAAAGCGCAGTAGTGGAGGGAGGGAAAGAGAGGCGGCTGCAGTAAGAGAAGTTGAATACGTTCTCATTCAGACGCCAGAGAGGGTGTAAGGGATGGATTTTCTCAGAGGAGGCAAGGGAGGTACACCAAACAAAATTGGGATATGAAGAGAATATAAATAACAGCTAGTACAAAAAGCAAAAACAAATCTGAGATCAAATTGTGTGTAAACCATCTTTCTGAAGGTACACGGTCCAAAAGCAACATCCGCGGATAATGATTCACAGTTGCTTTAGTCTCATTGTTAACTGAGGATTTGCTGATTATTAGAGTGAAAAGATTGAGATTATGTATATTATGTATAATAAAATGTATAGCCAACCAACAGTAGCAACAAATGCAATAAAATCTAGGCATGCATCGATGTTAAAATTCGGTCACACTTTAGATTAGGGTCTAATTCTCACTATTAACTATGACTTTTGCCTCAATAAACTCCTTATTAGGAATAATTAGGAAGTTAGTAAGGGAGTTGGTATTAGGATTAAGGGATGTAGAATATGATCATACAGAATAAAGCATTAATATGTGCTTTATAATTACTAATAAACAGCCAATATCCCAGTAATATGCATGCTAATAAGCAACTTAATAGTGAGAATTGGACCCTAGACTAAAGTGTTACCTGAAATTATAGCAGATAATGTGTTTAATGATCAATTCAATGATAAGTAATCAATCATTATCATCAGTCATCATAAAACTGGATATTCATTTTGAGATTTGAACAGTGTTATTCAATTATTATTGTTTTAAAATGTTGACTTTAAGTGAGTGTTAGTTAGATGATGGCAAAGGTCATATAAAAATAATGGAAATTAGTATGCATAATTAGATATTCAATATTGACTGATAGCGATACATACAAAATATGTAATGTCTGCCAATATCCAATATGGTACTGATATGTTGTTGTTGTTATTATTATTGAGCAGTCTTAAAACGAGAGTTTTAATAAATATTACACTGGAAAAAAACTTATTTTCATAGTGATAGATGATATTTACATTAAGGACAAATAGCGATTCTATTTACACTAAAAATAGCAGTATTTTCTTTGTAATTAAGTTATGCTATAGTATTTATGCTTATAAATAGTGTCAGATATATTTGCACCTCAGTGTTGTTGTACATTAAACGGTATATGCAATAATATCGGAGTGTAAATTATTATATTTATTAAAATTATTGAATGCACTGTCAAAAATTGTATGTGCTATTTACTAAAAAAAATATTACACATCATATTTTTGAGGAGTTTCTAAGGCTTGGTTTCTTTAATGCAATCTACATGAATCTCCTTAATTATTTAGCCTATGACAATTAATTTAATATTTTTTTATTTATTGCTTATTTATTTTAAGTTGACTTTAAAAAAAAAGGTATAAATTAGAGTGAAAATAAGAGTGTATGCTGCTAGCCAGGCACAAGCACAAACAAACGTGTTACAGCACTGGCATTAGCAAAATTATTGCTCATTGAACAAAGCAACATGCTTTATAATATTAGTGTACATGCAGTTATCCACAACCTGAGCATACGATCTACTCTTCTGCACAATGGTAACGGTCAAAACTTCAACATAACAGAAACTCTTTCAAATGTCAAACATAACTGGACATTAAACATTAACAGATGTTTCCCTTCACTCAAAAACACATAAAATAACACTTCATTTCAATATTAACTCTCCATTTCCAGCCATATGCAAAGCATGCTGGGAACTAACAATGGTGTATCTAAATAAAACTGCACAACTGAGCTAATTCTCTTAAAATGAATAGGTAACCTTTTCCCTTAATTTTATCAGGAGAATGTATCTCTTGGTTTTATTAGTGAAATGTTCTCATTATCTTCTATACAACACTGAACCACAACAGTGTAGTAAAATGCTAGTAAATTTGAAAACGGTGAAAATAGTTTCTTTTTTGATATAGATGATATTTACACTTAAAATGTCAGTATTTTCTTTGCAATAAGTGTAATTGGTAGTTATTTATGCTTATAAATAGTGGCAGATACTATTTACACCTCAGTGTTGTTGTACATTAAACGTTATGCAATAATAGCAGAGTGTAAATGATTATATTTATACAAATTATTGAATGTATGCCGCCTTATTGGGACATAAAAGCCCTCCCTACACCTACCCCTAACCCTAAACACTTAATTATTAAACACTTTAATATTCACTGTTCCTTCTTTTAGTGAAAATAAATGCCTCTCTGATCTGAAATGTGATGGGAAAAGGGAGTAGAGCGAGTTCGGCAAAAGGTGGATTTAAATCTCAGGTCGATCTAAACTTCCACGTGTCTTTCCCCAACACTATTCACTCTCAGAAAAAAAGGTACAAAAGGCATCACTGGGGCGCAGTGTTGGGTAAGTTACTCTAAAAAAGTAATTCATTACTAGTTACAAATTTCATCTTCAATAGTGTAATTATATTACTGTACAAATTACCCTCTCCGAAAAATATTTAATTGCTTAGTACTAATTATTACTTTCCAAATCCTATATCAACCTCGAGTTCAGCGATTCAAAGATAGACATGAAACGGCTCTTTTAATTAAACTACATCATTTAAACTACATCAATTATTCTTATTAACTGACCAAAGTATTACAAATGTGAGAAGGATACAGAAAAACAGGTTAGACTTTAAATTTTGATGTTAATTCCACTATTGTACTATACAAAATTGTTCTACATACACAGTATTTAGCTCAGTTTCATCAAAAGTAACTGTAATTAAATTACACAAAAAATAAGAGTAATCCCTTACTTTACTTTTTCCAGGGAAAAGTAATTAAATTACAGTAACTAATTACGTAGTTAACACTGCTAGGGTGGTACCTTTTCAAAACGTTGTACTAATATGAACACTAATTTGTGCCTTCAAAGGGTTTGTTCACCCAAAAATGAAAATTATGTCATTAATTACTCACCCTCATGTTGTTCAACACCCGTAAGACATTCGTTCATCCTCGGAACACAAATGAAGATATTTTTGTTGAAAGCTGATGGCTGAGAAATGCCTCCATTGACATTCAGTCCATTTACATTTACATTTACATTTATGTATTTGGCAGACGCTTTTATCCAAAGCGACTTACAGTGGCCTTATTACAGGGACAATCCCCCTGGAGCAACATGGAGTAAAGTGCCTTGCTCAAGGACACACTGGTGATGACCGCTGGGATCGAACCAGCAACCTTCTGCGTGTCAGTTCCGTGGTTTAACCCACTGGACCACCATCTCACCATTTACACTCTCAAGACCCATAAAAGGCACTAAATACGTCGTTACAAAGTGCATCTCACTACAGTGGCTCTACAATAATTTTACGAAGCGACGATAATAGTTTTTGTGCGAAAAAAAAAATCTAAATAACGACTTTATTATACAAGTTCTTGTCTTCCTTGTTGGCCTCTGCCGTGAAACTCACAAAGCACCACGACGCATGCGTGAGAATATGACGTAGCGCCGGCGTTCGGGAATCCATGAAATGCACACTTTAGTCCCATTTTGAGCACTACGCCGAGACCTAAAGCACGATCAATGTAGAATTCAACAGCTTAGATACGGCGCGTCTTCCTCTGCTCGTTGTAAACAAATCTCCTCCTCGCTTCTGGGTCACGTGTCCGAACGCTGGTTCTGCGTCATATTCTCGCGCATGCGTCGTGGTGCTTCGTGAGTTTCACGGCAGAGGCCGACAAGGAAGACAATAACTTGTAGAATAAAGTCGTTATTGTGATTTTTTTTTTTTCGCACAAAAACTATTGTCGTCGCTTCGTAAAATTATTGTAGAGCCACTGTAGTGAGATGGACTTTGTAACGACGTTTTTAGTGCCTTTTATGGGTCTTGTGAGTGTAAATGTACTGAATGTCAATGGAGGCCTTTCTCAGCCATCAGCTTTCAAGAAAAATATCTTCATTTGTGTTCCGTAAAACGAATGTCTTACGGGTGTCGAACGACATGAGGGTGAGTAATTAATGACATAATTTTCATTTTTGGGTGAACTAACCCTTTAAGGTACAAAAGTGTACCTTTTGACTGCCCCAGTGACAGCTTTTGTACCTTTTTTTCTGATGGTATTGCTACTGTTAACAATCCAGCGTCTTCTGTCATTTTTTTCTGGCCCAATCAGACGCCAGTGGGCGGAGTTAGTGTAAATAGCCTCTGCCAATAAGGCGGGCTATTTGTACCTAGTGTAAATAAACACTCCGTGGAAGAAACTTTGAAAAATAAATTTTTATAGTGTATTTAAATAAACCCCAAGAAGTAAAATAGTACAAAAAAACGATATTGCTTTGTTCCATTTGCCGTTAACCTGCGCAAACATCACAATTCCTAATTTCAGTTATCTACCACACGCCACTAGGTTGGAAAGAGTGAAAGCCACATTTAATTAGTACACAAAGCAGAGCACTGCTAACCTCACTCATGTCTCCTCTCTCTCTCCGCACACACTCATCGCTGACTTAATCCAGCTCACTAGTCCGTCCTGGCAGGCAAATATGTGATGGTGCCAGAACTGTGAGAGAAGAGTAGGAGAAGCTCCAGACATTCAATCTCTCGCTCGCGCTCTCGCTCTCTCTCTCTCTCTAACGCTTAGGAGAAGGAATGTGTGTGAATATCTGAGGGACTCTGTGCGAGCGATTCAGTGTGTGTGCGTGACTGTAATTAAAGTGCTGTTCTGCAGTTGTGCTTGTTCCTGTCTTCTGTGAGACTGATGCTTAATTAATGAGTGGTATTAATTAAAGAAAGAGAAGAAGAGAGCGAGGAGGACACTGAAAGCAAATTTAAAGTGTGAGAGAATTTGAGAGATGCAATTTAAGGGTGAAGTAGGAGATCTGAAAGCTATATTTGCTTGTGTGCAAAACCTGTTGACCCTCGGACAACATCATTAATGTGATTGTCGGATTTTCTTCGCTATTGGATTAGACTTGACTCTTGTAGTTGGAACTACAACTTAAAGGGATAGTTCACCAAATAAGTGAACATTCGTGTCATTCCAACCCCATGAGACTTTCATTCATCTTCAAAACACAAATGAAGATATTGAAAGACTTTAAAACGTTCATAAAGAGATTGTAACGGAAATCCATATGAATCAAGCGTTTAAACCAAGTCTTCTGAAGAGACACGATCGCTTTATATGATGAACAGATTTAATTAGGCTTTTTACGAAAATTAAACCGCTCAGTTCATATGGATTTATTTTACAATCTCTTTATGAACCGGGTGAATAGACTTTCAATGGAGGGACAGAAATCTCTCTTCATTTGTGTTTCGAGGATGAATTAAAGTCGTACGGGATTGGAACGGGTGAGTGTGTCAGAATGTTCCTTTTTCAAAAAAAAGTTGTCATCGTTTCGCTTCTTTCGTCTGCAAAAAATATTGTGAAAAATGTGTGTTTAAACATTGAAAGTCAGTGAAAGAAAGGGGTGCCTTCACAGTTCGGTTCATTTGGTCCGAACCAAGGGCAAACAATTATACATTGTAGCATTTTTTAGCTTTTTTCGTTCCTTTTCACACTGATTGCTTTGGTCCGATCCAGTTGAAACGAACCAAAATGCAGTCACATGACCACATCCACATCACTCATTGGCCATGGCGTATTTCCTAAACTGCGACTGCGCGGGCTGGTTTTGTCCCTGGCCATAATCTATTACATTGTTTGTATACACCACAATATGCAAACAATACATTTCTATAATGAAGCGCGGATGCGGCTTGAAAACACTGTTCTAATGCACTGCAAACGTGGAGCGTGCATCGCTCGTCACATCACGCAAAGATCGCGCTGTTCTTGTGAGTTTTCGAAAGTTGGGACTTAATATGGTCATCAGACCAAATTTCTATGAGGCTCCGCACCTCCTCACTACTCCAAGTTTGTCCGCGAGCTGCCATGCTAAAGTGCAAACTATCAACAAACACTTCCTCATCACATAATGCACAGCGCTCCTGACTACGGCAGCTGGTTTAGTCCAAAAAGGATCAGTACTTTTTACAGTTGGGTCTGTTTGAGGTCGGATCACATTCTCACCACAAACAAACCGCTCCAGAGTTCGATTGAAAGCGTCCCGAGACCACCTCTTCAAGGAGGTCTCAGGACGCTTGTTTGATCCGCTTTTGGTGCGCACCCGAGTGCTGCTTTCACACCTGAGCAAACGAACCGCAGCAAAGGGGAAAACGAATTCTAGTACGATTCAACCGAACTAAATGAGGCAGGTGTGAAAGCACCCTAGGTTTGGAATGACATTTTTAGGTGAACTTTTAGATTGTCCAATTTTTGTTCATGAAATGGCACGTTGCATATGCCAGTGGTTTGTACGAATAATATACCCAATGTAACGGGGTTTGTTGATATGGGAAGAAGGAGGCGGGAACCGGCAAACTTTTAAAAGACTTTAATCAAATAAACTGAAAGTAAAAGCGGCAGCCCCTCATGGACGACTGCACACACATAACAAAACGTAAACAAAACACAACGTAAACTCAAGGCCTGGTCATCTCTCATCCTTCACTGTCATCACTCCTCCTTTTATGCTTCCGTCACTCCTCCGGGAGAGATCCGAGACCGGTGTGACGTGCAGCTGGCGCTCATCATCCAATCACTCACCGGCCTCGCCTCGCTCTCTCACGGCTCTCACTCGCCCTGCTCGTCACACCCAAATGATCTTCCAGCATATTGTTGAAATCTTGCCAAGGGAACAAATCAAAACACAAAAGCTTATGAATTAATTAAATTGTTGCATATATTAAAGGGGACCTATTATTTCTCCTTTAACAAGACATAATATAAATCTCCGATGTCCCCAGAATGTGTCTGAGTTTCAGCTCAAAATACCCTACAGATAATGTATTATAAAAAATTTAGCATGGGAGAAGAAACGCTCTGCTTTTGTGTGTGTCCCTTTAAATGCAAATGAGCTGCTGCTCCCCGCCCCCTTTCTAGAAGAGGGCGGAGCCTTTACAGCTCTGCTGGGTAACTACAATAAGAAATCAGGGGACCCAATATGACTATAAACTAGTGCTGTCAAATTGATTCATCACGATTAATCCAAAATAAATGTTTGTGTTTAATATATTAGTGTGTACTGTGTATAATTATTATGTATATTTGAATACACACAAACATGTATATATTTAAAAAATATTTGCATATATATTTTATATATATATATATATTAGTGCTGGGCAAATTAATGTGTTAACGAGGGTGATATATTTTTTTCAGTTTAACACATTAAAAATATTTAACGCAATTAACGCAGCGTCCATTTTTATATCCATTTCTGCTCAGCATTACATTATATGATCACGCTCTTATTCATGTAAATGCTTTTAAACAATCTAAGCCCGACGAGACACAATAGAACGCGCTGTATGTCAGTGTCTTGGGTGCGTCTCAATCCGTTCCCTAGTTCAGTAGTCAGGACACTGATCAGGGTGTCGGCCACATTCATGTACACAATACTGATTCTCCACCTAGGAATCGAGGGAGCTAATCGAGGGACACCCTGACACACACACGCGCGCCAGTCTCGTGCACACATCAAGTTCTCTTTCGCTCTTGAACAAAAAATAAGAACAGCACAGAGCCAAAATGCCAGTATTCTCATATTAGGAGTCTTAAATTAGTTAAATAATGTCTTAAATTAACTTTTGAGAAAATGAGATGCGCTTGACAGCGCGTCAGATCCGCATGTTCGGCAGCGGCCACTCGTAATTAAATTTAATACATTAAGTTAATTTATTATTTATGCAGTTAAGAAAGGTGTTGATATCTTTATTCAGTTTCTGACTATGTCTAACAGGGAAGGCCATGGGTAAATATAACATAATTGGTTTATGTAAAGATTGTTTTAAGTTCAATGAAATTAAAAACATTTATTTTTTACAGCCTAATAAATGTTGAAATTGGTAGCTTTCAGTTATACTGTAATGTAACGTCATTAATGTTTCATAGAGACATCAGTGATACTGGCCTTCATTCATAAAAACATGCCATTACAACAAGTATTTAAAATATACTGTCTTTAAATTGTTTCTACATTATTTAGAGTAACTGAAATTATTACAATATCAAAATATTAAAAACCTCAATGTTTTTTAAATTGCGATTAATCATGATTAATTCTTTTTTTAATCGATTCACAGCACATATATATCTGCATGTATATACTATATACATGTAATATATATTATATATAAATACAAATATTTTAGATATAAATATAACAATGTTTTCTTAAATACATACGTGTATGTGTGTATTTATATATACATAATAATTATACTCAGTACACACACATATATTATGTAAACACACATTTTTATTTTGGATGTGAGTATCACGATTAATCGATTTGACTGCACTACTATCAACGAAAATAGTGTTGTTCAGCCCGATATGAACCGGAGTCGGACACTGATGAAGGAGAGACTCCGGCAGCTTTGAGAATGAACCAGGAAGTTTCCAAATGGTTTCTTGATAAATTTATTTAGTTGTTTTAGAGTTTTCTCAGCCGTTTTGCAGCGATGGATGAGCAACACACACGCAAATACGGCTACATATATACTACTACTATACTACTATAACGGAACAACACACACACGTTGCGTCATGTTCACTTCGTTAATTTTTGTACATGTGCTCATGTGGCGAATATGACAGGGCGGGGCCTAAGCAATGTGACATCACATTGCTCATAAAATGAAAACCGGCTTGTTCTATGAGACTGTTGAGGTTTTATGGAGAAGGAGTGGGTGGATTTTTATCAAAGGATGGTTGTGTACACACACTGCCGACACACTTTTATGTTCAAACACCATGTAAAAATGAATTTAGCATAATAGGGGGACCTTTAATGTTCATAGTAATTAGTTTGTTCATTGAAGTCATTTGATCAAATCAGTTAATTCAGGAATTTTTTGTTTAAGTTAACTCATTACTGGAACGCAACGCAAAATAAAATGCTAATTCAAACAGTATGAGTCCAGCTATAAGTTCCTGTGTTAGTGTACAACGAGCATGTAAAATGGAAAGATAGCCAATACATGCCAAGTCTGACAATCTTCAGAGACCTTGATGTTCTTGTTTTCACTGTTCGTAATGGTGTGAAGAAGATTAAGACCTATGGATCTGTAGTCAACATCACAGGATGTGATTTCACAACAGAATACTTCAACTGGCACACAGATTGAGTCCTTCAAACACAAGCTTGCACCATCTATAGCCAGCCCAATGATAGGGTAATATGTTTGAAGACCCAGGTAGACTAAGAGAGACATAAGTGCAATATCACAGCCAAAACACACCTGAACGTGCCTTAATAGAACTGCTTCTGATGGCCAAATCAGACCATTTTGGTACAGAACGTCATCGCTATGTTTACTGACAACAAAAAGAAGCTTTCAAAGAGGAGAAGAGTCAAACACAAGAGAGTTCATTGATGTTTTGAATTGTTTTGTTGCCCTTGGCACTGGATACCGTGAACATGTGCATGGTTTCAAGATGTCAAGCAAAGACTGGCGAGCACTTATGAAAGAAGTGTCAGAAACTTGGTACTGAGTGAAGGTCATGGGCCTTTAAGCACACACACACACACACGCACACAAAATAATTGTTCTGAAGCAACCAGAAATGTTTTCATCTCTGAAAACCTGTGAGGAAAGATGAAAACCGTGAGCAGGCACTGTTGAAATCTGGGAGAATTAAAGCACAAGACGATCAGGCCAAACTGGCAATACAGTAGTGTGGGAAGCTTATCCATGGCTCCGAACACTGGATTGCAGCGATTTTGTTTGTGTCACGGGAATCAAATGTTTTGTTTTCTTGGTGGAAGAAATAATGATATGCATCAAAATTAGTTTCAGCAGTGCTAGTAGTGAAATGAAGGATTGTGAGCAAAAATATGAGATATTACGTGCAAGGGTGTGTGTTGTCTCTGTATCATTGTCTTCAAGAATGCAAGTGTGGCAGCTTGTTCGGCACCATGTACTGTAGCACATGTTTCTGGTTCGCTCGCTCTCTCTCTTTCGGCACTTTCCTTATCGTTGCCAGTTGGTAATAAAAACCATGTGGAATAGACTGAGAGATGGATAGAACTGGATTGTGTGTGTGTGAGAGTCCAGCCCCTGGACTTACTTGCATCACTACAGTGGTTATTGCACATGAAGAGCCATTCTTAAAGGAATTTTTTTTAATGTATCGCCAACAAAGATACTTTCCCCCTGGTTTCTAGTGTTGTAGTACTCGAGAAGATTTTTTCATGATGTTGGTCTCGGTCTTGACCACATTTGTACTCGGTCTTGTCTTGGTCTCAGACTAAGAGGACTCGGGATTTTATTTCAAGACCACAACTGTTGGGATTTCACTAAATTTCCAGTGCATTGCCTGATTTATTTATTAAAATCATTGATGTGATTGGATGTAAAACTCATTTCTAATTTGATTTATTTATTGCGCCGATTCAGAAATGAATTGGGGATTGTGTACAAAAATGACACCAATATTAATACAAATGCTCACAAAATTCAAGATATTGTTGCAAAAAGTTCTTGTATGAGATGTGATATAATTAAGCAATATCACAAGAGCTGTTTTCACAGATTTGAGCATGAATGCAAACATGATATTGCTTTAACAAACATTCAATAATAAAAAATAAATAAAAAATGATCCTCAACATTATTTATGCATTTAGCATTTTGTTGTTAATGATTTCATTTGATTGGTAACAACTCTAAATAGTGTCTTATTCTAATTATATGTATTATACATCATTTATTACAAGTTATAAGTCATTTCTCAGGTGGTAATGTGGATCTCTATGAATTTAAGGAGTGCTGTTCTGATGTTGGTCTTGACTCGGTCTCGTCCTGACTTGGTCTTGGTCTTGCCTTGGTCTCAACACACATTGGTCTTGGTCTCGACTTGGGTGGTCCGACTACAACACTACTGGTTTCACAGACAAGGCTTAAAGGGTTAGTTCACCCAAAATTGAAAATAAAGTCAGTAATTACTCACCCTCATGTTGTTCCAACCATGTAAGACCTTCGTTCATCTTCGGAACATAATTTAGTATATTTTTGATGAAATCTGAGAGCTGTCTCACTCCTCCATAGGCTTTCAGAGGGACTGAAACTTGATGGCCCAGAATAGTAAGTAAAACGAAACGAACGCGAAAACGGCGTTCTTCTTCTACTACTACTGATCTCAGTTTTCGCGCATGCGTCGTGGCGTCAGAGGCTCAAATTGAACAACAATAATAGTCGTTATTTTTGTTGTTTTTCCGCTCAAAAAGTATTTTCGTCGCATGATAGACTTAATACAGAGCCACTGTAGTCATTTGGACTCCTTAAATGACGTTTTTACTTACTATTCTGGGCCATCAAGTTTCAGTCCCTCTGAAAGCCTATGGAGGAGTGAGACAGCTCTCAGATTTCATCAAAAATATACTAAATTATGTTCCGAAGATGAACGAAGGTCTTACATGGTTGGAACAACATGAGGGTGAGTAATTACTGACTTTATTTTCAATTTTGGGTGAACTAACCCTTTAAGCTAGTCCCAGACTAAAATGCATGTTTGAGCTGTTTTAACTGAGAGCAACTTGCACTGATATATCTTAAAATATGTCAGTGCCGTTGTTTTGTCTCAAGATGCACATCAGTAATGTCACGTTTATAAAAGCTACTTAAACGTCCTAATTGAACTAAGTCCTAATCCTGGTTTAATCTAAACCCTGTCTGTGAAACCAGGCCTCCATGGCAATCGAAGACTTGGAATATGTATACTTGTGTGAAATGTTCATGCATATATACAGCATCCACTTTTATTTTGCCAAAGATCTCATTTTGTGTTTCACAGAAGAAGGGTTGGGATGACATGGGAGTAAATCATAACAACTTTCCTTTTTGTTTGAAATATTCTTGCATGCATTTATATCATTTGCATGCCCCCCCCCCCCCCCTCATTTTTCAGGATGTAATTTGAAAAATGTGTTGATCCCTTTTTTTAAATACTTCAGTCCATTCACATATTCTTTCATCCATCCATCTCCTTCCTCTCGTCCCTTTGCTGCCCCCTGCTGCCATGTCCCAACTTCTTTGCATTGTTTATTGAATCGAGCCTTTTATCAGAGGTCATATTTTGTGTGTAGCTCACTAGTATGTTTGGTACTTTTATGTGTATAGTCTTTTATTTAGATATTGCCTTTTAAATGTAACTATATTTCATATTTGTTTACTATGTAGACCTAAGTTTCACGACAGACACATTTAATGTTACTTTATATCAATATATGTGGACGCTATCACGCCTTTTTAAATAATGTTAACAAGGCCTCGTGACGTCACAAAATAATATTGAAAAGCAATACATTTTGGCAGCCAAACATTTGTTCTTCAAAATGATTTGAATAGCCACTATCTTAAGATGCAAACCATGTTTTTGCTATTCAATGCAATGGCTGCTTATGGTCCGACATGATTTCACAAAATTTCCTAAAATCAGACTTTGCATTAAAAAAATTTGAGTGATTATTATTGAAAGATCATGCTAGACTGTTTTTTTTTTTTTTTTTACTAAAAGTTTATTTAATATGCATTAAATCGCCAAATGTAAAGCATGTAAAGCAGTTGCCTACCCACTGAGACATATGTCGTATTGCCATAGTAAGGCCTGCAATCTATTGCATTGGAAAGGAAAACTATGTAACCATGGTTACCGTTCCACTCATATTCAATTGCCATGGTTACAACTATTCTCTAACTGTATTGCCATAGTGACAAGTGTCCTTTCGCCCACAGGGATAACACAAAGCATGGCCACAGCATCAGACATGGTAAGAACAGCTGCAGTTATTTCAATAGCATTTTCAACTATGCTGTACAGTAATTGCTTTCAGTTCTCAACAGCAAGTGAACATGCCGTTTTGTTTCCCTAGGAAATAACTGCACTCCTGAAAACTGGGAACCCCAAGACTGTGTGAAGCCTCATTCTGTCCAAGTATAACATAGCGAGAGGAAAGAGATCAGACAACCCACCTTCTGAACTGGACCCAGCTTACAGTTAAACCTAACACAGAACCACCACTGACACATATACGTAAATACAAAGATCCTGATCTGCAATTTTGGGGGTAATGAGCCGTCTGTCAGGTCGCCTGCGCTCTGGAGGTGTTCGCTTGACTTGTGAGGCACTGGCTGACAAAGACTGCAGTGATGATGAGGGCCCCTCTCTTTGGGAGGGGGATGAAGAGCCTGGGGGCACATCTGTAGGACCCACTGACTCCACTCCAGCCAGCTCACTACATTACAGCTTTTATTCACCTCCCTCTTTAGCTAATGGTCTGCGGAACCATGAAGAGCAACTTCGACGTAGGGCAAGGAGACGTCGGCAGACGGAATATGTGGAGCAAGTACACACGCAAGAACAAATGCACATTCAGCAAAACACACAACCACAGATGCACACACCCCAACACTCACACTCACTCACACAGTCAAGCACACACCTGCAGCCGCATACACACATTCCAGTGGATACACATATGTGGATGGACACAAACACGCTAACACACAAGTGCACACCCACAGACGCTGGCTCCTCACTTACAGAGCAGGACCCCTCCCTTATTCCGGAAGACTTGTCCTTACCTTCCAAGACTGAAACACATAATGTACATGTTCCGTCGGCCCCTTTGTTACATGCCACCCCTCCCACAAATACTCTATCACCTCCTCAGTACAACCCTCCCTCTTTACCTAAGGAGGAGACAGAACACAATTCAACATGTAAGCCAGAAATGGATCGCACCACTGACCCAGACCAAGTTTGTATAACAGGCCAATCCACTGTCATGACCTCTGTGGAGGCTGAAAGGAAGTATACCCTACGGAGTTCTGGCCGACCACGCTTCCCATGCCACCTTCGAAAATCATCCCGATTACGCAGAGCTACTGAGGACAATTTGTTCAAAAGAGAATTGGACCAACAGGATGAAGAAGAAGAGGAGAACAGAGTCTGGAGAACGGAGGAAATAAGGCCGGTGGAGGAGCATCCCCCAGAGGTGTGCGCTACTGCCCCATCATTTGAAGTTTTACCATCGCCAGCTATATCAGCAAGTGTTAAACCAAATCATAGCAGGAGAACATCAGAAGGAGAGGCCATTGTGACTCCCCATGCAGTTAGAGGGAAGCGACAGGGACGTTATTTAGGTGTGAGAAGGATTGTGGTAAAAGTAGCCAGAATACCTGTTCACATGAGCCGACGACAGAAAAGCTACAAGATTTCATCCCTGGAGCCAGTGTGTGCTGGACCCCATGGAGAAGGGGTCACAACAGGAGAGGGGCCCGAAGGGGGTGTAGGAGGTGAGCCTGGAGCTAAGCCAGGGGCTAATGTTTCCAGAGAGCCAACTGCACTTCTCCGCATGAAAAACAATGGAAAGAGTGTGATGGTAATGTTTCCACCGGGAGAGCTTCCTGTAATCTTGAAGCGACGGAGGGGACGCCCCCCTAAACAGGCATTGCCAGGACAACCTGACATGCATGAGACCAGAGTAGGAGCAGCCAATGCAGCAGAGCCCAAAAAAATTCGGAGACGCCGAACAGTAAAGCTACCGTCTCCACAGCCCTCCTACGTTAATGATACCAATGATGTTAAATTAGAATATGCAGATGTTCTTTCAAAACTGGCCTTCTTGAACAGACAACCTCCCAGCACAGGGCGCTGCTCCCCTCCACGCTGCTGGACCCCAACAGAGCCTGAAACTTTCCACATACCACCAGAAAATCCATCCCTTTCTACTCTTTTGCACCGTCTCACAGGATTTCGCAGAAGAGGTGGTCGTGCCGGCTGTATGGGGAGTAGAGGAGGGGGAGCAGCTGGATCCTCTGATTCTTTTAAGAGGTCATTCAGTGACTTCTTTGAAACAATTGGCAAAAAGCGCAAGGTCCCCGCATCTGAGCCAGGAACTCCTCGAAAAAGAGGCAAGGGTGTTGCTGGGGGAATAAATAGGGCAGCTTTGGGTGACTCTGTACAAGGTGAGAAGGTTAAAAAACGCCGGTCACGAAAGAATGGGGCTTTAAAAAATTGTACAGGTGCCCAAGACTGGCAAAATGAGAACAGTAGTTGGATAGGGAAAGGTGACAGAGATATTCCTGAGAAAGCAAGTAGTTATCAGAGTCCTTGTTCCCCTCGTGGAAGTTTTCAAAGCAGTGATGCTTGTAAAGGGGGGATGTACCACAGCCCCGGTATGAGAGGGGTGTGCAGTGGAGAAGAGTCTCAGGGAATGTTTGCAGGATATTTTCGCTCTCTACTTGATTCTGATGACTCCTCTGACCTGCTAGACATTTCCATGTCCAGCCCCGCCGGACGTCAGGAAGGCCGTAAGCTCACCCCAGGATATGAGGGTGGCAGCCCTGGTGCAGCCCATCGTTGGTCTCCTGCCTTTCCTAAAAGAAGTCCTAAAGGAGCAGCCTGTCTTGGGGAGGGGGCGCCATTACCCTCACCCCAAACTCAAGCCAGCACTTCAACTAAACCCTCATATTCATACAGTGTCTCACAGACTTCTCCAACTCCATCCTTCCCTAAATCCCCTGCACTCTTGCTTTCCCGTTCACCCAGCTCTCCACATCCCTCTGGAGGTTTTCCTCAATATCCACCTAGTTATAGCGCTGGGGTTCCTCAAGGAGGAAGTATTTACCCCCTCCCTCAACAGCAGCAGCAACAGCAAAGGCCAAGTGACTGTAGCTTTACATATGGTACTAAAACTCCCTCTGTTCCCTCTGCACAGTGTCAGATGAGTTATTCGAACTACCATGGTTCTGCCAAACGCAATTATAGTGGATATCCAGGCCCACCCCATTCAACCATACAGCGAGGGGACTCTGGTGCAACCTCCCCAGGTGGAAGTTATATGTCAATGTCAAAGTCTAGCCCCTATTCCTTATCCTCTTCTCCGCCTGAGGGTTGCAGACAATACACCTCTACAGCTCAGTGGGGATACAGGCAAGGAGGAAATAACTGGGGTAGCGATGCATATGGTAGTCATCAGTTTCATGGTTTCTCTGATTATGGGGTAGCTGGAACTGGGTCAGAATCCAAAGACATTCTGGACATCTCAAACTATACACCCCAAAAAGCCAAACAGCGTCCCTGCCCCGACACACTCTCTGAATCCTCTTCAGATTCTTCTCACACTGGTGGAGGAGGGATGAGTGTTGTGGGGGGAGCATTTCGCCCAAGGGATGTTCCTATGCCTGAGGGTCAGTCTAGCCTTTCTAGCCTGGAGAAGCTAATGCTTGACTGGAATGAGAATTCGGCAGGCCCGTCTTACAACTGGAGTCAGAATGTACTATTCCAAGGGGGGGCAAAACCAGGTCGTGGGCGAAGGAAAAAGTCTGAGACACACAATGAGAAGGAAGCATGCTCTGTTCCCCCAGGTTCACCTGCCAGCCCTCCTATGCAAGGAGGGCCAAAACGTAGTGCTACAGGGGGTAGACAGCCCAGGGGAGCCAGAGGCAGGGGAGGATACTCTCCTTGCCAAAGAGATCGCCACCCACCGCCAAAAACCAAATCTCAAAAGGCTTCGACCCCATCAGGGTCAGGGCAAATGGGTTCAGGGGGTCTATACCAAGAAGCACTGGACTACTACAGTGGAGATAGTAGTAGCCTATCACCTCTCAGCCATGCCCCAGAGTCCTGTGAATACCCCTCTCCATATTCTGTCCACACTTCTACTCCCTCCTCCGATGAGAGATTTGCTCATGTCTTTCCTCCGGACTCGGCCTCTGTGTCCCCCAGTTTGTCAAATCAGTCAGATGCCCTAAAGCAGTATCCTAAACCTGGTCCTCCCTCACAGACTTATGGGCATGCTGCCAGGACTTTTAGCCCAACCCTCTCCCCAACCCCTCGGCTCTTGTCGCAGTGTGGTTCCGCCATGAGTCCGCATCGGGTCCCAAAAGAACAGTTCTCCCAGTATGATTCCCCGAGTTACAGTGGCTCTCCCTGCTGGTATGGGCAAGGAGGAAGTGTCGCTGGCAGCCCCCAAAATTATGAGGAACAACGACCACCAGCAGTCTCTTTGCCATCTCACAAACGGGACATGTCGTTGATGGTATCCGGGATGAGAGTTCCATCCCATTCATCTTACCCCTCCCCTTTACAAAGAGGTCCTTCCATGTCAACTTGTGTGAGTGGGACTCTGGACTCTTCCCCTCAGCATGATGAGATGGGTTACCACGGTAACTTGGACAACTATGCACCTGTTGGACACCGTTATGCACCCCAAACAGCCCGGGGAGGGGTACTCTGCCAGCTTCTTGACCAACCCAGCGATGAAGGCTTCACCGTCACCAGCCTGTAGTTGGATTTATCATGGCTTTGCTGAAAAGGTACGACATTAATGCCAGCAGGAAATTGTCATGTAAATACTTTAATGTTTTATTAAGTATTTAATATTTTCATTATGTATTGAGACTAACCCTCGTTTGATTGTTCTCTTTTTTTCTTGACAGATGAAATGGACAGTGCCCTTTTCATATTTTTAATCTTTTTTAAAGGAAGACACTTACTGAGTTAGACTGAAGAGTTTCAGAGCTATGGACTAAATAAAGACTTCTCCAGCAGTGACAATCAAGATCCAAATCCATACACATGGACAGACACAGAAACACATGCACGAACACAAACATACTCTGTGCTCACAAAACATTCACATTCTTGCATATACTTTTCATACGCCGACTTGCAACTGCAAATGCACGCACAAAAAAGTCTTGCCAGCTAATATTGCTACGTAGCTTGGGCTAGGGACTTGTTAAGCAAAGAATGGACACTACTAGTATCACGAAGAAACCAATTTGATGAAATGCAGGGAACAACCTTGTCCCTTTCTTTTAGAGTGCAAATGTGATTCACACATACTCAATTGATGCCAAAACTCAACCAATGTGCGAGACCACACAAAAGGTTTTTGTCTACATCCTGAACTTGCTCCCTCTTTGTCTGTTTTACTCTCCTCTGATTTTGTCTCCGGGGAGATTACTTAATCCTAAAGGTCCAGTTCCTTCAGCATCTCTGAATGGTGACTGCACAAACTCTGCCCTCTTTCTTCTCACTCTTAAGTTCAACATTTTTTAAGAAAACAAAACAAAAACAACATTTGTACATAAGCTACTCAAATGGTTCGATCACTTGAGGAGCTCACCGCTATGAAAACAACCGAATCTCAGAGTCCTGCTGAAAGAGATATGTTAAAGCAGCAATGTCAATGAACTGCTGTAAGGGAAACACATGAGGGAAATACCAGTTTTATGTGGCTTTAAATTGTTCAGCTTGGGTTTGTGCAAGTACAGTTTAAGTAATCTTTTTTATCAGTGGCCTGCTCTGGTCTCACAGGAATGTGTCCAAATTTTGATCCCTTCAACCGCCGCTCTGGATCTGCAGCATGGTCACTTTGTGCCCGACATCCAACTCTCATTTGTGTGTTTTTATCATAACAGGAGGACAGACACCCATGCACTGCCCCTGAAAGATGCTGTCCTTGTCAAGATGTGTAGAGGCCAGGGTACTTTTCACCCTGGATATGATAGCCTGAAGCTCAGGGTGTGGACAATGCATATTCTCCTGCTCTTTTTCTTTCATCCCTCTGTTCGTATTTCTTGTGGTCCGCTGTGTCGTACAGTGATTTTTTGTGATGAAATATTGTATCTGTCTGTTCCATATACTGTATCTGAGGTGAAAATATTTAAATACACATTCTGTTCTGATCATTGTTTAATTTTGTCCTGCCTCTCCTCTGTGGTTGGGGAAATACGATGAAAATGAAATGAGGTCCATTGGTGGCCAAGCAGGAAAATAAAAACACAATGGATATTAACATGCAGTTATTATCACCTTTACTAAGACGTTTAACAAATGTGCCAGATTGTCCAATTACATTTTTATGATGAAACGCTCGATGTGTTCTCGATATAATGTATGTGTATGTGTGCAGCATGAGCACGATCAAACTGGATGGTTCATTATAATGATATATCCCAAAACATTTCTTTCTGAAACGGTATTGAAACAGTTCTTTGTGTGTGTGTGTGGTTTTGGTGCCTCTTTTGCATTCCGGTCGTGCAGCACTACTCAGGCATTTGGAACGAGGCAATTGTGCTTTTGTCGAGAGACATTCTAATAGCAGCTCAGATGAGTTCAGATGAGGACATGAACACAGATTTCAGAGAAACAAAGAAAGGATTCTATGGGAATTATGAAATATATGGAAAGTCAGTAATCTGAGGAGGCCATGAGAATAGTGTACAATTTTCATTGATTAGTTTGTATGTGTGTGTGTGTGTGTATTTGGGGGAGGGGGGTATGAAACATAAACTGTCATTTCTCATCCTTGCACTGCCCCACTGTGTTGAGAATGTGAAAATATTGGACAATTATGTCAGTTATCTCCAACAGATCAACCCAAGGGACTTGAGCATCTAAAGACAAATGTTTGGCTTATCGTCTAGTACAGGGGTTTTCAAACTGGGGTCCGGGGACCCCCAGGGGTCCTCCAGAAGGTTCTACAGGGTCCCCAGAAAAAGGCAAAAATAGATAAAGTCTACCGAATATTCTAACGGTTTCATTTCTAAATGTTTCTCTTCTTTCTTGCCATATACATATTTTCCAGAATTGTAGTATATGTTTGCTTTGTATCTTTCTAGTGAGTTTTTCTCACTATAGTCCCCTTTATCTGCTTATGTACATTTATTGTAAAAAGTGGCTTATATAAATCCTTTTCATTGAAAATGTTCTTCTTCAGGTTTATACATCCAACATTAAGCATAGCCGATTTAAGTTTGGAAACAATATGTTATAATGTCCCACTTACTACTTATCTTACGGTTTAAATGTTTTTTCATACATACAAACATATAGATGGATTTTAGGAAGGGGGTCCCTCATAAAAGGTTCATCATATTTGGGGGTCCTTGGCATCATAAAGTTTGAAAACCCCTGGTCTAGTATAATATTTTAGGCCTACATGGATACTGAAAGAGCATCTAGCACATAGACAGAAAGTTAGACCGAAAGAGACTTAAAGGCACAATATGTACGATTTTTTGATTAAATATCCAAAACCCACTAGAACAATGTTATATATTGTTGACTTGTGTACTTGCATTGTCCCAAATGTTTTCCAAAAATCCAGAGATATCCGCACTTTTAACCAGGACACGGATCGTGTCTGTGCGTCGCCTTTCAATGACATCATACCTGTTATGGCTGGGTAAAAAAATATTGATTTCTCGAATTTAATCAATTCTCATTTTTATGAACCGATATCGATTCTTAATCCCAAGATCGAAATCAAATCGAATAGCAAGCTTGTGAATCGAATCGAATTGTGAAATTTGTGTCAATACCCAGCCGCGTTACCCGCGATTTCCGTTTTTATTTAGTAGAAACCATGGAAACACCAAAGAAGCTTTAATATATGATGTGTTTTATTAGACAGGTGAGCAACTGTTTGGAGACATTCATCGACAGAAAACGAATCATTGTTATATTGCTCACAGGTAGTCTTATTTTTTAAATCTCTTTTTCTTGATTTACCTTGAGTACTAAGTGTCTCATAAGCCGCGTTTCCACCGCAGGAACTTTCCCCAGGAACTAGGAACTTTAAGGTGTACTCGGTGTGTTTCGACCGCAGGAACCAGGGTCTAAATGAAGTTCCATGTAAATATTTCCCCCTCCAAACGGCCCTGCTCGCGAGGTAGTACTTTTTCAAAGTTCAGGAACTTTCGGGGGTGGGACTTGGGCGCTGAACATGCTGATTGGTTGAGCTCGCGCAGCATTTTATTTCAACCGGCATTTGTGCGAGGTTCGTTCTGCGTTCAGTAAATATTAGTCTTGCTCTTTCTGTCTGATGGCACACGTTCGCCTCAGCCATCTCACGGTTAATGTCCGTAATAGCTGATAATAACATGCGTTGTCTTATTTTTAATCTAGCTTTACGAGCTTTCAGAATACACTTTAGTATCAGTGCTCGTCTCTTTTCTGCCGTTTTGTTAATGACCTCTTTAGTAAAACAATACATAACTAGCAAAAGCAGCGCTGCTTGCATCTCCTCTATACTTGTTATTGTTGCAGACAGTATCGCGCAAAAATGATTCCTGTCCGTCTGTGACTGGGAGGAGCAGTCGTGTGCAGTCCCACGTCTCTGGACAATTTGCCTAATCTTCACGGTACTTTAGACCGCAGTGGAAACGCAGACAGTAGCAAGTCTGGGGGGAAAAAAGTTCCTGTAAAAAAAGTTCCAGGTACAAATTGTTCTGGGTAATTTTGGTGGAAACGGGGCTAAAGTCGCCGCCGAGTGAACGCACAGCATTATAACATAACTTTTAACACACTCAAATAATGTATCTAATATGATAAACAGCACTGCGTTCCCCCACATACACATGAGCGGAAGAAGCGGAAGTGGTCGACTGCGACAGAATAAAAGCTCCGCGAATCATTAAGCTACACCTTTGTTTTGAATCAGCGACTTCTAGCAGCGAAAAATGCATATTGTGTCTTTAATCTGTTCACTACCCCATTCTGTGTGTTCTCTATTTGAGTTGTTTGATAGTTGTGTTGCCACTGTCTGGCTGTATTAGTGCACTCCTGTTTCTTGGTTATCGCACATAATATGTTTCAATATATATGCATATGCAACAAAAATGCTCTTTGCAGCACCTGGAAAATATAATATAACATGCATCAGTTTGACAATTTATTATATATTGTTGTTAATTTGCATTTACATAAAATACAAAAAAGTTTAAACTTAAAAAAACTTAATGTTGGCTGCTTATCATTCTAACATGCAATCGAGCCAATGTCCTCATAAAACATTGCCAATATCGCGATATGTATTTACCCTTTAAATGAAATTAATATGCACCTTCTATAACCAGTGCTTTACCTTAAGGTTTTTTGTTGTTGTTGCAACTATTCTCTCCATATTTGTGACCTAATGATAATATGTTACAATTGTTCAGAGGTCACAAACAGAAAGAAATTTAAAAATACAACAGTGTCCCTTTAAAAAAAACACCCTGATACTTTAAACTAAAAGCTTGCAATCTGATTTAAGGTTTATTAGGACTTTGCAATCATCACTGAGATTGTCATGCATGAACAATGTTAAGAGACCCTTAAAAACAAACTCCTGATGCCCTGATGTAGCTGTCAGCACGTAGGCCAAATTGTAATAGTTAATTAAGAAACATTAATTGTTTATTAAGGAACAAGCAAAAGCAGTAAGGGAAAGTTTTTAATGGGGAAAGCGATGTACAAGATACTCCTGACAAACAAGTCAGTTTTAATGATTTGTTTGTGTTTTCTGTTGTATAAAAACACCATCTCTTCCACAAATGGACCTTTTGTTTGTAAAGTGGAAAACCGCAAAACCACCAGCAGGCCAATTTTCCAGAAATAACAGACTTGATCTGCCGACGGCTTCTATTCCTGATAGTGATAGCCTAATTGTTAGACTGAAAGGTAAGGTTTATAAAGATGAGCCACATCAAAATTTCTACTGAATTCTAATTTCTGCCACTCAATAATAATGGGAAGTGTCCACTGGCTGCACACTTCAGAATCCCAGTACCCTGTATAAAAGAAGGGAAAAAATTTTCAACAATAAATGGACTTGGAAAAAAAATGAGTTGAATCTTGTAAAACCTAAAGTGCCCTTATTATTGTTTTTTGAATATTCCCTTTCATGCAGTGTGTAATATAGCTGTCTGTGAATGTAAACAGTCTGCAAAGTTCTTCCAATGTTTCATCGCTGAACTCACTTTTGAATTAATATGGCAAAATCGACATCATTGTTACCGTCTTTCAGTGGCGTAACTTTGTTTTAAAAGGTGGGTGGGACAGGTGTGTGAATGGGGGGGGTATATTGAAAAATCATATTAAGATGTCCAGATCTAAACAGAATATTTTGTTAGTGCCAAGATTTTTTGTTTATGTGAATAAATGCATAGATTCGCAAACTTTGCTTTGCTCGCAAACTCTAATCTGTCCTCGTATTTGTTTTCTCTCATCGAAACCGAATATCATCAGTGGTTATATATCAAGAGCAGGGACAGCTTTTGTGCATTTTGTTTTGTTATTTCACAGGAACAAATAGAAAGTCTCCGCAATTGCATTAAGCGATAGATTAAAGCGTTTGTCCATGTGAAGCGAGCCACGCGAGAAATCAGCGTTAGTGATAACAGCGGCAACGAGCACCAACATTATTACAAGCTTACCATTGTAAATTGAGCTAAGGTAAGCAGATAGTATTGAACACTAGCTGGTTATGTACTTTGGTTATTTTGGATAATTTTTAACGCAAAAAAATTACGCACTGCAGCTTTAACAAATGAACGAAATTATGCTCTATAGGTTAACTGGAGATGTTTTGTTTGTATTAGGTTCATCCATGCAGCAAGGTGTTTCAAACAGTGGTGGGGACGATATCAACCCTGGCAAAAAGTGGTGGGGACATATCTTTACAGTGTGTACAATCGCTGAGGACTGAGGAAGCCTCCGGAGCTGAAGTTTAGTTATGCTAATAAGTGTCTAGCTTCCGACTAGTGCTGTAAGCGGTAGACCAATCACAACAGACTGGGCCGTCTGGCCAGTCAGAGCAGAGTAGGCTCGTTGAAAGGAGGGATTTATGCTGCCTTCATATGCTATCGAATTATCATAAATAGTTTCCTAGTTAAAAAAATGGACATGAACGCCCTCTTAAGTCAAAATTTGAATGCAATGAGCTCATAATCACGATTTGAGAAGTGGGAAGTAGGAAATGTACGATAGCTCATGAAGTCGAGCGCGAATTGAGTGCCTGATTCCATGTTAAGTCAATGTAAAAACTCCCTTTCCCCAAAAGCGCTTATTGTTAATGATATTATTACAGATAATAATCTAGATGTGCTCTGTTTGACAGAAACCTGGCTAAAACCTGACGATTACATTACTTTAAATGAGTCCACCCCCCAAGATTATTGTTATAAACATGAGCCGCGTCTGAAAGGTAAAGGGGGAGGGGTTGCTGTAATTTATAATAATATCTTCAGTATTACTCAGAAGTCTAGTTTCAAATATAATTCCTTCGACGTTTTGGTGCTTTATGTAACGTTATGTAGTGTACATGATAAAACCCGTTTAACATTTGTGTTAGCTACTGTATACAGGCCACCAGGGCATAATACAGAGTTTATCAAAGAATTTGCTGATTTTCTATCAGAGTTAGTACTGGCCATAGATAAAGTACTAATTGTTGGTGATTTTAATATCCATGTAGACGACAAAAAAGACGCATTGGGATTAGCATTTAAAGACATACTAAACTCTATTGGAGTTAGGCAACACGTGTCAGGACCCACTCATCGCCATAATCATACTTTAGACCTAATATTGTCACATGTAATAAATGTTGATACCGTTGAAATTCAGCAGCAGAGCGATGACATCTCAGATCATTACCTAGTATCATGTATACTTAATTTAGCTAAGGTTGCAAAGCCGCCCCCTCGCTTCAAAAATGGCAGGACAATCACTGCCACTACTAAAGATTGCTTTTTAAATAATCTTCCTCATCAGTATCATCTCCTCAGCATCCCAGATAGCATAGAAGAACTCAATGTTGCAACAGAAACTATTGACTCTCTCTTTTCCAGTACTTTAGACACAGTTGCTCCTCTGCGCTTAAAGAAGATTAAAGAAAATAGTCTAACGCCGTGGTACAACGAGCACACCTGGGCCCTTAAAACAGCAGCCAGAAAAATGGAGCGCAGCTGGAAGAAAACAAAACTAGAGGTCTTTCGTAATTCGTGGAAAGAGCACATGATCGCATACAGAAAGGCCGTAAAAACTGCTAGATCTGCTTATTTCTCAACTCTCTTGGAAGAAAACAAACACAACCCAAGGTATTTATTCGATACAGTGGCTAAATTAACCAAAAATAAAGCTTCAACTTCTGATGATTGTAAACAGCACAGCTGTAATGACTTTATGAACTTCTTCACATGTAAGATTGATAATATTAGGATGAAAATTTTAACCATGCAGCCGTCTACTACAGTATCACATCAGACAGAGCATTGTAGTGTCACTGAGGAAAAATTACACTCATTCACTGCTATAGGAGAAGAAGAATTGACTAAACTCGTTAAATCATCAAAATCAGCAACATGTATGCTTGACCCTGTACCGACTAGGCTATTAAAAGAGATGCTACCAGAGGTCATAGATCCTCTTCTTAATATCATTAATTCATCTTTGTCATTAGGATATGTACCGAAAACTTTTAAGTTGGCTATTATTAAACCACTTATTAAAAAAACGCAACTTGATCCTACAGAATTTGTCAATTATAGACCAATCTCAAATCTACCCTTTCTGTAAAAAATACTTGAAAAGTATTGGATTCAAAAGTGGATTCAAAATGTTCAAGCGTCCAACTAGATGCGATAGAAGCAAATTTGACGCTCAATTCGCATTTGGTGTGAACGCAGCATTAGAGAGACTGATTCATCCAACCAGTCGTTTGAGAATCATTGAAAAATGTAGTAATGCGCAATGTATATTTTGAAAGTGTTTTTTTGCCCCTGATGAGTGTAAACCTATTGTAGAGGACTTCCAAAAATACCTTTAACATAGCATAATTAGGGGCACGTTTAAAAGCTGAAACAGCTAATGTAAACATATATGTGGTCATACAGTATAGATGCAGTAGACTACGTCATCATGGGGGTATTACTCACCTACTGATGAATTGTGGCTATTTGGGCATCCTACTCATAACGCATTACGCACTGCTTTACTACATAGTAGTGAAATGGGTTCGCGCGCGGGGGTGGTGCGCGCGCGTGACTGTCTGTGGTTAGTTCCACTGGATTCTATCATCTGTACTGTTCCCATTTCCATTCCTCAATCTCACACAAGCCGACCTGATTTTATTATTAAGTATGTAAATGTTTTATTATTTAGTAGGCTATGTTTATTAACCTGTTTTCCTCTTGGGAAACGTTGGCTGGTGTGGGCAAAAACCTGACTCGCGCATGGTGTCCAGCAGTGAGTTTTGATCCCATTGCCCTGAAGCCAGAGAGTCACGGTGGCGCCGGCTCTTCATTTCTGGTGTCTGCGCTCCCACGGGTCACTCCAAGCTCAAAACAGGGAAAGTATGGCCGCTTGTAACTTTAGCGGACTAAGACGCATTTCCCACCGTATGTTTGTTATAGGTCTCTCGGTGCTACTGCTCGTCCAACTACTGGTTAATTTAACGGTGCCGCGCGCGTACAGCAGCACAAGCGGGGACGAGCCTGCTTTTCTCGTCATAAGCATAGAGAACAATGACCTGGCATCCGAGGTTAGAAAAAACGAGCGGGATTTGGGTCTCTGGACTGACGAGGATTCAAGTCTGACAGGATATGAAGACGAAAACGAGCTACCTCAGGTAATCTCATATTCACCAGCAATGCAGGTAACTGTTTATCTCCCATCTCCTTTAGGGGGATGGGCCTCATATGCAAGTCAAAAGAACATGAATTGTCCTTCTAAATGAGCTTTTTTTTGTCTAGAGGGATTGGAAAACATATGTGTGACTTGGCAAAATATACGGGGATCCCTCCTAGACTCTTTAACATGGAAAAAATGTTCAGAAAAATAGTTTGTCTCACTGTCCGCCCCCACAACAGTGAGTTCCTCAGTGAGTCATATCCCCTCTTCCACTAGTCTAGAGTCTCCATGGTTACTAAACAGGGTTGTTGTATGTTTTGGGAGAGGCTCAATTTCCAACAGCCCATCAGGTTTAAAAAAAGTTCTCTCTATTTCTTTTGTTCAACCTCTGGTTTCAAAAGGGCACATTCTGTGACCCCAAACAAGCTGCAACTTCTCCTGCCTGAAGCGCTGCACATGCTCACACAGTGGCTATCGAATGCCTGACCCTCCTCCACTGCATCCCTGTTTTCAAGTTTCTGTTGTGCATTTGAAATTTGGCCAAGAAGAGAGAGAGAGAGATATTTGTGTTTGTGTGTTTACAGGCCTCAGCTAGAGAGCTGATACTGCAGCAATGGGCATCAAAACAACCCTCGTTTTTCGCAGAGCTGCTGCGTTTTACCCAGTTCATCACCACAACAGAGGTACACAAACATACTAATGCGCAATCATTCCTGTCTTAAATAACTATGCAGTTGCATATTATAAAAATGGACTAGCAAGGTATCTGTACTCTGCAGGTGAACTGCTCTGTGGTGCAGGATTCAGATGGGAATCAATCTGAACGCTCTCCTGGTCAATCCGATGGTTTGTGCATCAACCACTGGAGGGGCAAAAGGGGTTGTGTGGCCTACTCGTTCAGGTAAACATATACGTATATTAAGTTAAAGCAGATTAACTCTTTCCCCGCCATTTACAGAATTTTCCAGCTTTCCGTGTTTTCAATGTTATATCGTAGGGGGCGCTGTTATGCATCTTCTAAAAGAGTACAGATCTCTGATTCAAAACACAGAAGCAGAAACAAGCGATATCATATGTAATCAGATGCATATGTAAAATAACGCAATCATCAACATTAAACAGCATATAAATCAAAACTGCCTAATGTTACTGAATGAGATGTTGACCCAGGACGAGCTATAGGACTGTGAAGCTTTGGGAGTGTTGATCTACTCCAGCTTTGAATCCGATCAAAATTTAGCTTTTTTATGACAAGTGTTGAGAGAAAAAGAATGCATTAAGCTATTTTTTTGTTCTTTTTTTATATATTGCATGTTCAGATATTCATGCAATCAAATATTCTGGGGGCTATGAAAAGTTTGTGAAAATGATCAAATACACTGGCGGGAAAAGAGTTAAAGTTTATCTGCTTACCCCCCATCCAAGATATAGGTGACAAATTAAGATTTTTAACTCCAACCGTTGCAGTCTTTGTCGTATAATGCATGTGAATGGGGTCATTCTTAGCCTGACGTCGTCATACTCAATTCTAGTCAGAATTTGAGTCTGATACTGCTCCGTTGGGCTGTGATTATGGGGCGTGTTTCAACCGAACCAGGAAAGACCTCAATTGGATAGACCTACAACCAATCAGAGCAACGGAGCGACGCATAACGTTAGTTGTCAAATGTCAACAGAACTCAACTGCACTGTGTTGCCAAGTCCTCGGGTTGAAGCGATCCCAATTATGTGATATACAGACCCAGGAATGCGAAATTTAGCAGCCGTGCCAAAATAACACATATTTTACCCCCCAAATGCCATTTTTCCCGGAGAACCCCCCCACCCGGAAAGCTATTGGGCTTGTTTTTAGCTAGTTTTGAGTAGCAATTGGGCGAGTTTTGCTGTAAAAACTTGGCAACCCTGTCTGCACGCTCCGGGTGAATAAGTAGCCTAACGTTAGAAGAAAAAGATGTGTAAACGATCTTTGCCGGTGTTGTAAAAAAATAATTTAAGGATACACAGAGTAGCCTACTTACCAACACGATCATCATTTCTGAGAGAAATAGTAAAGGTAAATGCATATACGAACAAGTTCTCCGTTTAGGATTAGAACAAATTCAACCCAAGCGCCTTTGATGACGTGGATGATTACGTTACTGTTTATCATCTGTCCATCATCGTCTAAAGCCCGCCCTGACAATTTCATTGGTCCGAACAGTTTCTGTTCGGGCATAATTACTTCTCTATGGATCAAGTCCAGACCGAACTGCCCGTGGAAATTTTTTTGTGGGCGGGGCTAAGTTCATCTGGCATCCAGGCTAGGTCATTCTATGAGAGTAAAAAAAACATGCACAGACAAATCCAAATTAAACCCTGCGGCTCGTGATGACACATTGATGTCTTAAGACACGAAACGATCAGTTTGTGCGAGAAACCGAACAGTATTTACAGGGTTTCCGCAGAGTCATAAAAAGTCTTACATTTAATAATACAAATTTTAGGCCATAAAAAGTCATAAAAACGTCCGGATTTTCCATAAATGGTCATAAATTACATTTAGCCACGTCTTAAATTGATATGCTCATTCATTGGTTCTACTATCGCCTTTTCTGTCCCGAAAATGCGCTGGCGGTGGCATTCATTCATTTGGCCTGTTGTAGTTCTGTCTGAGCAGGGCCGTGCACAGACATTTTGAGGGGCAGTGGCCCAAACCAAAAAAAGGGGCACTGGGGTGGGGTGGCATTGTGGGCGAGGATTGGGTGCTTGTCCATACAAATTATCCATCTAATTTTGTGTCTATCGAAAATAGTGATATATGATATTGTATTGTTGAATATCAAAGTTTTTGTGTCATTTGTTAATGAGGGATTTGTGGACACAATGGCCCTCATTTATCAAAAGTGCGTACACCAAATTTCCAGCGTACACCTGGCGTACACCCAAAACCACGGTGACTTTGAGATTTATCAATATGGACGTTGGCGTACGGCACGCTCAAATCCTACGCCAGCTCAGGAGGTGGTGTACGCACGTTTTGAGTTAGTGCGAAAATGCGCAGAAAAACAATTCCTAACACCACAAAACGCACTGACAAGATATGCTATATTATGACCCACTGTGAAAAAAACAACAACAACAACAACAAATAAAGCCCTATTCGCACGGGATAAGTAGGCTATTATCTGGGGACCTCGTGTGATTTAGAAATGACTCCCCCACATCTGAATTTTGCGTGGCGCATTCGCACGGGATAAGCTGTGATTTTACTGACTATCTCCCGGTTATGATGTTACTTAAAAATGTTTTTTCGTTATATAGCTGTATGAAATTATAAACAGTCGTATCGATATAATTTAGATTTTTTTTGTAGTAATACAAATAATTTCGTTCAGTTAGAGAACAGACGCAATTAAAAACGTAACTGAGCAATATTATAACAATATACGACGGAAGATTCAGTTTCAAAGCTAATGTAAAAGTGCCCATTTAAGCGAGTTGTCATTGTACTGTTCTGTTTTTGTGTTTTTCATTAAGAATAATATTAAACACACCATTCAAGCAATTTACTCCCAAATTGTGCTCATTCTAAAGTGAAAGTAGTAGCCTATAATCCGCGCGGCCGCACGGGAATGTAACGGTGTGCATTATATGCAGCCTATCTCCATTCTTCATGAAATATAAAGATAGAAATGCGCACAGACAGGACACAAAAACCTTGCAAAAAATATATACGATCCGCCTAATCCCGGCCAAATAGATGCCGATTCGCACGGGACTAATATTATCACAGGACCTCGGTGTTTGGCGAAATATGGTAGGTCATTTGCGGGGGAATTTTTACTTTACATATTACAGACATGGCCGATTCGCACAGGATTAAGATCACAGACATTCTCTGCGATTACTACAAATCACCAGAGCTCCCCACATATCCTGTATCCCATATCCCCACATATCCCCACATATCCTGTGCGAATAGGGAAGTAATTATAAACTTCAGTGTTTATTTTTGTGCAACATGGACTTCAATGTTTAATTTGTGTGACTTTACCAAAGCATTTGATATGTATTCCTCCAGTTGCGAGCCTGTGCGCTTTACCTGACGTTAGGCCCGGCAGCTGCGCACAGACTGGGACTGAACATAATTCAGACTGACAAAATAATAAAAATGACATTCTTCTTCTTTTAAATAATAATAAAATAAATAATAATAATAATAACAACATTCTTCTTCTAAATAACAATAAGCGTCATTAATAATACAAATCATAATAATAAGAAGAATCTAACAAATTGTCATGCAATTATATTAATGTGAATGAATGGTACTCCACATCACATCATCATCACTATTGTACACCCCAATACATGTGATGTGATACGAAATTAAATGCATATTATTTCAAAACACGTGCTGTAAAATAATGAATTGTGATAGGTAATTTCTCATCCAAAAAGCTATTTAAACTGGATTTCCACCGTACACCTTTTTGTGGGCGCCTTTAATCCCACTCTTTAAACTCCCAAATAAAACAATTTAGTTTTTTTCCACTTCCCTGGTGATGGTCTCGATCTCCACGTCAGAGAAGTTTCGCTTCATTGCCGTCTTCCGAGTGTCCATGGCGTAAAATGAGGGCGTGGGGGAGGCAGAGACTTGAATATATAGGGGCGTGTTATTCTTATGACGATCGTTTTCAGCCGCGGCATTTATCAAGGGCAGGTTTTGCATACACCTGAATTTCAGAGGTGCGCACAGCTTCATAAATCAGGCGGTGGGAGGAGTGTAAGCATAATCTTACGCCAATATATACGCCCGTTTCTACGCAAGATTGATAAATGAGGGCCAATGTGTTTTGTGGTTAATGCTTTTGGTATAGCTTTTATTTTGAAGTAAAAAGATAAAATTAGACTCTTGGGGTAAGATGACCCAGCCATATTTGGCACAGAAAGGCCCCAAGTGGCATGTTGTTACTGCTGTTATTGTTTTTAAACTTAATACTTATTGTAATTAACGGGCTAATATTTAATATTTTCATGATTTAGATGTAGCCTACATTTCAGGCATCTTTACTTTCATTAAAACATATAGTTTAATTGAGTGAATTCTATTAAGACAAAATCTATTGTTTTGTTTTTTATAATGACATATCTTCAATTAAAATATGGGCAATTAAATAAGTAAATATTGATATGCTTGTACATAAGTCATAAAACAATTACCTTTCAGATGATTATCTTTTAATGGGATTCAGATTTTTCTATTATCAGTTATTCAATTATTCTACTAAATTGTCCAAATAAAATTAGAATTAGAATTTCTTTAGTATTTTACACTAATGACGCTTTAAAATATAAATATAAGTAATACGAATTATATCAAAAGTAATTTATACATTCTGTAACAGTTTATGGACTATTATATGAAATTAGGCCTAGCCTATATATTCTACAAAGTGTGCCATCAACAGCAAAGTTGGTGTTATTTATATTAGATCAGATCGGGTACAAAAACTTGATCAGACATTATGCCAATATCGCCCTTATTGTACGTACAGTACACTAATATTTATAGAAAAACAATTACAGTAACTCACCAAAAGGGTTTCTTCATGATCCAAATTGGCATAATTTCACCTGTAGTAAGTCAGTCTGGCCAGTTGTTCACATAGCTAATGCGACAAGAGTCACCAAGTGTCATCCCATGAAGCAAAAACATTTAAAATGTCAAAACGTACATTTTTTGGGGGTCATTTCTGACCGAAGGATGCCAGAGGGTTAAAACAGTCTGCACATTTAGGACCAAACTTGTTCATTTCAAAGAATGTAAGGTGGGATTTGTTGTATTAAATTCTCTGGAGGAAAACAAAGCTGAAGGTTGCCCCAGATTCTGTAGCTCTCGACATGTCACGACTGATGCAGGGAAACAGTAATTGGTTGGACTGTTCATTTGGATGTTTCAAGCTGTTCCAAATGAGAAGAATCTTATGTCTTTATCTTTATAGTCTGGATGGGAAGGATGCTGCATTTTTAGACACAATGTTGTACGCGAGGTGTGAGGTTCATCGTTTTGACCCCAGCGGTCGAGGGGGTCGAGAGCCTGCATATATTAAGAATCATCGGGCTTGGTTAGACTGGAGAAACCCACGCAGTCACTCACATGCAAGCCTCGTGGGTAATGTACAGCGCAGACTGCTTGACATCATGGACTCCCTGGGCCACACCACGGTACTCACACACTCATTCAGACTTCTGATTGTACAACATGCATTGCAATATTTCACACTCACCGTCCAGAAGTGCATCACACTAAAGTTCTGCCATTATGTACTTAAAGTGTTAGTTCATCCAAAAATGAAAATAACCCCATGATTTACTCACCCTCAAGCCATCCTAGGTGTATATGACATTATTCTTTCAGACAAATACAATTGGAGTTATATTAACCCCTTAACTGTCACCGTCCCGCTGGCCTGGCACTCTTTTTTTTGATCGCCTTTTTTCGTATCATATATTTTAGTAATTATCATAAATTAGGTATCATCCGAAAGCTTACCAACTCAAAATTCATCCTGTGAAAACCGTTCTGAAATGAGACGTTGTGTTACCATGGAAACGGTACTCTAATTCTTCTAGCCGCTCCTTCCCTAGTGGGCGGCGTCATGTTTCGTATTACAAATGGTAAATGGGCTGCATTTCTAATGTATTTTAACTACTTTATAATCAAAATATTTTCTAATCTTGACAAAACACATATCGTCGGAAAGGTCTGAGTCTCAAGGTTCCATATTTGGCGATGGTTCACAATGTGATATTACAAAGTGATATTTGGACAGAAATTTACAGGAAACAAAAAATAAAAAATCAATGGAATGTGGATGACATCCGGTAGCTATTTTTGGTATAGCACCTGAACAAAATCTCATGGGGAAGTTTTGTGAAATCAACTTCAAATTTGGACACAACTTGGTTAGACATATGGCATTGATTTATTATTAATTTTAGAGTAAAACGTTTTTTGTAAAATATATATTTTATATAAAATATAAATATTTATTACATTTTTTTTTCATTTACAGTAAAACTAAACTTCCATAACTTTTTCATACTTCCATATTTTAAAATGCTTTAATTTTTAGTGCACTTCAGCAATAATCTGGTGAGTGTCTTCTTTAAAACAAGACCACACTTAAGCATTGTTGAATTACAGCCCTTTAAGTTTGGATAGTGCATTTTCATGACTATTCTCAAAAAGGGGGGTGACAGTTAAAATGTCCTGGCTAATCCAAGCTTTATAATGGCAGTGAATGGCAGCCCAAAATTTGAAATCCAAAAAAGTGTATCCATCCATTATAAAAGTACTCCACACGGCTCCAGGGGTTAATAAAAGCCTTCTGAAGCAAAGCCATGCGTTTGTGTAAGAAACATATCCATATTTAACATATCTAGCTTCCGCCAGACCGTCTTCTGTATTTAACTTAGGAAGAAAGTGTAACGCCTCTCTCAGTTCAAAATGCTTACACTACGTCCGACGTCGCCGTCACAGCACTTTTTCCGTAAGTTAAACACGGAAAGCGGTCTGGCGGGAGTTACACTTACAGTTGGGTTGAAAATGGACAAACCCAGCAATTGGGTTGTTTTAACCGAGTGAATGGGTTGTTTTAACCCAGCGGTTGGGTTAAATGTTTGCTTAAAACAACCCAATTGCTGGATTTGTCCATTTTGTCCACTTGGGTTGTTTTTAACCCAACATTTTTGGAGTGTATTTTATAACCAATGGTGTCAAGTATTTGAGTAAATGTAATTAGTTACTGTACTTAAGTATCTTTTTGGCTACTTTGTAGTTTTACTGAGTATCAAATATATTAGCAAGTTTTAATCTCTACTTGACTACAATTATGAACAAGTAAATGTACTTTTTACTCCAAAACATTTGTGATGAGTAATGCGGTTACACATTACATTTAGCATGGCACCTAACTTGTTCTGCAGCTATAAATAAGCGAAATCGCATTCGCCAGGTACTATATCTTGTGTTTTGTGGGTCTTTACTCACCCAAACTTGTCAATGAGGCTACTTTACATGGATGCGAGTGCATTAGCAGGTAGTTGCCGAATCGCAGGTGTTTGATTTAGAAGATGAGTTCATGACTGCAGCTGGTGATGAGGCGGAAACCAGCACATCCAGTGCACATAGACTTTACTGTTTAATTTTACTGCCATTATTTTATTTATCAGCTATATTGACAATACCTTTTTGAAGGTTATTGGTTTACTTATGGCCTTCTTAACTGAGACTTGAGAGCTTGTAGACGTTTAAGATGCTATTGTGTTGACCTCATGGGCGTCGGAACCATTGTATGTGGGTGGGACAAGACCCACCCACTTTTTACGATCAATGATATTGGACCCACTCACTTTTATCGTCTCTAACATTCAGCACATGTCTGTTTACCTACCCCTAATCGATAAACACTTATTATTAAACACGTTAGATGCTTTATTTCCACTTTTCTAATATTGTCTTCATTTTTATTGAAAATAAATGCCTTTCCGATCTGATATGTGATGGGAAAAGGGAGAAGATTGAGTTCAGCAAAAGCCGGACTCGAACCGAGGTTGATTTGTGTCAAAACTAGATGCCGTGCGTCTTACCCCTACACTACTGCCACTCTCAATTATTTGGCGATTTCCGTAATTTTGTCTTTCCAAACTATACATTTAGCAAGCAAAACAGTATATTTGTACTTTATGAGGACCCACCCACATTTTTTTTGCTTCCGACGCCCATGGTTGACCTTGATTTATTGCAATATTGAGGTGGTCAGTTTTATTTAGATTTTAGAAAATAAACAAGATTTCTAATCTTACAAATCAATAGTTTCTTACTTTCACTGGAACGTCTCTTAGGTGTTGAGCCCTAGTGCATCTTTGAGCTTACATTCAAAATACTTAAGTGCTGTTAAAATCAGATACTCAAATACTTTTACTCAAGTCGTATTGGAATTGGTGACTTATAACTTGTAATGGAGTCTGTAAGGAATCTGTACTTTTACTCAAGTGTGGTTTTCAGGTACTCTTTACACCTCTGTGTGTTAAATATGGATATTTTTCTTACACAAACGCATCGCTTCAGAAGGCTTTTATTATTGGGAACCGTGTGGAGCACTTTTATAATAGATAGATTTCAAATTTTGGGCTGCCATTATAAAGCTTGGATTAGCCAGGACATATTTTAATATAACTCTGATTGTATTTGTCTAAAATAATAATAATGTCATATACAGCTATGATGGCTTGAGGGTGAGTGAATCATGGGGTAATTTTCATTTTTGGGTGAGCTATCCCTTTAAGACAAGCAACAGTCAGACTCATAATAAGATGAGTTGCAAAATGTTTGCTCATTTTTAAAAGAACACATTTCATACAAATACAATATTTCTGAAGTGCCATCTGCTTGATCCCAAAATGTCACATTCATTTAGTGTCTGTTTGTGTAGGTGGATGTCCTGCGAATGGATTTGGAGAGCGCTGAATGGCGCATTTTAGAAAGCTGGATTAAAGATGGAACCCTCAGGAGGATCAATCAGCTCATTCTGACCATTCATCTGCAGTGGGCGGGGTTTGAGGTGGGTGGAGCGGAAGAGGAGGTGGTGCGTTTCTGGTACAGCGTACTGACAGCCCTCCGCATCTCAGGACTCCGACTCGTGCATTCCACACACGGCCCGGGACACATCGTGCTGAGACACAAACTGGCCAACACACACAGCTCATACACACTCAGCTGGATGAGGACAAGGGAGCAGCTCAGATAACCAACTGCAAAATCTCTATAGACACAGGAGCAGAACTCTGAATCCATGAGAAAGATGATGACATATGTGTACTTTAAACTAAAGCAGGGTTGTTTAATGAAGTTGGCATGTTAAATATGTACAAATAGTACCGGAAATAAGTTTGGAAATATTAAGAGCTCCTATTTTAACGATCTGAGCACATGGTCTGAAGCCAGCACTTAGAGTGTGTCCGAATACACTTTTGCTAGTTTAACGACGGAAAAAACGGATCGGCGCGCCCGGCTCATGGTCCAAAAGGCTTGTCTCTAGTCTCTTAAAGAGTCATGGGTGTGTTTTGAGAGTAACGTGCAATAGACCAATCAGAGTCTCATCTTCCATTCCCTTTAAAAGCCAGTTGCTCTCACACCATGGCGGATTCGCTATTTACATGCAAGAAAATTTGCAAGACTAAACGCTTCTCTAGAGAAGAATCTTTTTATTTTTTTAAAAATGTGTGTGTGCTGCTGCGTGTCACTGTGTGTGTAATAAGCAGAGTGTATGCGCATTTGTGCTCCCGCCTATAGGCACATATTACTAACGCACACAAAAATACTGCGCTATTGACGTTAGCAGGTTTTTGTTCAATGGTGCAGTCGTTTTCAGTTCCTCAGAATAGCAACGCGCCAACAATGCGCCTGAACACACCTGGTTTTCAGACCAGACGCCCATGGGCGAACAGATGTGCGCCAATGCATTTGCTGTTTAAACAACATGGCGCTGGACGTGAAAATGATAACTGTGTCGGGCTGAAACTAGCAAAAAACACTTGTGTCGTGCCTGGCATTGCATTGCACCGGGAGTATGATAGGGCCCTAAGTCTCTTAAGCTGGCCAAGGCTGTATTTATTTGATCAAAAACACAGTAAAAACAGTAATATTGTGAAACATTATTACACTTTAAAATAGACGTTTTCTGTTTTGATATAATATGAAGTGTAATTTATTCCTGTGATCAAATCTGAATTTTCAGCATCATTACTCCAGTCTTCAGTGTCACATGATCCTTCAGAAATCATCAGTAAAATGCTGATTTTGTGCTCAATTATTAATAATCTTATTTTAATTTTGCATGCTTAATATTTTTGTGCAAACTGTAATACGTTTTTTTTTGTCTGGATTCTTTGATGAATAGAAAGGTAAAAAGAACAGCATTTATTTGAAATGGAAATATTTTATAACAATATAAATGTCTTTACTGTCTCTTTTGATCAATTTGTAATGCATCCTTGCTGGATAAAAGGAGTAATATTAGTATTTTATATATATATGTGAACCAGACCCTGAGCCACAAAACCAGTCATGCGTCTCACGGGTATATTTGTGGCAGTAGCCAACAATACATTGTATGGGTCACAATTATCCATTTTTCTTTTATGCCAAAAATCGTTAGGATATTAAGATCATGTTCCATGAAGATATTTTTTAAATTTCCTACTGTAAATATATCAAAAATGTATTATTAGTAGTAATATGCATTGCTAAGGACTTCATTTGGACGACTTTAAAGGCGATTTTCTCAATATTTATATTTTTGTGCACCCTCAGATTCCAGATTTTCAAATAGTTGCATCTCAGCCAAATATTGTCCTATCCTAACAAACCATACATCAATGGGAATCTTATTTATTCAGCTTTCAGATGATGTACATTGACCCTTATGACTGGTTTTGTGGTCCAAGGTCACATATATTAAATACCAAAAAAAAAATAATTATAGTGGATCATGGTTTCCACAAAAAAACTGTTTTCAACATTGATGAGAATAATAATGAATGTTTCTTGAGCGGCAAATCATCATATCAGAATGATTTCTGAAGGATCATGTGACACAAGACTGGAGTAAAGATGCTGAAAATTCAGATTTACCATCATTACCTATTAAAACAGAAAACATTTCTTTTAAATTGTAATTATATTTAACAATATTACTGTATTTTTGACCAAATAAATACAGCATTGGAGAGCAGAAGAGATTTTTTAAAGTCTTAATGTTTCCAAACTTTTATCTGGTACTGTATAAGACATTTTAAAGAGGTAAAGTAGCATTTTATAGTGGTTTTGTTTCTGTCTGGGAAATGCCGTCTAGTGGTTGTGAGCGGTACTGCAGTGATTAAACTCGCACAATTAAATCTAATCTAACAGCCATATTACATTCACTTTAAAATCACTTTCATACAAAAGGGCTACGTGCAATATTTTTCAAGTGCATTGTTTAATATGAAATAAACGACACAATAAAAAGTTAACCAGAGTCTTATTTGTTTTTCAGTAAGCATGAAATCGTGTGATTCACAAAAAAAAATGCTTCATTACTTTTATTACTTCTTGTTGCGTTCTCTTGATGTTTCGGATTTGTTCGGACTGGCCCGACGTTCAGGAATTAGCCCTCCCCTAAAACAGATGTTTGCAAGCCGCCAGGGTGGAGTTGCGCTTTCAAGATTCCAGTTTCCATATCCGCCCTTTTTTCTTTGATTGACAGACGCATCGGCCAATCGAATCTTTGGATTAACACGCACCGTCCAATGAAAAGTTACCAAAAGCGGGACTGAACTGTCGTTGCCATACAGCTCTTGTTACAGTACTTGTAGACATTTTGTCGGCTCAGAGAAGTATGGACGGCATAAAACTCAGGGAATGGAACTGCTGAGGTAGTTTAAAAGCCAAGAGACGTCGGCATCTACGGCCAAATATATACAGGTAAGACTGTTAAGTACGTTATATGCGCGTAAAGTAGAAAGAGTCGCTGTTGGGTTGGCGAGTTGACAGTATAAGCTAACGCTAATCACTTCCTGTTCTGCACAGACGCCTCAGAGAGTTTAGGCCTCCGCTGCTAGTTTTTAAAGCTTTTTAATAAACACTCGTGACTAATAACACTGTGTTATATTGATATAACCGTAGCTTTTTCTTCTGAACCAGAAATCAGGTTCCTGGGAACGGCCTTGATTTGATTTGATCTTATCTTCGCTTATCTTTTTTTCCCCATAAACAAAGTTGGGCTGGTATGTTGTGAGCCTCCACTCCCTCCCAATGTAGGAAGTCTGATGGGTGAACATTTCCCTTCACTCTCGGGCATAAGTTCCTGACTCATAACGGAATTATATGATTTAAATGTGTATAATTAATCCTCTTAAAACAAGTAATGCCTGGCCTTGCCTTGCCTAGGACAATTGACAGCTTCACCCTTTATTCATAAGCATATTGCATTTTTGATTTTGTTTTATTTGTGATCACTCAATGAAACCTGCCAAAACATTTTTTTCTGTGATACAAAGAAATGCTAAAACAAAGAGAACCAACAAAATATTAATAGCTGGTTATGTTGTAGACAGTGTATGCTTTTTTTTGTGAGCTTTTTGTTTTTCTATGCACATTTTTGCATAGTAAAAAATAAAATCTGTAGCTGTAGTTTGCCTTTTTTTGCCATATAATTAAGTCAGATAAACACCTGATTAAGTGTGGTGTTTAGTTCTTCCTTCATATTTAAAATATAAAAGAAATAAATAACATTTTCCTCATAATTTGATGTTTTAATAAAAATGTTAGGGTTATTAAAAACAGATATGCCCTCCAGATATCACTTTTGGACACTATTGCGCACTGTGTGTGTGTATTTTTGTGACCTGTAAAAACCACAGATGAAACCTAAAGAACAGCTTTATTAAAAATATCTGAACATTTAATTATAGCATTTCCTTAAGTGTTATTGACAGTGTCACAAAGCCTGGTTCCAATGCCAAAAATGTTGTAGCATTTACTAATAGTATGTATTCGTATTGTATAGCATGCACTATTGGTGTAGTACTTACTTTAAAAATTACCCAAAGACGAGAAGTGTTAAAGGCTCCAGAAATTAGGCTATAACTCGCGTCTTGTCAGAAGAAACACAGCAGCAGTTTCGGTTCTGCTTTAAGCACTGATACGGCTGCGGGTGTGTTGGATATGTGCGATCTGAACAGAAAAGAGCAGCAGCCTTAAGAGAGTGTGTTAGAGATCCTATCAGCCCAGCTTATGACAGGATTCGTAATGCATTGTGTATGTCAAGTCAACTTTATTTATATAGCGCTTTTAACAATGTAGATTGTTTCAAAGCAGCTTTGCAGTGTTAAACAGGAAAATAATGCAGCATAATTTTATTAAGCTGTATAGCCATTTGATGTCATCAGTTCATTTCAATTTCCATACGGTGACAGTGTGGGCTTTAGATCAATAATTAGATCAGTAATTTAGTTTATATGGTTAATTTAGTTTATTAATTAGATTTATTTCGATGTTTAGTTGAAAAATGTAGTGTCCCCAACTGAGCACGCCAAGCCAGAGGCAACAGTGGCAAGGAAACCAAAACCCCATCAGGTGACCCAATGGAGAAATTATTATTATTATTCTGGCAGCTTTACAGGTATGTGTTGTTGTTTTTTTTCTCTGTATAAAAGAGGAAGGCGACTAAGTTCCCATCATGCCTTTGGTGACGCGAAACATCGAGCCACGGCACCTCTGTCGCCAAACACTGCCAAATACCATCAAGAGTGAACTGGAGTGTGTGACCAACATCACACTTGCCAACATCATTCGCCAGCTTGGATCACTTAGTAAGTGTTTGCGTGATGGGGTGTTTACTGAAGAAAATCAGTTGTGTGTTTCTGCTTTTAACGTGTCGTTAATCATAGGTAAGTATGCAGAGGATGTGTTCCACGAGCTGTTTATTCAAGCCAGCGCGTTTGCCGAACGGGTCAATACGCTGGGAGAGCGAGTGGACAAGCTGCAGGTCAAAGTCACCCAGCTGGACCCTAAAGAAGAGGAAGGTAAGAAACACACTGGGTTACAGTCAAGGGATTTCACTCATTTATGGGGCTAAATATGTAGATTTAATCAAATCCTTTTTGGACCACATTGGTTTGTTGCAGAAAACAGAATTGGTAATTTTGCATTAGGTTTGAATTAGGGATGCACCGATACCACTTTTTTTCAGACCAAGTACATGTACTTACATTTGGGTACTTGCCGATACCGAGTACTGATACGAGTACTAAATAATACCATTACAGTTCTTCTAACAATGTTTTATTTTCATCAGATGTTTTTCACTTTCTGACTGTAACAAAGTAAATGCACAAATTGATGGTGTTGCTGACATTTTAACATTCAACTTGGTGTTTTCCTGAACAAACATGGCACTGTTGCCCATTTCACATAAATGTAACCTGTAACATTCAGTGGATTCCAGTTCCACAAAATATAGTAGCAGAACGACTGAATTAAATTATGTTATCATAGCCATACAGCCCTTTTCGGAAAAGCGAGAGGCTGGTTATTTTTGATGAAAAGAAGCTTCTCTGCATTATCAGCTATGAGCCGGTTTCTGTTTTCATCTACAATGTGTGACACTGAGCTAGGGATGTGCGAGACTAGTCGATTAAACGTTAGTGCTGCTGCAAGACGACTTGGAAAATACTAGTCGTTTACATTTTTTGGGCACATTTAAAGGTTTTGCTTTAAATATATATTGTTTTACAAAGGCTATGTTTAAATTACTGTCGTTTTAATGTTATATCTTGAAATTAATATATTATTTTGAAAAGTGTATATTTGCAGCAAAACAAAATCATTTAATTTTACCTCAGGTTTTGCATGCGTTGGTTTTCTCTGGCGCTCGCGGAGGCTTCAGATAAATCTCCACTCGGGTGAAGGAGGATTTTGAAAGCTTACACAACTTTTCCATTTTCTTCCATGTCATGTCAAACTAGTATAACAATTAAGCTTGCTTAGGCTTGTTATACTAGTACCGGGGTTAGGCTAGTCATTGCGCACATCCCTACTAAACAGCCCTTCACTTTCAGCACTCACTACCGAGCGGTATCTGCCTCACGAGCGGTTAAGCTGGGTTTATACTCGCCGCGTCCGCACTAGCGTTCGGGTGTGCGCGGAAAAAATGAAGCCATACTATGGCAGTCGTGCGCTTTGAGAGCGCGAGACCCCTTTGCACTGTGCACGGCGAATTATGTAACTTTCCATGCGGCTCCGCATCCGAAGATGCGTTGCCATAAAGTGGTATCGGGTGCGGTTGTATCGGGGTAGTTTTACGAGTACGAGTACTTCACAACAGTATCGGACCGACACCCGAGTACTGGTATCGGTATCGGTGCATCCCTAGTTTGAATACAGCAAAGTACAACACTATTGCTTGCTTACTCATGCATGTATCTATGTAGGGAAGAAACGCTTTCACAATAAATCAGAATAAAATGTACTGACGGTTAGTAATATCGTTGAAAATGTAATTAGCATTAAAACCGCGTTTGATTATCACGATTTTGAAAACTCGCGCTACATCCCAAGCATCAATACTAAAAGTACGTCTGGGAAATAATAACGTCAAGCTTGAGCCAAATACGGAAAAAAAACAAGTTCAGACTAGACTAGGGTGACATTTAAGGGATAATAATGTATATTCATTGTACACTTATTACACAGAGTTTCTTTAGCACATAAATAATTACGGGGACATATTGAATTGAGATTAATGTTTTAAATCTTACCTGTTTATTAATCCATTTTGTACAGTGTACAAAACAATCGTCCAGACAAGATGATCACAAGAACCTGTTGTAGTAATTATAGTAGTATTAAAGGGGCACTTCAGCGCTGGGAAGATGAATGTGTATTTAAACTGTCATTTATGTAGTAGAAATGTGAAATTATTTTTGATGGGTGACCCATATTTCTGATGGGTGCCTTCTAGACTGAGAAAAGATAGAAAATGTATTCTTGTCTCATGTGGATGAAAGACAACAACTCCCAGAATGCACTTGCTTCGCTGCCCTACGAGGCCACTCCCAAAGCCACGGCTATTGGTTATCACTTGCCCACCGCGGCTCCACCCCACCGTCGTTTTGATATTCATAGTAATACGATAATTTCCTTCAGTTAGAGAATAAACACTACATTTAAAAACTGAACGTGTCTTTTCAATAACGTGTGAGTGGGCCGAACGAAAGTCACGTCACAAACGCAGGCTGTCGTTCTCAGCGCATTTCCAGTCTGAAGCGTTATCAGATCGCATATGGAAGCAACTTTCATAGGAATTCATTGAAAAGTTGAAACGCTCACTTTGCTCCGCACCGCTCCGTTATGAATGCCCCAGCCGAGTGGAAGCGGCCATGTGCATTTACATTCTGTGAGTGAGATCCCTCCCCTGTGGGCGGGTTGATAACATGTGAAACTAGCTCCTGTAGTCTCTAGGCTCTGGCCAAAAATCCTCTGATGACGCAAAATGACGCTATTTGCGTCATCTGAGGATTTTTTCCAGAAATAAAATGCATAATTCTCTCGTCTCAGGGGGATATGAGGGGGAAAAGTACCATAATTCTAATATACTACCGGGTTTCTACTGATACAAAGCCTAATGCTAAATCACTGAAGTAACCCTTTAATAGCATGGGCGTCGGAAGCTTAAAAACTTTAAGTCTTTTCTCTGGAGTTGATGCCATTAAGTACAAATAAGCCACCTTGCTTACTAAACAATCTGGTTAGGCCAGACAAAATTACGGAAGACACGAAAGTTAATAAAGTTGCGATTAGTGTAGGGGTAAAACGCATGGCATCAAGTTTTGACGCAAATCGATTCGAAAAATTCGAATGCACAGTTTTGTGCATTTTTTTTTTTGGTGTAAATTCAACGAATATTCGAAATTCAAATTTTTATATGACAGCCTCAGTGGGTGGGTCTCATCCCGCCCACAAACAATGGTTCCGATGCCCATGATTAAAGGGTAACTTCAGTGATTTAGCATTAGGCTTTGTATTATTAGAAACCCGGTAGTATATTCGAATTATGGTACTTTTCCCCCTCATATCCCCCTGAGACGAGAGAATTATGCATTTTATTTCTGGAAAAAATCCTCAGATGACGCAAATAGCGTCATTTTGCGTCATCAGAGGATTTTTGGCCAGAGCCTAGAGACTACAGGAGCTAGTTCCACATGTTATCAACCCACCCACAGGGGAGGGACCCTACTCACAGAATGTAAATGCACATGGCCGCTTCCACTCGGCTCGGACATTAATAACGGAGCAGTGCGGAGCAAAGTGAGTGTTTCAACTTTTCAATTAATTCCTAAAGTTTTGCTTCCATATGCGATCTGATAACACGCCAGACTGGACACGCGCCGAGAATGACTGCCACGCTTACCTCAGCGATGAATGAAATCTGACACTGCTGCGTTTGTGTCGTGACTTTCGTTCGGCTCACTCACACTTTATTGAAAAGACACGTTCAGTTTTTAATTGTAGTGTCTGTTCTCTAATTAAACAAAATTATTTTATTAAAATCAAAATGACGGTGGGGTGGAGCCGCGGTGGGCAAGTGATAACCAGTGGCTTTGGGAGTGGCCTCGTAGGGCAGCGGAGCAAGTGCATTCTGGAAGTGGTTGTCTTTCTCAGTCTAGAAGGCACTAAATTCAAAAATAATTTCACATTTCTACTACATAAATGACCCAGTTTCAATACACATTCATCTTCCCAGTGCTAAAGTACATTCATCTTCCCCTTTAATAGTAAAGTCCTCTGATTTAATTAAAAAACAGAGACAAAAGATGCATTTGAATGAAACGAGTGCACGTCCGTTGTGACACTTGGATGTGCGCTGTTATAATGCGTTGCTATTCACAATGGTCATTTTAAGGAAGGAAATGCCTCAGAATAGAATCTTGCTTAAAAAAGTGCATAGAGCTGCTTGATTTATTTGTGGTTTGTTGATTTTCAAATAGAAATGTTTCATTGTGTGCATCTGTTCTTTTTGAACACTTTAATCTCATTTGAACAAAACCGTGATAATATTGATAATCGTGATAATTTGGGTCACTATAATTGTGAAATGATATTTTCATAATTTGTATGTATGTATGTATGTATGTATGTATATGTACAACTCTTTTGATTAGTTGTTTTGTATTATTTAATTTAATTACTGTTAGTTTAATTTTCTTTTTTTTCCAAATCCAACTTTTATTTTTCTTTTGTATTATCATTTTATTTTCGCATTCAACTCTTTTGTTTTGTTCTTTTGTATTATTATTTTGTTTATTTGTTTTTCTTTCAATTTTTTTTTACATATCTAACTTTGTTTAGCCCTTCTGTTATTTTATTTTATTTTTTTATTTTTTTATGTATATCCATTTCTTTTGTATGGAAGCTTGTTTCCACCACAGAATTAAAAAATATAAAAGGTAACAAGTGAGATAAAAAGTCGCAATTATCTTTTAAATTGTTTTATTCCTTGGCGGAAACATGCTTCCACACTTTTTAGTTATTTGGTACTATTATTTTATTTATATTAAAGCTACACTATGTAACTTTTCCTTCTACTAGAGGTCGCCTGTTCAAAACAAAGGCATAGTTTGATGACGCCACATTTGAGCGCAGAATCTTGGGACATGTGGTCTTCACCTCACAGCCGGTGGGAAAGAGTCAGGATAGGACTCGGACAGAAATCATGTTCATGGATGCGATTATTAACATTACTGTAGTATGAAGCAGAGCAGGACCGAGTGTTGTGGAGCTGAGCAAGGCCGCTGGAGCGATTGAAGAGCGGGACTGTTATTATGGCATAGTCGCCGGCGGGACTTGTATTATGATACAGTCGCCGGCGCCACTTCCTCTTTTTCAGTCATGAGTATGAGGTAACGCAACTCTGTTTATCGTATTAGATATATCTGATTGTGTTGAAAAGGAAGTTAAGACGTTCGCTCGGCGGCTGCTATGACACTTGTTCATACTGCAGTGAGAGTAAAGCGTTTCTGCAGAATAAAACCGGAAACCGAGGGGAACGCAGATATGATGCAATCGACAGGCGACTCCCTCAAACGCATAGCTTACACGTCCCGGTTCATTGGTTAAAATAGCAATTTCTCACGATTTAAAAATAGTTGGAAACATTTGGGATATTCTAAGTACCCATTGAACGAAATATATCACACTGGCCTAGTGGTTTTTGGATATTTTACTGCAAAAATCTTACATAGTTCACCTTTAATGATGATTTATTTTTCTTCTCGTTTTCTTTTTGTGCTCATCCATCTCTTTTGTTTAGTTATTTTTAGTAACCCATTCCAAACCAAATTTGATTTAAATCTGTGGTGTGAAATGCATCTTAGTATGAAATGTCAGATCATATTTCCAGTGCTTTCTTTTTAAAGTGTGTTACTGTAATGTCATACACAAAGGGCATTTCTATTCATGGCTCAGCTGTATTAGAATTCACTCTTTTTTTTGCACTTATGTGGCATTCACTGCATTGATATACTGTATAAATAGTACATTAATGTCTCTGACGCACATGTTGTCTGATGCACTTAAGAATCATGTCAAGAGCAGAGGAAATATTAGTGTGTAGTAGTATAATAAAGTTATCATTATAGTTATCGTTTATGGTGTGAGTTTGTGGTTTTTGAACTGTGATGAATTTGTCATGATCTTTCTTTGTTCCTTTGTTTCCCTTTCTCCTATTTTCGCCTTCTCGTTCCAGTTTCTCTTCAGGCAATCACCAGCCGCAAAGCCTTCCACTCCAATTTCATCCAGGATCAGCAGCTCTTCATTAGGTTGTCACTACCACAGCCTATCCATGAGACCTATCTGACCTGCAACGAGCCTCCACCCCTCAACAACCTGAGCTCTTACAGGTACACACATTAACACGCTTACCACACATCTACAGTCCCTCCAGCGGGAGTTCTTCTCTATATCAGTTTCACTGTTTCTGAACTCCCTGAAACGCCTCCATTGTAGTCTTGAGTTTTCTTCCTCATTTGAATAATTCCCGCACAAGGCATATGGTAAATAACTGGTTAAGTTAGTAATGTGTTGAAACTTGCAGTTATGGTAACGGGTGGGACATTTCCCAAACATGCTCAACGCGGTTGACCAATCACAACACACTGATCCAGCCGACCAATCAGAGCACATTGTGCTACTCAGAAGGAGGGGCTTCATAGGTGTTTTTTGAACATTCAAGCATGAAAACAACAAAATTGAGGGCATAATTGGTCCTCTTTAACTTTATTTTCATACTATGTTTTAAGTGTTCAACATGATTAAAGTGTTTTCTGTTTTCCAGGGATGATGGTAAGGAGGCTCTGAAGTTCTACACTGATCCGTCTTATTTCTTTGACCTTTGGAAAGAGAAAATGCTTCAAGATACCAAGGACATTATGAAAGAGAAACGCAAGCACAAGGTGAGATATGCAAGTACACGACCTTAAAATTCCTTTCAGAATGCTCAAGCTTCTTCAACGTGTTTGTGTTGATTGTATTTCTGTGTTTGTTGAGAGCAGAAGAAGAAAGACGACAACCCTAACCGAAGGAACTTGAACCCGAGAAAAATCAAAACCCGCAAAGAAGAATGGGAACGCCGGAAAATGGGGGAGGAGTTTGTTGTCCCCAAACTTGATGCAATGGGGTAATAAAAACAACATGCAGAGGATACTAATAATGTCTATGTACATTGATAATAATAATATTAATGTATGTGTCTCTAACAGAAACTCCATAGAAGGGTTGAACGGCAGTATTGGCTCTGGTGATGATGGTCACTCTGATGGGTATTTGGACCAAAGCACTAACTCCTACAGCTATGATCCCGGCTCTCCTCTCCCACCTCCAATGCAAGAGGACTTCCCACCACCACCACCTCCAGACATGCCGTGAGTGTCTTAAAATAGCCTACGATATCCCTGTTGCAGGTTCATTTCTGAGCTGATGAATGCTTGTTCTCTTCCAGGTATAACGATGCTGGTGGTGCGCCTCCAAAGCGTGGCAGTCTTTTAAGCCCCAGTCATCCTCCTCCAGCTCCACCATCCATGCCTTCTTCTCCAGGCCGTCCAACTGTGGCTCCTCCTCTGGTGCCGCCACCACCTCCACCTCTTGGTGGCATGATACCACCTCCACCACCGCCAGGTTTTGATTCACCCCCCTCTCCTCCTCCATTCTCCAGTAATTCTGCTTCTATCCCACCTCCACCACCCATGGATACCAGTATTCCAGCTCCTCCTCCGCCACCCATGGGTGGTGGACCACCTCCTCCTCCCCCTCCACCTCCTCCTCCAGGCCCTCCTCCACCCCCTTCTTCAGCCCCGCCTCCCTCAGCAGGAGTCCATGCTCCCGCCGCACACAAAGCCCAGCCTGCTCCAGCCGAGGGTGACGCTCGCAGTGACCTTCTTTCAGCCATCCGTCAAGGTAACATATTAGATAGTAAGATAATTAAAATGTCATGTAACTGCTTCAAGGTGCATCACATTTACCGTTGCTCAGCAAAATTTTGTGGGTGAAATTCCAGTAGAAATCCTCTCGATCCCGAGTTTCGTGTATGGGCGAAAAAGTTCCCCATGCAGATTTATCTTGTGTTCAAGTTGTCATGCAAATTCGTTGCGCTTTGATCTGACTGAAATTGTATCGCTCTGTTTTTTGCAAAGTCGGACTAACAGACCTAGATAATGCAATTGTAACGTGTTTTCACCCAGCTTGTATACACAATAATCAGCCTAATTGTCCTTGGGATTGTGTGCACACTCCAAAAACCAGAGGTGACGCACGTTGTGTATTTAATCCTTCAAATATTTGATTGTGTTTTGTGCCACATATACTTGGACAGAGAGATGAAGACTGTAATTCAACTACGCCAAAAAAAACGCTGCAGCTTGATTATAACTCTGTGCATGTCAACATGCTGACTAAATTTACTGACCATCTGGAATACATGTTTCAGGTGATCTGATCTCAAGTCGTTAATCTTTAACTTTACCAATTTATCTTAAAGGGTTAGTTCACGCAAAAATTTTAATTCAGTCATTAATTACTCACCCTAATGTTCTTCCAAACCTGTAACTGCGTTCACACCAATTGTGTGAATAGATCATTTTATTCGTGCGTACATTTTGAGTTTACTCGCTTCATTCGTGCGTGACATTCACTTCACAACAGACTTGAATTTGCGTCATGGAAGTGGCTTCTGCCAGTCGGCTCCAGTCTCGTTGCGAAATGGCTGACATGGATTGTTTTAAAATACAGCGAATAAGACCAATTTGCTGGCTTTAGCTAGCTGTAGTCTCTTTCCTGTATGAAATCTGAGAGCTCTCTGAACCACCCATAGACAGCAACATCATTGCAACTTTCAAGACCCAGAAAGGCAATAAAGACATTGTTAAAATAGTCTATGTGACTACAGTGGTTCAACCTTAAGTTAATGAAGCGATGAGAATATATATATATTTTTTTTTTTTGCAAAATAACGACTTTATTCAACAATTTCTTCACATCTGTGTCAGTCTCCTACACACATAGTAAATACAGTGCAGCGCTTCCGAGTTCTGTAGCAGAATGGCGGCCTACCATTGGCTGAAGCTGTTCACGTGAGCACCACGACACATGCGTGTGATATTGACGCAGGAGCTAGCCAATGGTGAGCCGCCGTTCTGCCGTGGAACTCGGAAGCGCTGCACTGTATTTACTAGGGCTGTGCTCAGAATATCGATACAACGATACATCGTCATGAACTCCTGACGATGCCCGTATCGATACTGTGTTTTTAAATGTAATCGTGACGCGATCAGCAGTGCAAGACATTCAAAATGGAGAAGAGGTTTTCAGTTAATGAATGAACACATCCATTAAATAGCAATACTCTTTGTTGCTATTGATATAAAACAAAGTCTCAGATTTCAAATTACGTCCATTTTATTACGAAATTCGAAAACATAAACACCGTTTTGGCGCTGTGGAGTGAGATCGCTTTGCCGCAGCTCAGCTCTAGAGTAGCGGCCCCGAGCAGCGCAAGTGAACGGATCTTCTCTTCCGCCTTAATACTTAATACCAGTTACAGCGCGAAATAAACATGAATGAACATCTGAATGTGTGTTGAAAGATGGAGTACAATTAACCGAAATCCGTATCATGTCACATGGAATCGCTCAATCAGTTTTTCAAACGCAGAAAGGCATCAGTAAAACAGCTTGTAAACAATGTCATGTAACGTCACATTTACCTCAGAAAAAAACATATCCAGTGTCCATAAACTCGTTAGTCAGCTAGAAAAATTGACTCTAGAGAGGAGCATTTTGCTAAATATATGCACCATATTCCATATTCATTATAATTTGTAATGTTCTTCAATATTTAATGCATGTTTGAATTAATCTGCCAAGTTTTTTATGACAGCCACCATTTAAATGTTTATATTAAAAAAAATGTATATGATTATGTAATTTTTAAAGTTAATATTATAACTTTATTATTATAAAAACATGTAATTTAGTGTAATTTAAGTGTTTGTACAAATCAGTTCATTTTTACCTTTAATAATATAGTACAACTGACTCCCATAGTTTACAGCATTAGTTAAGAGATTGGTTTTCCAAAATTTGTTTTAGATTCATCGCGTGATTTGTTTTACATTCCAAAATTTTCTATGTATTGTACCTGATATATATCCAGAATAATCAAGAACTAAGCCTTTCCAAAGTTTTTTTGTGACAATTTATTTATTTCATTTAACTCATTGTTTTTTTTAATGACAAAAACAAAATAGTTTTTCAGTTATCACAACTGTTCTAACACTGGTTATTCAATAAACAGATATTACTGTTACTAAACTCTGCTCAAAAGAAATTTAATTCCAAATTGATCCATATCGTGATGCGTATCGTATCGTGACTTCAGTATCGTGATGCGCATCGTATCGTGACTTCAGTATCGTGATGCGTATCGTATCGTGACTTCAGTATCGTGATGCGTATCGTGACTTCAGTATCGTGGTGCGTATCGTATCGTGACTTCAGTATCGTGATGCGTATCGTGACTTCAGTATCGTGATGCGCATTGTATCGTGACTTCAGTATCGTGATGCGTATCGTATCGTGACTTCAGTATCGTGATTCGTATCGTGACTTCAGTACCGTGATGCGCATTGTATCGTGACTTAAGTATCGTATCGTGACTTCAGTATCGTGATGCGTATCGTATCGTGACTTCAGTATCGTGATGCGTATCGTATCGTGACTTCAGTATCGTATCGTGACTTCAGTATCGTGACTTCAGTATCGTGATGCGTATCGTATCGTGACTTCAGTATCGTATCGTGACTTCAGTATCGTATCGTGACTTCAGTATCGTGATGCGTATCGTATCGTGACATTGTTGGTGATACACAGCCCTAGTATTTACTACGTCAACAGCGTAGGAGAATGACACAGAAATTGTTTTTGTTTGTTTTTTGCGCACAAAAAGTATTCTCGTCGCTTCATAACATTTAAGATTGAACCACTAGAGTCACATGGACAATTTTAGCTATGTTTTTACTACCTTTCTGAACCTTGAAAGTGTTAATTACATAGCTGTCTATGGAGGGGTCAGAGAGCTCTCGGATTTCATCAAAAATATCTTCGTGTGTTCCAAAGATGAACAAAGGTCTAGAACGACATGAGGGTGAGAAAATAGGATTTTCATTTATGGGTGAACTATCCCTTTTAAATTTAGTTCATTATAGCAAAATCTTGTCACTGGAGGTGCACTTGAGAGAACTTTATTTATTAGAACTTTAATAAAACAATCTTGCTGTCACCAAACTTAGTGCATGCCATGCGTGAACAATAATGCGTCTTACTGAACACGTGTGGTTGACATGTTAACACCAGGAGGAAATAACTACTCTGGGCAAAGTTTACAGACCAAAATAGATGTATATGTACCGGTTATGATCATATTGCAAGTGCAGTATTGAAGTAGCGGCGTTATTGCACTCCTTATTGAAGTATTATAATAGAGAAACGCATTGATCTGCTTACTATTGCGAGACCGATATCAGATTAAAATAGATTGATTACAATTGAGATGATGAACTTACCTTATTTATCTATCCTTAAGTGGTTTAACAATTTAATGTGTGTGTGTGTGTGTGTGTGTAGGATTTAACCTGCGTAAAGTGGAGGAACAGCGAGAGCTGGAGAAGAGAGATCACAATGGCAATGATGTCGCAGCCATCCTGTCCCGCCGCATTGCCGTGGAGTGCAGCGACTCCGAGGATGATTCATCCGAGTTTGATGATGATGACTGGTCTGACTAACGCCATCTCCCTGCTCGTCATCACCTGTGCTATGACATTAAGATCATTCCTTTTAGACCTCACACTTCTCATGTTACCTGTTTACCTGCAGTGAGGCCAAAAGCAAATAAGGGGAAGCAGGCCAAAGTGTGTGTGTGTGTGTGTGTGTGTCAAGAGGGTTGGATCTAATCTAAATGAGAGGGTGAATTATTTAGTTGATAAGCCTTCTCCTGTTTCAGAGCGACTGTGCCTCTGTATAATGTGGCCAATGGTAAACCGAGACTGTGTGTGTGTGTGCATGTACTTGTGTGTATGTACTTCCATATTTCCCCTCTTTATGCATCAGTATCGTTTCTGTTAAAATCCCACAATTTAACATTACTCTGTTAATCAACTAATGCCTTCCTTACAACCAAGACAAGACACTCTTTATAATGCAGATATTTAAAATAATAAGACGTGTGTATGATAGTTGTTGCACCTTGTAGGATGAAATAACCTTTTATTCCACTGCAACACGTATTCACTCTCCATGACCAAAGGTCATTATATGTTTAAATGGCATCCGGTTGTGTCTGTACGGTTTCGCAGCCCTCAGGTCTGACTGATGTGCTTTTTTTTTTTCCTTCTCTCTCTCTCTTTTCTGTGTTCAGCCAAAGTGCCTGCTTCATAATGCCTGTTGTTTTAATGCCAAAGTTTTAGAAATTACGCAAGATTTTGAAATCAAAGTTAAATTGTTTTATTTGATGTACCTGGGTAATAATTACGAGAATTTTTCTATCAGCAACTGAAATAAAGTCTTAAACATAATGTCGTGTCCTGCTGCTGTTACAATCATTTCATAAGTGTGCTGTGTGTGCATAGCTCGACTGTTTTTCAACATGTTTGAGCGTGTGTGTGCCCGGGCTTTCATTCCATTCATGCTTCGTTTGGGGTAAACATTCAATCCACACAGGTGCTCTGTAGCTTTATCAACGCTTTGGTACGTAATAGAAAAATTACGACTGTTTCTATGGGCCTTATTTATAAAAATAAAAAAAAGTTGCGTAGAAATCATCCTACATTTAATCTTACGCTCATTTCTCAAATGTGCGATTCAGAGAACGAACGTACGTACGTCTCTTTCAGAAATCGCAAATGATTGTGTGCAGCTGAACGGTTTCAGATCACCGACTTGTAAACGCCGCCTAATTAATGTAATTAACATTTAAAAGAGCACCAGTCGACGTCCAAACGGCGAGTGGCTATAAGTGCTTATGTCTGTTAAGTCATAAACCGTTTATATAAATAAATACGTTGGCCCAAATATGTGCGTACGCACGTTTTATAAATTAGGCCCGCGATAACTTAATATTCGTCGTTGGTATGTTATGTTTAAATTATTTATAAAAGAGTATTAAAGCTGCAGTCCGTAAGTTTTGCCTCCGTGTCGCCATCTCTGTTTGAAACCTGCAATTGCGGTTATCTGCGGAGTTATTATCTGTACCTGAGTTGTGCGTCGGCGCGGATGAATCTAATATTTTGAGGAGTTTGTGTCATTCATTCGTTCATGGATCTGTACTTCAGAATCACAGATTCTACGTCTTGGAGTATAACCTAAACAAGAATTTTCATCTGAACAAGTAAGTAACATGTCTGCCACTTTTGGGAACAAAACATTACAATAAATCTAACGATTGATCGTATAACATCAAACCGTGCAATTTATTATTAGGGGCCAAGCACCGAAGGTGCGAAGGCACCTATTGAAACCGTTCCTATTCTTCTTCTTCTTCCGTTTCTTCCGCCACGAAGTCTATGGCAGCCCATAGAACCATATGGTAAAAAGTTGTGAAATTTGGCACACTAATAGAGGACAGTCTGAAAAGTCACCATAGCAAATTTGGAGTCTCTAACTCAATCGCTCTAGCGCCACCATCAGTCCAAAATTTGACTCATGTTTATGTTAATAACTTTTTAAACATAAGGGCTAGAAACAACATTATTTTTTCCTCTGATTCCTTGGCTGAAGCCGATTCGATTGCACCCTATGACGTCATTTTCCGTCATGAAAATTTTCCCGCCATTTAGAATTTTCCGAAAAACCTACTTTTGCGAACTCGTCCTAGACGGTTCATCCGATTTGCACGAAAATTGAACCAGATCATCTTCAGACCATGCTGACAAAAAATCTTGCAAATAAAGTTGATTCGTCAAATCGTTTTTGATAAACACGCAAACAAATTTTATGTAGCGGTTGCAAGAACGCACTTAAGGCAATATCTCCACAACGCTTTATCGTATTCAAACCAAACTTGGTACATGTCATCACAAGCATGACCTGAGGCAACATGCGGCGTTTCGGCGCAACACCACCTACTGGTCCGGAGATGTGAAAAATGGCTGTTTTTGCTTATAACTTCTGAACCGTTTGTCCAAAAATCATAAAAGTGGTCTCGTTAGATTCGGGATGGCATGCCGAGTCGTCTGATATTTAATGTTACCATATCGGCCATTTTGGCAGTCGGCCATTTTGAATTATGTGCTAAAATGCTGTATTTTATGAACACATGAACGGACTGTTACGAAACTCGGTTTGGGTCATCAACACAATGCCCTGAATGAGCCCAAGAAGTTTGGAAACAGCGCTACCTAGTGGAGAATTTTTTTTTCAAATGCTTATAACTTTGAGTGAACTTGATTTATTTTCATGGGAGTAACTTTTTTTGTCTCCTGAATCCTCGCTAAGTCCAACAATACCAGACTTGCTAGGTTTCGGCATATGGTTTGTGCAGCGTTGTAATTTAGCGCTTTAAAAACATTAGCTGATATCTTCGAAACCGCTAGTCCGATTGAGACGAAACCAGCGTCAGAAGTTCGAAAACATAGGTCGATAGTTGAACGCTAATGCCCAAATGTCAAAATATTGATAGTAAGGGGGTGTAAAATCCAATCAAAGTCAGGTGTCAGTCATTTTTCATGTGTTTTTTCATATAAATGTCTATAACTCCAAAACGAAACGAGATATTTTCACCAAAATTGACACAGACATGTATGGGCTCACTCCGAGGACACATAAAAAATGGTAGGATTGTGCCACTTGGTGGCGCTATAATAGAACAAAACATGAAATTCCCATTGACTACAATGCAGTATTATGATATAAAATGCTATGCTTTACAAATGAATCGGTGTATCATTACGAAACTTGGTATGTGCCATCAGCACCATGCCTTTAAGGTACTTAAAAGGTTTCAAAACAGCACGCCATGTGGTCCATACTTATAATGAAAAGGCCTCTTGAGGCTAGATCTCTGCAATGACATATTGACACTATATTGACACCCTGCTTTGATACATTGACACCAATCTTTGCATGTGTCATTGTTCCCTTATTCTGACCACACCATATCAATTTCGTAACTGTGCCACCTATTGGTTGAAAGTGATAAATCATTAAATCATTATTATTGACTGTATTTATCATTTTACAGCTATTTTGCCTAAAATCACCTTAATAGGTCTTTAATTGCTCATTGCTGCGGTTGATCTGACATTGCCAGCCATTTTGGCACGTCTTGTCTTCTTCTTTGCGCTTGGCCCCGATAATGGCTGCTTGCAGCTATATTTATTATTGTTATACTTTGTTCACATATTGTTATTGTTAACAGCTTTAGCATTGCGTGGCTGTGTATTTAGTGTTTATTCGTGTTACCTGTAGATTTTAATTTCCTTTCTATTCAGTCTAATCTTTATTTTTTCACTACTTTTCACTCCAGTTGTTACTGATGATTTCATTTGGGCCTTTCTGGATTAGAAGCCGCCATCAAAATGATACATTTAATTACTCCAGCTGCTGTGAGAAAAGGCTATAAATGATCCGCTAAAGAACACGCGGTCCGCTCCTCACTACTAGCCGGACTCCTTTATGTATACAGACGTGACGTAATGACGCAAAGACATGCTTGAATTTCCCGCAGATGGGCTACAGTAAGGAGATTGTTGCTTATTGTGTACTGCTCAGTTTGATTTGGGATCATTTTAACCAAAAAGACTGCAGCTTTAAATGTATTTACCTATAATTATTTGTTACTTCTGAATAATCGTTCTAATTATATGATAATATTAAAGTCCACACCACATAACTGTGAGGAACTATATAATTGTAATCACTTTCCGAATTATTTTTTCCAGCTGATGAACACTGACAGCCAATAGTAATCCACCTGACTTTATTGAGCTCACGCATTTAACTATTTCCTTGCCATTTGATGGAATTTTCCGGCTTTGTGTTTTCACTGTTATACGGTAGGGGGTGGTATTACATAAATTCTGAAAGAGTTCAGAAACTCCAGATCAAAACACAGGAAAAAAATGTGCAGAAACAAGTGATATGGCCTAAAATTACCACTCGCCATGCGCCAAATGTGAGTAAAAATCGTTTATGAATCGCTCAATCGGCAGTTGGCCGGTATCATTTTTATGAATCCTAATGCAATGTTGTGAGAACGTGAATGTGAATAAGCGTAAGCAACGATCAGGACAGTTGCTGCATCATCATGAAATTTTAAGCCGTGCCAATTTAAATATTCAAGCACAAGAAGACGTGAAAGGGACATCCGAAGTGTGCGCCCAGAAAGCCACGTCTCAGACAACGCACAAATAATGGTATTCATTGGTATCTAAAAATTTGGTGTCATTACTTTACAAAAACATGGGAGGTAACAAATATTTATGGCCGCTAGTTGGTCAATTTTCTTAAGTCAACAGCCATTGGAAGTGTGTGTCAAAAAGTTATGCACATTGTTTTTTTTTTTTAAACACCACAACAAACACGTCCTTCCCAAAAGGATCACACACCCCTATCTTGATAACTCCACCCTCAAACTCACTGCATCTGCATATTTGTGATATTTAAACCTTTTATAAATGCCGTTTTTTTTCATAATCTTATTAAATATAGGCTATGCTATTGTATTTTTTTACTATAGGACACTATAGAGCTGTTACCAATCAAATAAAAAAAATTACACAAAAAAAATTACAACTGCATTAAAGGAATAAGAAACTCATACAGGTTTGGAACAACTTGAGGGTGAGTAAATGATGACAGAAATTTCATTTTTGGGTGAACTATCCCTTTAAATAATGTTATGAGATTGTTTTAAATATGTTTGAATATACAAATAATATATGTTGGAAAGATTAAACTAAACCACCAGTAGGTGGCAGCAGATGACCGTCTTAATGAGTGAGTCATTGATTCATTCATTTAAACAATTCATTCGATTCAGTTAAGATTGAGGCAGTCGTTTACGAATAAGTAATTTAATCTTTGATTCAACCGATTCATTCAAAATGCTGAATCATTCAGTAACGCACTGTTGCTGTGAGAGACATTACGGTTCTGCTGTGATCTTTGTTTGGAACTTTTTTTGCTGCTGAAATCGAACAAAAACAGTCAATATTGCATCTAAAATGTAAGTGACTTAATATTAATGAATTGTTTATGGAATTGTCATATGAAATCCGTGAATCCATTTTCAGTCGTGATGGTATTCAGGAAAACAGCACTCTTGGTTCTGTGATGTTGCTTAACTATAGGCTATTATATAAAAACTCCACAATTTGTAATTTTAACCATGTATGTTAACTGAATTTCTTTGTGTGAGCGGCGCTCGTTTGTTGTGATTTCTCCTTGAGAGGTGGCGCGAGCGTCAACAGCGCAACCGTCAGTTTATTATACATTATATACTGTACAGTGAGGAAAATAAGTATTTGAACACCCTGCTATTTTGCAAGTTCTCCCACTTGGTAATCATGGATGGGTCTGAAATTGTCATCGTAGGAGCATGTCCACTGTGAGAGACATAATCTAAAAAAAAAAAATCCAGAAAACAAAATATATGATTTTTTAACTGTTTATTTGTATGATACAGCTGCAAATAAGTATTTGAACACCTGTCTATCAGCTAGAATTCTGACCCTCAAAGACCTGTTAGTCTGCCTTTAAAATGTCCACCTCCACTCCATTTATTATCCTAAATTAGATGCGCCTGTTTGAGGTCGTTAGCTGCATAAAGACACCTGTCCACCCCATACAATCAGTAAGAATCCAACTACTAACATGGCCAAGACCAAAGAGCTGTCCAAAGACACTAGAGACAAAATTGTACACCTCCACAAGGCTGGAAAGGGCTACGGGGAAATTGCCAAGCAGCTTGGTGAAAAAAGGTCCACTGTTGGAGCAATCATTAGAAAATGAAAGAAGCTAAACATGACTGTCAATCTCCCTCGGACTGGGGCTCCATGCAAGATCTCACCTCGTGGGGTCTCAATGATCCTAAGAAAGGTGAGAAATCAGCCCAGAACTACACGGGAGGAGCTGGTCAATGACCTGAAACGAGCTGGGACCACCGTTTCCAAGGTTACTGTTGGTAATACACTAAGACGTCATGGTTTGAAATCATGCATGGCATGGAAGGTTCCCCTGCTTAAACCAGCACATGTCAAGGCCCGTCTTAATGGGACATGGGACAGGGCGACTGCACTGTATTAAGGAGAGGATGACTGGGGCCATGAATTGCGAGATTTTGGGGAACAACCTCCTTCCCTCAGTTAGAGCATTGAAGATGGGTCGAGGCTGGGTCTTCCAACATGACAATGACCCGAAGCAGACAGCCAGGATAACCAAGCAGTGGCTCTGTAAGAAGCATATCAAGGTTCTGGCGTGGCCTAGCCAGTCTCCAGACCTAAACCCAATAGAGAATCTTTGGAGGGAGCTCAAACTCCGTGTTTCTCAGCGACAGGCCAGAAACCTGACTGATCTAGAGAAGATCTGTGTGGAGGAGTGGGCCAAAATCCGTCCTGCAGTGTGTGCAAACCTGCTGAAAAACTACAGGAAACGTTTGACCTCTGTAATTGCAAACAAAGGCTACTGTACCAAGTATTAACATTGATTTTCTCAGGTGTTCAAATACTTATTTGCAGATTTATAATACAAATAAATAGTTAAAATCATATATTGTGATTTCTGGATTTTTTTTTTAATAGATTATGTCTCTCAGAGTGGACATGCACCTAGGATGACAATTTCAGACCCCTCCATGATTTCCAAGTGGGAGAACTTGCAAAATAGCAGGGTGTTCAAATACTTATTTTCCTCACTGTATTATTATCCACTATCGATTGCCACTTACGCTAAATAAATGCAGAATCATTGTTGCATTTTGGTGATACCCTAGTTATTTTTTGACTTTTTAATCAGGATACTTGTCTGGTGGGATAAAGTAAAATTCTCTTTCACTTGCCCCTTCAAAAAATCCACTTGTCCCGGACAAGCGTTAATGTCGAGCCCTGGATAAAGTATGCAAACACAGCGCGAGCGTCACTTCGGGAAGCAGAAAGTGTCCGACTTCACGTCTCCGTTTGCAGCCACTCTCGCCGATCGGTTACATCCAGCCGCAGCTGATGTCAAACACACCTTATGCAACACAGGCACCTCCCCCCTAATGAGTGGACACGCCCCTTAATACTGATAGGCTACAAGTGTGTTTTGGTGCTCCGTCCATCAACGCTTACTGCACCTTTAAAGTGGCAGACGACAAAACGGCAGCGATGATAATGATCAGAATGTTAGTGTGGTGTTATATTTATCGTTCTTGGTGTGAACGGGCCTTAGGTGTTCTACATTTTGAATGCATTTAATAGAAATATCAATAAATATGACACTAGGTAGATTTTATACTGTTGCAGTTGGTTAATAATCATGTGATTTTAAATCTAAATATTCTTAGCGGTTTACTTTTAGTATCTCTGAGATACTTTTATAGTTTTTATTAATATATTTAGAGTTCGTTTTTTTATATATTTTCTGTTTTAAGTGTAATGTTATTTAAAGATTTAGAAATGTTGTTTAGTTCTTTATATGTATTATATATATATATATTTTTATTATATAATTTATTTATTTTTTGAGTTTTATTTATTTGATCAAGTTAAACTAAAAGCTGAAATAAGTAACAAAAGTTTTTTTGGTCAATTTCTTTGTCTGGTTTTAACTTAATTGAAATGAATCCGCTTTGACCCTTTTGATATAATACAAATGTTTGCAAGAAAAATACAAGAAAATGTACAAAAGTTACAATTTATTAATTATAAACTATTTTTCCATAAAACATCTCATTTCAACAATAAAACATTCACTCATACATTTGGACATGTTGTGCAACATTAATACATTGTAAGTGCAAACAAGACATTTATGAAGTATAAAAACGAATGTTTCAGCTCAAAAGTCAAGTCATTGTCATAAAGTGCAAATGATTTTGATTCCATCAGTAACTCTGAACTTCAGAGGACATAAAATGAGGCACAAATCTGAGACGTTAAAGCGGACAGGAGAGCTTCTGCTTGCACCCCTTCAGTTGGCAACTAGCTAAAAGGATACAGTGGCAGTTTTCTCAATACGAAATAAATTAAAGGACACACACTGCTACATAAACCTTTCCAGAATGAAATTAAATAATGCAGAGTCGATCAGGTCACTGACAGTGGTCATGTTCACTTTTCAGACAGGAGATTTGGCGACCGGCACAGTGACGTTCCCGAACAGGAACGGACGTAAAATGTGAAACAATCTTTAATGGCACCATAGAATCATAGAAGTGTTCTGATGTGCTTACAGCACACGGAGTCAGACATCACTAGGAGTGTGTGTGTTTTTGATGGGTGTGTTTGGTAGACAACAGCAGCAGGCCTGTCGCAACACTCTCTGTATGTGTGTGTTCCTGTAGGCATAGATCAGAGGGTTGAGCAGAGAGTTTCCTGTGAGCGGCACCAATGTGGCGTAAGTGTACAGAGCCGGTGACGATCCGTCGGCCAGAAGGCCGTACAAGGCGAAGGGCATCCAGCAGCTGGCGAACGTGGCGAGGATGAGGGCGAGGGTGTGAACGCGACGGCGCGTGTGCGTGCGGGCGGTCGGGAGCGTGTGCCTCTGGAGGGCGATTTGGTGCGAGTGACGGAGCACTACGCTGCAGATGCGGGCGTTCAGCTGCAGCATCAAAGCCAAGGTCAGCAGAAAGCCGCCACATAGGGTCGCGAGGTGCACTCGGGTCAAAGGGCGGAGCACGCTGCAGGATTCTCCATCGTGCAAGCAATTCCAGCCCAAGGCGGGAAGTGCGCCCTGAAGACCCGCAATAGTCCAGCCCACGGCCAGAGCGCAGAGTGTTTGCGCGTGCGTGCGGCGGGATCCGTAGGTCAGCGCACGATGCAGCGAGAGGAAGCGGTCCAGGGTGATGCCCAACAGAGAGAAGACGGAAGCACTGAGCGCGCTCACCAACAGACCCACGCTGCCCAGCTCCAGAGCTTCAGAGTACACGCACCGGCGAGACAGGAAGTGCAAAAGGAGCCCCACCCCTGCCAGAAAGTCCGCCCAGGCCAGGCTGCCAATTAGCAGGAACATGGGAGCACGCAGAGACGAGGAGGAGAAGATGGTGGCCACCACGATGGCGTTCTCGCAGCAGATCAGAACTCCTGATACGCACAGGGCGACGTCCCACGGAGTCATCACCGTGGACTCCAGGGGTTTCGGGGTCACGTGGGACGGGGTGATCTCCAGCAGTTGGTCCATCGCCAAGATGACTTCTAAGCCCACTTCAGAGCTGTTCAGGGCCATTTCTGTGAGGGAGGGAGAGAAGGTTTAGTCACGCAATCCACAGCGGGGTGTCTGTCACATATTCTGCTCAGCACTGGAGCTCCTGCTCTCCATCCTAACGCCTGACCTCATAATGACACGCGGAGTGAGATGAACAGCCGATACGGGCACATCATACACACCACTACTATTTCAGGCTCACCAAGGCTGCATTTATTTGATCGAAATACAGTAAAAACAGTAATATTGTTAAATATTATTACCATTTAAAATAACTGTTTACTATTGTAATATATTGCCAATTGTCCTTTATTCATGTGAATTTTCAGCCTTCAGTGTCACATGATCCTTCAGAAATCATTCTAATATGATTATAAATAAAAAAGTATAAATGTCTTTGATGTTAGCTATATTATATTAAATGATTTGTCATTTTCTATATTAATATAATCAAATATTCAATCTTCATTTTTAGTATCTGTATATCGGGTGCATGCATATATGCATATATATAGTTTTGTTCACTGCATATTGCATTATATTAGTGTCATGACAATGTTCATGTTGAGGCCCTATTATATTAATATCATTAATCTATTTTATGTAAATCTCACTCCACCCAAAACTGAAATCTTGACAAACTACAATTACACATAATTAAGTCCTTATATTGGTAGGTTTATAAGCAAATTCAATATTTCCAAGCATCCCCTAAATCCTGCGTGGTTGCACGTGCGCCTGCATGGGAATCACCGTTTGCAAGTAACACACACACACACACACACACACACACACACTGTTATGTAAAAATACACAACAAGCACCAATGCCATCCTGTAATGCCTTGAATAGCCTAGCTGTGAAGTCAATCTGACAAGGTTTCACAGAGAAGATGAAGATAAACCAGACTTACAGAAGCGTTATAAGATTGCAAAGCGACGATTCTTCACGCCACCATCCAGCCGGAGGTCCCGTAGAGCGCGCGCACAGACCCGAGCTCGAGCCGCCAATGAACACCGGGGTCTCGCAAATCCAGGTGTTGTGGAAAAAGAGATCTTTGCTCTTCTTGCAAATCGCGGTTCCCTATAGTAGCTCCGCTGTGTTCGGTCTTTCGAGCGCCTCTGTATAACACCGATCTCCGGTGGGCTGCGAGCTATACCCCCGATTCCCCCATGACGTCAGTTACGATGACGAGGAGCGATTCGACCAATCAGGAGGCTCGCAGGAACACCGGCCTCTGTCGTATTTTCATTCATAAAATACCGCATTCTTTCACCCCGCCCACTGCGACGGCGCGAGAGAGGACAGAGTGTAATCAATTGGCCTTAAAGGCAGTCCTTGCGGTGGCTAAAAGACACAATCAGGGCCAGTGTAGAAAAAAACCCTCAATATTACAACTACGCGCTTGATGTGCGTGCGCGCGCACGCGAGTGTGAGTGAGTCACCGCTGTCCGCGGTGCTGAAACACGCGCTTGCTTCGTTGATAGTGACGTCAGTTGTGCCGCACTATTGGGCTGCGTGGCACGATTTTTACTCTCACAAAATCCCATGTGTTCATTTATCACCTTTAGAAGTGACTAAGCTTTATATATCATGTCGCAAGCAAGGAACGCACACACACACACACATCTGTCTAACTTACGATTTATTTGAATATGTCGCTATTCGGGTGCCTGAAGGTTATAGCTATGACATAATTTCCCTGCAGATGGAGGAGATTATGGCGCTTCCCGGCAGATTCAGCCGCGTGGGCGTCGCAGTGCTCGCGTGGCTCTGCATTTCAATGAAGCATGTGGGCGCGCGCTACAACACGGGGAAATCTCCTGTTCTCTATAAAAGGGCATGCGCTTCCGGTGGTCTCCAGCTAGAGGGAATCTTATAACACCCCCTCCCCCTGAAGATACTGACGGATGATACTGAACAATGTGTCAAGCAACCCCTTTTTGGTGAGGGATAACTGTGTTGTGGAAAATTAGCTGGTCACGGATGTGACCCTGGAACACAAAGGTTAAATTGTTCGAAATTGAGATGTATGCATCATGTGAAAGCTGAATAAATAAGATCCCCATTGATGTATGGTTTGTTAGGATAGGACAATATTTGGCTGAGATGCAACTATTTGAAAATCTGGAATCTGAGGGTGCAAAAAAATCAAAATATTGGTCATATGGTCAAATGTATGATCTGTAATGAAAAATAAGTGTAATGACTCAAAATGAACTGTATGTATTCTTTTGATAACATATTGTAAAAAGTGTAATGTGATTGTGTATGATATGTTTTGATATTGTAAAATGGACCCCAGGAAGATTAGCGACCACTCGTGGAAGCTAATGGGGCTCCAAATAAATAAACAAATCCTAATGATTTTTGGATTTTGAAAAAAAAAAAGATAATTTTGACCCAATAAAATGTATGGTTGGCTATTGCCACAAATATACCCGTGTGACTTATGACTGGTTTTGTGCTCCAGGGTCAGAAAAAAACATTACTGATGTGCATTGAGACAAAACAATGGCACTGACATATTTTAAGATATGTCTGTTTAAGTCGCTATTAGTTAAAAACATGCATTTTAGTCTGTGACTAGCGTTAGCTTTGTCTGGAAAATGTTGGTTTGTTGGCTCAAGTAGCTAGTCACCAGTTCATTACTAGGTTAGACCAGCTAGAAAATGGAGATGGTGGTCCAGTGGGTTAAACCATGGAACTGATACGCAGAAGGTTGCTGGTTCGATCCCAGCGGTCAACACCAGTGTGTCCTTGAGCAAGGCACTTTACTCCATGTTGCTCCAGGGGGATTGTCCCTGTACGAAGGGCACTGTAAGTCGCTTTGGATAAAAGCGTCTGCCAAATGCATAAATGTAAATGTAAAAATAGTTGCACTGAAAAAAGAAAATGTGAAATGAACACAATATTATTTGAAATCACTGAATCAACCCTAAAAACATTAGTTAAGACAAACAAGACTAACAACTGCACCATGTGGCATGTTCCTAAACACAGCTAACCGTTTTCCAGGATTTCCAGCTGACTGCCTTTTTAGTGTTTGTTTTATCAATCCCTGACAACCTGATACCCATTAAAGCATCATTGGCCTAATGCACTTCATGTGTCTCCTCCACCAAGCAAATATACAGCAGAAGCTCATTTCCCAGGTTTAATGTTGATTCCCTGAGAGTGTCAATCATCCTCGAATGACTTGTAGAAATAAGAGCACAGACAGTATTTATTATTCTACCGTTGTACCTCTTTGTACTCCTTTTCGGCGGGAAGTCTGTGTGTGTGTGTGTGTGCGTGCGGTGGGGGGTGGACTGCGGAATTTCTCCCAGTTACCTAATATCTTCAGAGCGCATGCGCGGCTTTATCGCTCTGCACCCTAGAGGAGGACGCCCACTCTCTCTCTATTCACACAGCTTGGCACTAACTATTGATCTGTCTGTGTGTCGTGAGACGTTACAAAAGACTTTACGGAGATTCTCAGTGGGGTTTTAATTGATCGGTGGGTAGGCACTGAATTTATTGTAAAAACAAATACTGACCTGATTTGCAAAGATCCCAGATGTGTAAAATGATGTGGAAATTATAGTGGTGACTACTTCCTCCAACGCAAGCATGACCTACACATACATTATATCATCGCCTCCTCTGCTCAGATCATGATGTTGTGACTTTTAATTAGGCTGCGAATAATAAGGAGGATGCAGAGGACTTTAGGGAAACTTGTTACATAACTATAAGGTAAAGTCTCTCTTGCTCTGACCCTGTCCTTCCATACAGCAAAACATATTTACAAAAAGGCTTTATTACTTAACTACATTAGTTAAAGGTCCCGTTCTTCGTGATCCCATTGTTCAAACTTTAGTTAGTGTGTAATGTTGCTGTTAGAGCATAAATAATACCTGTAAAATTATAAAGCTCAAAGTTCAATGCCAAGCGAGATATTTTATTTAACAGAAGTTCCCTTTCAAAGCCTACAGCGAACGGCCGGCTTGGACTACATCCTGGTACTTCCTTCATTAATAACGTCAGTAGAACAGACTAACCTCCGCCCACAAGAATATGAGAAAAAGGGGGCGTGGTCTTGTTGCTGTCCCACGTGGAGAAGAGGAAGTGTCGCGTGGAGAAAAGGAATTGTTGCGTTTGAGTGTGTTTGTCGCCATGTCGTCGAGACGCTGTTATTTTCATCCCGGAGTCAAATCACCTTTGTTTTGCTTTCCCAGGGACGCTGTAGAGATCATTAAGCGCATTTATCTCCCGTTAAGAGGCGTGACCTTTCCATGCAAGATACGTGCGCTAAGCTGCGGTCAAATCCCAACACAGGAACCGCTGGCACAATCAGAACTCGTTACGTATTTCTGAAGGAGGGACTTCATAGAACAAGGAACTCATCAGCCGTTTTTAGGACAGTGAAAACAGCGGTGTACAGATGAGTACATTGTGTTAAAAATACTGTGTTTTTTTACACGCGAAACATGAACACATGTTATATTGCACACTGTAAACACAATCAAAGCTTCAAAAAAACACGAAGAACGGGACCTTTAACACGAACTAAGAATGAACTGCACTTCTACAGCATTTATTATTAATCCTTTGTTAATGTTAATTATTTCAACATTTGCTAATACATTATTAAAATTAAATGTATTTTTAACGTTATATGCACTGTGAAGTAACATGATTATTAACTAACTAAAGATTAACACATACAGTAACAAATGTATTGCTCGTTGTTAGTTCATTAGCTAATGTTAACAAATTAAACCTTATTGTTAAATGTTACCAAAACATTTAAATTGTACACTAAATATATGTTTTTAAAAAGCGCACCATTCATTTAAACCTTCAAAAGACAAAATATATTACAAAATGTACTTCAAGGGGCAAAAAATATAGAGATGTAACGATACTAAATTTCTCAGGCGATACAGATAACCGATTATTCAGAATGATATCTGCCCATACTGATAGTTTGATTTTCTTGAGGAAAACAAATCTCTCCCAACGGTAAAACAATACAGGGAAACCTCTCATTACTATAATATTAGAGCTATTATAGCCAACTGCTGTTTGTTTTCCCATATATGAATTACATTCTAATAAAAACTGGAATGTTAGTAAACAAATATGGAAGATTGTTTCGTAACAAATTAAAAAAAAAGGTAATTCTGAATTTGTTCTCAGAATTGAATGATATGAACTCACAATTGTGAGTTATAAAGTCAGAATTGCAAGATATAAACTAGCAATTGAGAGAAATTCAGAATTGTGAATAAAAGTCGTAATTGCGAGAAAAAAGTCAGAATTGCGAGAGAAGTTGCAATTCACTTTTTTTTATTGTTTATTCAGTGGCGGAAACAAACTTCCATGTCTTCATGACAAATTTATTCAAACATAGCCTACGTATGATTAACAGTAAATAAGCTTATGTCTAGTGTTTTTATAGTTAACTAATGAACTGTGAACATTGGATAACTTTCCTGAGGTGAATGCAAGGTTGTGACATTTTGATTGACGGGACCCACTTTATATTAGGTGGCCTTAACTACTATGTGCTAACATTTTAATTAATGGGCGTCGGAACCATTGTATGCGGGTGGGACAAGACCCACCCACTTTTTACGATCAATGATATTGGACCCACTCACTTTTGTCTCTAACATTCAGCACATGTCTGTTTACCTACCCCTAATCGATAAACACTTATTATTAAACACATGTTAGACGCTTTATTTCCACTTTTCTAATATTTTCTTCATTTTTATTGAAAATAAATGCCTTTCCGATCTGATATGTGATGGGAAAAGAGAGAAGATTGAGCTTGGCGAAAGGCGGACTCGAACCGCGGGTCGATTTGTGTCAAAACTAGACGCCGTGCATCTTACCCCTACACTACTACCTAGGGTTGCCACCCGAACATGCGCTGTGCCAGTGTGCCTGCAAACTTGCGAGGTGTTTTAAAAACATGTCGGGCTCGCGTCGCGTCCACCGTTTGAACGCAAGAGGATCTCCAGATATAGAGCTGAATATCAAAAAGATATCAGTGGGTCTGTCCAGTAACTCATGATGAACCTCAGGCCAACTGCACACTTTATGAGAAGCATTTCAGTGTCTCAGACTGTCTGACACATCCGTGCTTCTAAAGGTATAGGCCTATAGTTTTTTTTAAATGGATAATATATTAATATAATATTCCATACATTATCAGAGCTTGGCAGACAGAATTATAATTTTTTAGACAGGTTAATTAATAGATTATAGCCTAATAAATGTTATTATTAATTTATATAAATTTTATTCATCTTACATAATAAATACTTTGATATTTGATTAATATTTGTATTTGACATTTATTTAATATTTGACATAATTAATATTTGACATTTAAAAAAATATTTAGATAAAAATGGGACAAATAATTACATGATAATATAGTCATAATTTAAGTAAATGAATAAAATAAACAGTGATTACTGGTTCAGAATGACTGCTTAAAGGGACAGTTCACCCAAAAATAAAAATTCTGTCATCATTTGCTCACCCTCAAGTTGTTCCAAACATGTATACATTTCTTTGTTATGTTGAACAGTTAGGAAGATAACTGTGGAAGTCAATGGTGCCCTCAAAGCAGCCTGGTTACAAACTTTCTTCAAAATATCTTCTTTTGTGTTCAGCAGAACAAAGAAACTCATACAGGTTTGGAACATCATGAGGGCAAGTAAATGATGACAGAATTTTCATTCTGGGTGAACTATCCCTTTAAAGTGCACCAAATAGGCTACTAAAGAGTTATTTTGAAATAAATAAAATCAAATGTAAAATAATATAAAATGTGTTCTGTTGCAAGTTCACATACTTGATCTCATGTTTTCTTATATGGTTTTCAATATATTGATTTTTTATATTGAGCTTTCAAATTGTAAATGTTGAAATAATCATTTCATGATGTATTCTTTATGTCTGTCCGTTATGCAATTGTTTTTTTTTTTGGGGGCGGGTGGGTGTCATGAATGGGTGTCCCTTATTTTGCCACACTGAAGGTGGAAACCCTACTACTACCGCTCTCAATGAATAGAGATTTCCGTAATTTTGTCTTTCCGAAATACGCGGTATATTTGAACTTATTGGCATCTACTCCAGTAAAAAAAATTCTGAGGACCCACCCACGTTTTTTTTGCTTCCGACGCCCATGTTTTAATTAATAATTTGATACAATGCACTTATTGTGTACATACATGTTTTTACATTGTACATACATTTTAAAATTACCTGCATTTAATTAATTTCTGTAGTTACATTTGTAATTACACAGTTGACACTTCCCTTAGACCTAACCCTACCCTTAAACTTACCCATACCACCACACCTGTCCCTAACTCTACCCATATCCCACCTCAATATCAGCAAAGGTGTTTTGCAATACAATTTGAACACAGTAAGTACATTGTACTTATTTTTTGATGTAAGTACATCGTACTTAAGGCCACCTAATATAAAATGAGGGCGATTGACGTGTTTGAGGTTAAAACCAAGCGGCAACCTCGCACAGTTTCTCTTGAAGCCAATACGGAAGTGACTTAAACTGCAATTCATCGACTGGCCGCTAGAGACCGGCTCCAGAAGGAGCAGAATCTCATTGAGCCCCATGTTAAAATGCCCAACTTTACAGCAGATTAAAACATGTTTACAGTCTGGTACAAATTGTGGTTTTGGTCTATACGGCTAATTTTGCCCTTCATGACAACTGTGAGGAGGGTGAATTTTTTTATAACTCATTCGTTTACATTATATAAAGCATTAAAGTTCAGCATAATTAAGGGCGTGGCCACTTTGAGTGACAGGTGGATTGCCGTTTCTCTGTTAGTCATCACATCACCTCAGCTCCGCCCACGTCCCGCTTTTTTGCCCATTTTCTGTTATCCGGGAGTGACGCGCAATGACACACTGCCAAGATGGCGACGGCCAGCCCGACCCTACTTTACGCTTCAAAACTGCTCTTCAGAATCCTATGGGTGACGTCATGGACACTACGTCCATATTTTTTACAGTCTATGGTTATAACACTGATTGAGCGTCAGACATAAGTTGCACTGTATGTTTAAACATACCTTTTGATGTTCATGCATGTTGTTTTTTCATGCTATAAAATGTAGTAAAGCAGAAAAAAAGACTTGCGCCTCGCGCTGCCGCTTCAGCGATCGGGATTGTCACATTTAAGAGCGTCAAAACGCTACTCATTGTTTGAATTTCATGATAAAATGGACTTGAAAACTGAGACTTTGTTTCTTATCAGAAGTAACAAAGCACAAAGCTCTTTTTGCGATTATTGGACAGGAGTCGGGCAACAAATAATGGTTGGTATAGAGAAAAACAGCAGACCTGGCAACCCTGGCTTGAACTACGGGTGCCTCATAGTGTCAAATGTTTTTTTAACTGTTAATGCGTTGTCTTGTTAACTTGCTCGAAAGTGCATTTTATTCACATATAGTATGAGCATGAGTAGTTCGACACTCGTTTTTCCACCCGCTTTTGATTGACAGGATATAATCATTGGCTGTTTTTAAAAAATATAGAAAATATATGCTTTTATCGGCCAATATATATAGACTATGCAGTAAATATAATAAAATGAAAATATACTGAAGATAAGTAGCCAAAAATACATTTAAGTTACTAAAACGTATTGAAAATGTATATTATGTACATATTTTGGCCATTTTTGGTTGCTTCAACCCATGTTTGGGTCAAATATGGACAAACCCAACTGTAGGTTTAATTTATTTAGGCCTAATTACATTTCTAAACCCAACAGTTGGGTTTGTCCATATTTGACCAAACATGGGTTAAAGCAACCCAGCATTTTTTAGAGTGTCAAAAACATATAAATATTGTGACGTTTCCGGCCGTCATTTGTATGTTTTTCTTTTCCCTTTTGGTTTGTGTTTGTGTGTTATATTAAATGCATGAATATAGGCGTCCACAAAGCCTTACAATTGTATCCCAAAACCTTTCCTGGGCCACCAGAGAGATAGACAAACAGAAAGAAGGTGGAAAGAACCAGTATGGACCTGTATCTGTTGGGATGAGGTGTGACAAATTTCTGCGGTCTGCTTGTGAAAAGCCAGAATATCTTCAGTGGTGTGGATATCAAGACATGGTCACTTGCCATTTGGTTGCCATGTTACCTGTCTCGCATTACACACCTTCCAGTCTCACTGAATCAAAGTACATGACGTCAACAGACACACACACACACATAACCACATGCTCCTCACAGTTCACATCGACCTTTCATCTGGAGGACACAGACATTTAGGACTGGATGTTAGCTTGACAGGCACATTTTAAGTTTTTAGTTTTAGGCTTTCTGAGGTGAGGGAAAGTTATTTGTGTGTTTCTCAGTCCATCAGGTCTTTCAACTTGTTGGCGTCTAGTGCTTGTGTCAGCTTTAACCGCTTTATAGGGCTCAGTGTTCAGCTGAGTAAGTCTGACTAGGAAAGCTAGACTGATTCAGAGCTAAACTGCTTCACTCATACAACTTTTAGTCACTTAATTGATAGTTTAAGGCAGTTTGTGCATTGTGCACAGTTTGTGTTTATTATAGGTGGAATTACTGACGATTTTTTGAGGATGAGGTGTGTGTGGGCCGCACTCTGTGGGATTGTACTTCTAACACAGGTTATTATAACCAATTCACAAGAATCAGGTAAGTGTAGAAGTTTGTATATATGCTGAAGAATCCCTTAAACATTTTGCAAATTGAACCTTCTTTTTGTCTCTCAGCCACAAAAAGCAACTTTTCTATTTTAATCATTATTTTTTATGATTTTACCTCATAAACCAGAAATGTTACAAAACTTACTCTAATCTGTGTAGTTTTTGAGATTACAGAGTCGCTAAACCTTTAGAAAAAGCCTGTTTTTGAGTGTTTGATGCTGATTGAGACGTTCAATTATTAAGAGATTATTTTGTATCAATTAGCATGTCCCCCTCTCTTTTACATGTGGTTACTTTAATTGATAACATTTCTAACTTTCCCTCTCAAATATATAGGCCTGGTTTCACAGACAGGGCTTAGATTAAGCCAGGTTTAGGCCTTAGTTCAATTAGGACATGCCTTTTTCATTACTGATGTGCATCGAAACAATGGCACTGACATATTTTAAGATATATGGGTTCAAGTTACTTTCAGTTAAAACTGCTCAAACATGCATTTTAGTCTGGGGCTAGTTTAAGCCTCGTCTGTGAAACCGAGGGATGAAGTGTTATGTGAGCAGAGGAGAATATGAGCTTACATCTTTTATCTCTTGTTGGATTGACAGATGATTCGCCCATTGGGGACTGTTCTCAGTTTGACTCATGTGATGGCTGTATCAGCGGCGACCCGGCCTTCAACCTGACACGATGTGTCTGGCAAAGCTGTAATGACGGTAAAAAAACACATGTAGCATATGAGTTTAAATGTATTCTCCTGTGCAATGTCTCTGTTGTTCATGCACACACACACATACAGAGGATCCCACCGACGGACATGCGATCCTGGCCACGGAGAGCGATCTCAGGAACAACCCGGTGAATTATTCAAACGCAGGCAGTTACAGCTGCTGTCCACACAGACATCAGTCTCAGTAAATAATTCAACACCATTATCCACCCTCCTGGAAATAAGTGTGAGGGAGACATAAAGAGAGAAAAGAGATGTTCAACAAGAAGCAGCATCTTTTAGTCTATTCATGCTCTGTTGCCAAGGCAACCAATTCTCTAACACAGTCTCTGTCTCTCTCTCTCTCTCTCTCTCTCTCTCTCTCATTTAGACTCGTTTCTAAAATACAACTATAGGCTTACATGCTGTCTATGCCCACCCACCCAGCTTTACACAAACACAACTTAACTAATGTAAAGGGGTAGTTCGACCCAAAAATGAAAATTCTGTCATCGTTTACTCACCTTCGAGTTGTTTCAAACCTTTATGGGTTTCTTTCTTCTGTTGAACACAAAAGATTGTATTTTGAAGAATGTTAGTAATAACAGTAACAGTAGACGGTAGCCATTGACTTCCATAGTGGGATAAAAAAATACTATGGCTACCATTAACTGTCTGGTTATCAACATTCTTCAAAATATCTTCTTTTGTGTTCAATAGGGCTGGGCAAAAAAATCGATTTTTCGATTAATCGTTTTTTATAACGTGGTCGATTCAAAATCGATTCTCAAAGGTCACGAATCGATTTTTTTCCATATTTATTTCCGCAAACATTGAACGTAATTAGACATTCTCTTCTAAAAAATCTAAAAAGATTTTATGATTATTTTATCTTAGAAATGAAATAACCTGATCCTGTTTGATCAAGGAATGCGACTGTTCTGACTTTTTTCAGCATACATTTTTCATCTTGCATCAAAATTGTATTGTTTTTATTTAGCATAATTGTATGAATTTGAAAATTAAAGCTGGGTTCTGTTTTAATGTACCCAAGTGTACCTAAAATAAAAGAGTTTAATATACAGGTTTGTGGCTTAATTTCTTTTTATTAATTACCCACTTTTAAACTTATGTTCACTGTTCTTTTTTATAAATATAGTATATGTATTAAATCTATATTCATTGAGTTGAATCGAGAATCGAAATCGAAAATTGAATCGAATCGAGAATCGAAATCGAATCGAGAATCGAAATCGAATCGAGAATCGAAATCGAATCGATTTGAGAGCTTGTGAATCGAAATCGAATCGATCTGGAACATCTGAATCGATACCCAGCCCTAGTGTTCTACAGAAGAAAGAAACCCATTCAGTTTTGGAACAACTCGAGGTTGAGTAAAAGATGACAATTTTCCTTTTTGGGTGAACTATCCCTTTAAATGGGGACATTCCATAGACTTCTATTGTTTTTATATACAGGTGGTTATATAACCGTAAGCCACATCTTAACACTAACAGAAAACATTCTTAATTTTTCCAAAAAGCTTAATTTACTTTATTTCCAATTCCAAACCATTTTTACCAACAAGGACGTGCATAAGAGGACGTTTTGTCAGATTTAGCTGGTACAAATTTGTCCCCAAAATATGGTTAAATAGGTACACACAAATATGTAATTGATAATGTTGTATAATTTCGATAACATAGTCATTATCAAAAAAGAAATCCTGTCAGGTTGTCGACTGAATGACATCTTTTTACACAACTACTAAATATAAATAAATAAAAATACGTGGAAAATTAAATATAAAATAATGAGTAGCTAGCTACAGAGTTGAATCATTTTATAATCTTACCTATAATCTTATTAAATCTACCGCTAATAAGTTACAATGTCTGATATATATACCGCGGTATAACGTGATGTAAAGCAGATGTATGAATAAACAAAGTGCAGTGTGTTTATTATTATGATAATAAATAAATATAGGCTACAATTTTAACAAATATATGAGTTTGCAATATCAAGCAACAAAACGTTTTTTTTTTTTTACAGCAAAAGTCGAAGCGGTTGACACCGGAAGCCTCGCACATTCAAATTAAAATGGCCGCGCCCGGCCGCTCTTACCCTGAAAATGAGGCTCCTAGTTCCCTTGTCCGCCTTACATAATTTCACAGTTCACTAATTTTCGCGTGCAGTCCGATTCTTGTGTCTATGCACTACAGTACGCAGACCTTTCACGGATAATATCATGTGTAATTTGAGCGCCTGAAAGAATATTAAAAATAGGCTATCATACCGCTAGATGGCGCCGTTGACCAATCAGAATCAAGTGTAGAGATGTGCAATAAATCAAATGGGCAAATAAATTACCATTCTACCTGAAGATGACTGGAAGTTCATTTTCTTTTAATTTTGTGGTCTAGTTTTCAGTCTACGCCCATGCTGGTGAAATGGTGGGGTTATTTGACCTTGTTCTATGCATCTTAAAGGGATAGTTCCCCCTAAAATTAAAACTCTGTCATCATTTACTCACCCTCAAGTTGTTCCAAACAATGGGGCCCATCAACTGGTTGGCTACCCATATTCTTCATAATATCTTCTTTTGTGTTCGGCAGAATACAAATTCATACAGGTTTGGATTGGAACAACTTGAGGGTGAGTAAATAATGACAGTTTTTATTTTTTGGAGGTGAACCATGGGCGTCGGAACCATTGTACGTGGGTGGGACAAGACCCACCCACTTTTTACGATCAATGATATTGGACCCACTCACTTTTATCGTCTCTAACATTCAGCACATGTCTGTTTACCTACCCCTAATCGATAAACACTTATTATTAAACACGTTAGATGCTTTATTTCCACTTTTCTAATATTTTCTTCATTTTTATTAAAAATAAATGCCTTTCCGATCTGATATGTGATGGGAAAAGGGAGAAGATTGAGCTCGGCGAAAGCCGGACTTGAACCGCGGGTCGATTTGTGTCAAAACTAGATGCCGTGCGTCTTACCCCTACACTACTGCCACTCTCAATCATGTGGCGATTTCCGTAATTTTGTCTTTCCAAACTATACATTTAGCAAGCAAAACAGTATATTTGTACTTTATGAGGACCCACCCACATTTTTTTTGCTTCCGACGCCCATGAGGTGAACTATCCCTTTAAGGGCGTGTTTTAAGGTAGCGCTGCTGACCCAACAGTGGAAACGCAGCTTGGTTTTGGCCTCATTGTTTGAGGTCCGAGGCTATTGGGCCCATCCGGCACATTGTTAGCCCTGGCTTGCACTGGCCCGAAAGTGGGAAAGTGGCTATTATCAGAGATGGGCTGTGTCCGAAATCGCATACTCTCTTGAGTAGGTACTCATTTTGAATAAGTAATTACTTCACAACCGCTAAACAAAGTAGTGGTAGTGGTACTTTATTGTTCAGCCTAAGCTGAAAATTGATCTTTGGTCTCGCCACACAATCACAACACAATTAACAGTACCCAACATCCAATAAATACATCTAACAATACAATACATCCACAATGACAAAATTAAAATATTCATATTTCCTACCTCTTATTCAAAAGACTTATTGCATTTGGTACGAAAGTTTGTTTATATATTGCTTTAATTGCTTTTGGCATTCTATAACGACGGCGTGATGGTAATAATTCAAAAAGATGATTCAAGGGGTGTGTTGTGTCTCTTGTTATAATCAAAGCTTTTCTCTGAACAGCAATTTGATATAACTGAGCGACTGATTTTTGCTTTAATCCTATCATTTTTCCTGCTACTCTTGTAATTCTGTCTAATTTAACTTTATTTGCCGAAGTAACTCGTCCGAACCACACTGTAATATTATACCCTACAACACTCTCAATTAGATCTGTATAAACTCTTTGCAACACAGCTTTGCTCACACAAAATTCTTTCTATTTCCTTAACAAGAATAGCCTTTGATTTGCTTTCTTACAAATAAGAGCCACATTCTCAGAGAAGTCCAATTTACAGTCAATCATGATTCCTAAATACTTAAAAGTCTTCACAATTTCAACAGTTTGATCACATAGCATTATTTCTGTTAAAGGCTCTGGGTGATTTAAAATCAACTCTTTTGTTTTACGTACATTTATCAATAAGGAACTTTCTTCACACCATTTTTCTAGTTTCAAAACCTGTTCCTCGTACTCAAAATGTACACAGTCTTTCCATAAAAGTGCCATATCATCTGCATATTTATATAGTTTGTAATTCTCATGCTGCATTCTTATACCATTTGTATAAACAGAAAATAGAAGAGGTGACAGGACGCAACCTTGGGGTGCCCCTGTGTTTAGAAATATAAGATCCGATTCGAACCTCCGAGCACAAACTCGCTGTGGTCGATTTGTTAAGAAATTCTTTATCCAATGAACTATTCCTCCATTTACACCTAGAACCAGAAGACGTTCCAATAGCAAATGTATCTGCATGGTATTAAAGGCAGACGTTTACTCAATAAAAAGAACACGCACATAAGCCTTTGCTTTTTATAAATGGCTTGTAATTGTATCGACCATAGTGAGCGTTGCATCCTCTTTGTGCTTTATATGCAAATTGCATTACATCTAATTGTTCTGATATATATGGTTTTAGACATGGGCGTCGGAAAAAAAAAATGTGGGTGGGTCCTCAGAATTTTTTTACTGGAGTAGATGCCAATAAGTACAAATATACCACTTTGCTTGCTAAGCGTATAGTTCGGAAAAACAAAATTACGGGAATCGCCATATCATTGAGAGTGGCAGTAGTGTAGGGGTAAGACACACATCATCTAGTTTTGACACAAATCGACCCGCGGTTCGAGTCCGGCTTTCGCCAAGCTCAATCTTCTCCCTTTTCCCATCACATATCAGATCGGAAAGGCATTTATTTTCAATAAAAATGACGAAAATATTAGAAAAGTGTAAATAAAGCATCTAAAATGTGTTAAATAATAAGTGTTTATCGATTAGGGGTAGGTAAACAGACATGTGCTGAATGTTAGAGACGATTAAAGTGAGTGGGTCCAATATCATTGATCGTAAAAAGTGGGTGGGTCTTGTCCCACCCGCATACAATGGTTCCGACGCCCATGGTTTTAGATAATCACTAACTACTCTTTCCATGCATTTAGCAATTATTGATGTTAACGCCACAGGACGAAAGTCATCTAGATTTTTTGCTTTCACTTTTTTCGGAAGGGGTCTTATAAATGATAACTTCCATAGATTCGGTACGATCTGTAAGTCTAATAAAAACTGAAGTTATTTTGTTAGGGGGTCAGTTAGTTCATTTGCACATATCTTTAAAACTCTGCCCTTAAGGCCATCTGGGCCCGGTGCTTTACAGGGCTTAATGCATTTAAGGGACCTTCTGATTTGGTCCCCTGTCAACCAGATCGGTGGCGCCACTGGAATATTATTACTTATTTCTTCAATCTTATTCCAGTTATCGGCTGCATCATATCTTCCATAAAACAAATTCAAATCGTTAGCCCATTTAAAACCATCCGTCCTTATAATGATATCATTATTTACATTTCTTGAGTCACGCCCCATCATCTTATTCAAGCCTTGCCAAGCACTCCTTGCTCCTATGCTCTATATAGTATGAGTGTGTGTAGCATGAATGTAATCTGGACATATTGTTGCGCCAACTTGTCATTATTATGTGACCAAGCAGCGTCCGTTGTGTTGCATCAGTCATTCACAAATCCTCTCCCATGGCCTCATGGGATAGTAAAGTGTCCATCTTATGCACACTTCAGAATCTCGTCAGAAGTAAAAGGTCATCCGGAACTTATTGCCTACTCTTTTATGACTACTGTGAATTTGGACATACTTCTTTTGTCACGTACTTTTTTTCGCCTACTAGGGAAGTATGTGATTTTCAGATGCGCCTTGGATCCATGGCTCTACCATTGGATAAAGTGTTATGGCCAACTTGGATCACTCTTGCCTTGATAACCAATCGCATTACAGCCTTGACGTCATTGAATTTCTCTCAGAATTGTGCGACAGTCAATCACTGTTTGCGGATACCATAGAAATGAATGAGAAGTGCCGTCAATGGAATCCTGTCACAAAATAGTCAACGACTTCTCTTATAAAACAGCATTTTTTTCCCACTGTAAACTAAAAATAGATCAATTCAAAATGAATGTTTAACGGAAAACATGTTGAAGATTAGCCAACAGGCTGTCGATTAATTAACTGATAAGCTGTTTTTCCACAAAAGAGCAGGTTATTCAGTGTAGTGAGGCCTCTACACATCCATTTAAAAAAAAGAAGTCCACTGGCCTCCTTCTCTGTGTGCTGTATTTTTGCTAACTTTGGAGGTTTGCCTTAAAGGATTAGTTCACTTTAAAATGAAAATCACCCCATGATTTACTCACCCTCAGGCCATCATAGGTGTATATGACTTTCTTCTTTCTGATGAACACAATCAGAATTATATTAATAAATATCCTAACGCTTCCAAGCTTTATCATGGCAGTGACAGGGGTACATTAAGTGTGAAGCTAAAAAAAGTGCATCCATCCATTATAAAAGTACTCCACACGGCTTTGGGGGGTTAAAGGGTTAGTTCACCCAAAAAATGAAAATAATGTCATTTATTCCTCACCCTCATGCCGTTCCAAACCCGTAAGACCTCCGTTCATCTTCAGAACTCAAATTAAGATATTTTTGTTGAAATCCGAAGGCGCAGTGAGGCCTGCATAGAGAACAATGACATTTACACTCTCAAGATCCAGTAATGTACTAAAAACATATTTAAATCAGTCCATGTGAGTACAGTGGTTCAATATTAATATTATAAAGCGACGATAATATTTTTGGTGCGCCAAAAAAACTAAATATTGACTTTCAAAACACTGCTTCATGAAGATTCGGAGTGTATTGAATCAGCGAGTCGAATCATGATTTGGATCGTGTGTCAAACCGCAAAACTGCTGAAATCACATGACTTTGAGGCTCCGAACCGCTGAATCGACTCACTGATTCGATACGCTCCGAAGCTTCATGCAGCAGTGTTTTGAAATCGGTTATCACTTTATAAGTCGTTATTTAGGTTTTTTTGGCGCACCAAAAATATTCTCGTCGCTTTATAATATTAATATTGAACCACTGTACTCACATGGACTGATTTAAATATGTTTTTAGTACATTACTGGATCTTGAGAGTGTAAATTGCTTTGGTCTCTATGGAGGCCTTCGGATTTCAACTAAAATATCTTCATTTGTGTTCTGAAGATGAACGGAGGTCTTACGGGTGTGGAACGGCATGAGGGTGAGGAATAAATGACATTATTTTCATTTTGGGGTGAACTAACCCTTTAACAAAAGCCTTCTGAAGCGAATCGATCAAGTTTTATAAGAAAATATCCATATTTAAAACTTTATAAAGTGAAATATCTAGCTTCTGGCGAACTGCCTTCTGTATTAAAACCATAGACTGTAAAAAAATATGGATGTAGTGTCCGTGGATTCTGATGAGCAGTTTTGAAGTGAAGTAGGGTCGAGCTGGCCGTCGCCATCTTGGCAGCGCGTAAAAAAGGCGGGACGTGGGCCGAAGTGACGTGATGACTAACTGTGAAGTGACTAACTGTGAGATGACTAACTGTGAAGTGACGTGATGACTAACAGACAGCAGACAAATGACAATCCACCTGTCACTCAAAGTGGCCACGCCCTTAATTATGCTGAACTTTAAGGCTTTATATAATGTAAACGAATGAGTTATAAAAAAATTCACCCTCCTCACAGTTGTCATGAAGGGCAAAATTAGCCGTATAGACCAAAACCACAATTTGTACCAGACTGTAAACATGTTTATTCTGCTGTAAAGTTTGGCATTTTAACATGGAGCTCAATGAGATTCTGCTCCTTCTGGAGCCTGTCTCTAGTGGCCAGTTGATGAATTGCAGTTTATGTCACTTCCGTATTGGCTTCAAGAGAAGATTAAAACTTACTCTTACAGTTCAAAACGTTTATGCTACATCCTACTCATCGCAAGTTAAATACAGACGCTTCATATATGAAGCTTTATAACGCTTCAGATAATTAAGCGTTAGGATATTTATTAATATAACTCTGATTGTGTTCATCAGAAAGAAAAAAAGTCATATACACCTATGATGACTTGAGGGTGAGTGAATCATGGGCTAATTTTAATTTTAAAGTGATCTAATCCTTTAAAGCGCCTTATTATGTATTTAATTTTCAGGAAATGACACAAGATGCATGTCTGACACTGAAGACTCTGGAGGCTGCTCTGTCTACAATGAGACCGGCATGTGCCAAAGTGAGCAAAAAAAAAACGTACATTTGCAAATGGATGTTTTATAAAAGCAGTGTGTTTGATATGTCTGTTTTGTATCTTATAGCAGACGGTGGGTCCGCTGATGGTGGTGGCAAAGGTCAGACATTTCATTCTCTCTGTGTAAATCCGCACATGTAAGTCATTCTGTCATCATAACACACTCTCTCTCACACTCTCACACACACAGATAACACGACCCCCGAGTTCTCTCAAGCATCGTTTGACCTGTCCAGCTTCATTGGGGGAATCATCCTGGTGTTGGTGTTGCAAGCTGGGGCTTTCTTTGCCATGCGGTTCCTCAAAACGAAAGACACCACCTATGAAACTATGTGAGCAATATTCATTTCTATTAAGCAACACTGAGCTTTTTCTTGATGAATTTGGCCCTTAAATGTATAGAAACAGCTAGCGCTTGAATGATCTTACACACGCCTTCTCTTACAGTGATCCACCTCAGTGAGAAAAGGAGTCACGAATGGGAGAGAACATTACAAAACATAAAGAGAAGCAGATATTCAAAGGAATAGATGTTGCATTGGCGAGTCTACACACACAGTTTTCTCTTTTTGATGGTCCTGAAACGTTATTAGCCTTTTAATTGCTTTGGTTAAATTATCAGCAGTTCTTGAATGACTAAAACTATATTTTTGTGTATATAAGAGAGAAATGTGAAAACAATATAGACGTGATATGAGAGATATATTAGAGGATTATTCACATTTGAATGTAGGTTTATGATGGTCTCTTATGGTGTGCGTTTAAATCTCTTTGGTTTGGCTCCGTTTCTGTTTGAAACATTGTTGATTAATTCATATTTTGATTAATTGCATGCACTTTTATTTGATTTTGTTAAATGTTACGTTTTGTAGGTAGTTACCTTGGACTCGTGTAGCACTGAGTTTGTTATTCCTTTATGAATAATGAAGCAATAAAGTACTCTTGGACTCTAGGATGTTAAACAGCATTAATCCTCCAGGTGTCAGTAGAATACAATTTTGCTATTCGGGCTGACCAATTCTCCTCTTCTGACAATCCTATAAAGTCCCGTTTATCTTGATGGCTCTACAGATTATTTTACCAGATGTTCCTGTGGTGTGAGGTGTGTTAAGAGTATGGTTAAGAGTGATTGAATCTCCTCGGAAGAACGTCAGTTGTTATGATTATAAAAATCTTATAGTGTGGGCAAGCCTTAAAGGGACAGTTCACACAAAAATGAAAATTCTGTCATCATTTACTCATTTCTTTCTTCTGCTGAACACACATATTTGGAAGAATGTTGATAACCAAGCAGAACTTGTGCCCCATTGACTACCATATATTTTTATCCCTATATGGTAGTCAATGGGGGCCGAGATCTGTTCGGTTATCAACATTCTTCCAAATACCTTTCTTTGGGTGAGCTATCCCTTTAAGCTGCTCCTTGTCGTCCTCCAATACCATTAAGGATAATGAGCAAGGAGGATGCATTATTAATAAAACACTTACAATAAATAACATAGTATCTTGTTTTTTTTGACAGTATCCAAAAAAAGCCTACCTTAAATTTACCCTTCAAGTATAGTATAATTCCTGGGACCCAGAAAAAAAAAGTTTTTGGAATTTAGTATTTTTTTTATGTCATTACATTGTTTAGAGCATAAGAAACAAATGGAAGAAAAAAAACATTTTTGAAAAATGATATTTTATTCATGTTATGATATGTCCTCTGTAGTTGACAGCAGGACTCAGTTGTTAAAAAAAATTAAATGACATGAAATTGCATGTATAGATTTATTTTTAATTCACCAATCAACTTTTAGGTTTTTTTAAACAAACTTTATTTAAAGATGATTCTGAACTATGTTATGAAAGATACAATGAAATGCATTCATATACCGTTTTATTTTATTAAATATGTGGGTAAAATGACAATACTTGGATTTTCCCATTCAATACAATGTATCTATTCACTGCATCTAATTTGCATATTAATGTGTTCTTGGTGCAACATGTAATGAAAAAAGAAGTGTAATAATGGGAGGAAAAATTGGCAACATTTTCATAATAATATCTAATATTTCATAGGAATATTGATTTGTAATTTCTCCAAAATGCCTGATAAACATGCTTTAAGTCCTGGCGTCCACTACAGTGGTCATTTATGAAATCAATGCCCTGTTTTGTAACAGAAAGTCATATTTTGATGAGAAACCCCATAACATTTTCCTGAGATGTTGATTTATAACAAACAATTTGAGAATTAATCAGATTTAAATTATAATTACAAAATATGATCATATTTCCATAAGAGTGCTAAACATTAATGTCAGCCGTTTTTAAAGACCAAGAAGAAGCTGTTGTCCTGGTGAAACCTCCAAACATTTGGTATCCCTGCAAAGCCCCGAATGTGCTCTTTACAGGACATCCAGACTGTGACATGTGACATGTATGATGTCAGAGAAATTCACTAAAATATAATGTCCACTACAGCGGACAAAAGTCTATTCTTGGGTCCCAGGAGGATAAAATGTTTTTATAATTTTTTTTCTGTAATGCCTGAAACATTCTTACAGTGTATATATTAGATGTTTTTTACCGTAATTTTAACGGGACATTTTTACGGTGCACATTACAGTCTGAATGTCAAGTTTTCATGTTCCTCACATTAGGTTTCTTCTCTTATTCCCTGGTGTTGGATTTACACACACACACACACACACACACACACACACACACACACACACACACACACACACACACACACACACACACACACACACACACACACACACACACACACACACACACACACACACACACACACACACACACACACACACACACACACAGAGTAAGGGTGGATTCCCTACAGTAATTCAGGCTGCAGGATTTCCAAATGAATAAAGAAACGTTATCAGCATGATGATATAATAAAACTGTAAATTTCTCATTACCACCCTTTGCTACTTATTACCAACAATGGAAATAAGCGCAGACGAATAGCAAAATATGTGAGCGAGAGAGAGCATTGCCAGAATGTGACTATTTAATATTGCATCAAGACAGGGTTATTATCATTAGCTAACAATATAACATTTATGTTAATTGAAATTAAGCTGAAATAAAATATACATATTAGCTTTAACTTATTTAACTAAATTAAACAAAAACTGAAAAAAATAATTTAACCTAAAAGAAAAAATAACAAAAGCACATAACGGAATTACTAAAATGAACAAAATATAAAAATAAAAGCTACTTCAGAATATAAATAAAACTAAAATAAGACATCATTTGTAATCGTAAGGAACTTTTTTGATGATGTAAGTTTTCCTGTATTTCTCTCTGCTACAAAGGCCCTCTTGTTCTCTTTACAAAGATTATTATATCATTCTAAAAAATGCTGGGTTAAAAACAACCCAAGTTGGGTTGAAAATTGACTAACCCAGCAATTGGGTTGTTTTAAGCAAACATTTAACCCAACTGCTGGGTTAAAACGACCCAATCGCTGGGTTACAACAACCCAATTGCTGGGTTAGTCCATTTTCAACCCAACTTGGGTTGTTTTTAACCCAGCATTTTTTACTCAGATCTCAGACTTTTATTTTAGCATCAATTATTTAAGCTTGGTTATTATTTACTTACTCAAAGTTCCTCTCTTTTTGTTATTAATTTGTTTTTCTTCTTAAAGGTCCCGTTCTTCGTGTTTTTTTGAAGCTTTGATTGTGTTTACAGTGTGCAATATAACATGTGTTCATGTTTCGCGTGTAAAAAAACACAGTATTTTTCACACAATTTACTCATCTGTATACCGCTGTTTTCACTGTCCTAAAAACGGCTGATGAGTTCCTTGTTCTATGAAGTCCCTCCTTCAGAAATACGTAACGAGTTCTGATTGTGCCAGCGGTTCCCGTGTTGTGATTTGACCGCAGCTTAGCGCACGTAACTTGCACGGAAAGGTCACGCCTCTTAACGGAGAGATGTATGCGCTCAATGTTCTCTACATCGTCCCAGGGAAAGCCAAACAAAGGTGATTTGACTCCGGGATGAAAATAACAGCGTCTCGACGACATGGCGACAAACTCAAGCTACAGTTCCTTTTCTCCACGCAACACTTCCTCTTCTCCACGTGGGACAGCAACAAGACCACGCCCCCTTTTTCGCATATTCTTGTGGGCGGAGGTTATGCCGCGTTCCAGGCAACCCGTAACCCGTGTTTTTCCAACCTTCTACCTGTGAAAGTGCACTGGAACAGCAGTCAAACCCGTGACTTCCCACCCGTGAACTCGTACTAGATCGATGTACTCCCAGTTACGAGATCTGATGTCACATAGCCCGCGAAGCAACAATGGCAGCCCCTATGGACGCGGTGTTTATAAAAGTCGTACATTAAAAAACAAATATAAGGTATTGCTCTAATGTTATTTATCCGCAAATGTTATGCATTATCAGCAGCTCTTCTAGTGTTAGCTAGTTTTCAGGCCATGGAGTGCAAGAATAAATGAATACCAAATACATTTCCAAATATGCAAATAACGTAAAATAAAAGGTATAACAGCTTCTCTTGCCTTATGCACAGTTTTTTCTCCTCCGTTTCCCTCAAATAAGCATGGTGTAAGCACCTTTGGCGATAGAAATTATTGTAAATGAGCATAATCCCCATAAGGTTCGCCATTCTTTGTTTACATCTAGCTACCGCTCAGGCAGTTTGGTGTGACTTTGCCTGGAATGCTACAAAGTCGTGAGTCGTGGTTTGAAGTCGTAACTTACAGGCTCAAAAACCTGCCTGGAACGCAGCATTAGTCTGTTCTACTGACGTAATTAATGAAGGAAGTACCAGGATGTAGTCCAAGCCGGCCGTTCGCTGTAGGCTTTGAAAGGGAACTTCTGTTAAATAAAATATCTCGCTTGGCATTGAACTTTGAGCTTTATAATTTTACAGGTATTATTTATGCTCTAACAGCAACATTACACACTAACTAAAGTTTGAACAGTGGGATCGCGAAGAACGGGACCTTTAAGAAAATTAAAACTATTTTTCCTCAGTTTTTCCTCTGCATCCCTTCTCTTCCATCTGTGAGGGTGGGGAGGTGTGACAACTTGTTGCTTGTTGTCTACACTCTAAAAAAAAAAGGTTCTATATGGCACCAAAAATGGTTCTTAGCTCGTAATCATAGGGGAACCTTTTTTAGTGCTATATAGCACCAATTTTGGTTCTTCAGCGGTTCTTCACCGGTTCTTTGACTAAGGTGCTATATAGCACCGCTAACTATGGTGCTATCTAGCACCGCTACCATATACAGAACATGTTAAGATATGGTGCTATATAGCACCAAAAGTGGTTCCTCTATGATTACGACGAAGAACCATTTTTGGTGCCATATAGAACCTTTTTTTTTTAGAGTGTATATACTCCGCCGTATCCCTGGCTGGGATTGGGACCAGCCAAATAGCCAATACAGTGAGGAGTCGGGGTGGTGGAGGGATGCAGAAAACTGTCATGGAACGTGCATAGGTGAGTCAGCTAATACTGTATGCCCGGACTGGCCATCGGGAGCACCGGGAGAATTCCCGGTGGCCTGGCGACTAATTTGGCCTGCTGCCAGCCAGCGGTTTTTATTTATTTATTAATAATTAATATTTTATTTTATTGCCTTTACTAAAATGATAATTTTCGAATTAGGCATTCAATAAAATTATCATTAATAATACAAATAAATCATGAATCTGTCTTGACCAGACAGGCAAGGCTACGATTCGACTTTACGCCTCAGCCAAACGGTTAAACAGAAATGCGAGCAGAGGAAAAGGGCAAAAAATAAATAAATAAAGCACTCCAAGAAGAAGCAGCGAAACTTTGCAAAATTACTGACCTGCTCCAAGTGCAGGTCAGTTTCATCTGTAAATACTGTACTTTGCTAGCAAATGTTAGCGGTAGCGCCCCTATCGTCACTTAAAATACTGTAGCCCTATGCTAAAGGAGATTCATAATGTTTCGTGTAAAGTTACATTGGTAATTTAGCAGACAAATATTCAAATTTATATGATAGGTACTGGGAGCTGGGAGACAGACATCAACAAAAAATAATGCAATAACATTTTATTAGGATTTTTCTAAATAGATACTGTCATAATGTAGTATATTTTTGAATACATTTTGACATTAGACAATTTAGTTAAACAAATTATGGGTGTGTCTCAATCAGCTCCTTAGTTCAGTAGTCAGGGCACTGATCAGGGAATCAGTCCATGGGCTGACTACTGAACTAGGGAGCTGATTGAGACGCACCCTATGTCTGCCCATTTGTGAGGTTTAAAACTTTACCCCCCTTTTTTTAATCAAATGAAGGTGGAGATAATCAACCCAGCATTAGCTGTGGTGCAGGGATCACACGTCTGATTCAGCCAGGCAGGGAGTATATGTAACCCCTCCTGTTCGAACCGCCCCGCTCCAAGCGGGACTCGAACCCGGGTCCGCCGGCATAAGAGTCGGACGCTCTAACAAGGAGGCTAAAGGCTGCAACCTCTAGCATCAGTCGCTAGAGCGTCTCTTGAGATCAGAGGAGTGAGGTTTACTCGCACAGTAACTACTAGCTGGCCTCCGTTACATATAGAAGCAAAATAAGATTTTTTTCCCTTTTTTTTACATATTGTATGAAATATAGTGTTGCTAAATTTTGGATATTTAAGTAATTTTAACAGAAAAACAACATTTTGTCTTAAATGTAATACTTTGATTTTTATTGACTTAAATAGATGAAGATTCTGGGCAAACAAAATACAATAAGGTGGTTGAGACAGATCTGTTTGTAACATGAGGCTGGAAAAAGTGACAGGTAAAGAAGAGACAGGTACGAGAAAAATGCACACACGTTATGCATGCATACATATATATTTATTTTTCAGTTTAAATTTCCAATAACACTAGTACTCCTCTTTACTTATGAGGCTGATGATCCTGGTGGAAGGAAGAGACAGAGAGATATTAGGGAAAATTAAGAAAAGGAAAAGGGAAGTGAGGGTACTGTTCAAGATTATTATAAATTATTTAGGGAAAAAATAGGGTTGTCCATGTTTCTAAACTTTATTTGGGTGCATAGCCCAGCCTGAAATTGTGTCCAGTCCGGCCCTGTGTATATATATATATATATATATATATATATATATATATATATATATACACACACACACACACACACACACACACACACACACACACACACACACACACACACACACACACACACACACACACACACACACACACACACACACACACACACACACACACACACACACACACACACACACACACACACACACACACACACACACACACACACACACACACACACACACACACACAGAGAGAGAGAGAGAGAGAGAGAGAGAGAGAGAGAGAGAGAGAGAGAGAGGGGATCATTTGAACGTGTTCTTCCTGAATTTTGTTAAAGGGATAGTTCACCCACAAATTTAAATTCAGTCATCATTCACTCACCCTCATGTTGTTTCAAACCTGTATGAGTTTCTTTCTTCTGTTGAAAACAAAAGAAGGCATTTTGGAAGTCGACGCGTCCCATCAACTGTTACCAACATTCTTACCCAGAAGCGGTTTAAAAAAATGAGGAGTTACTCTGTTCATTCTCTCCCTCAGATAACATTCAAGGACACAGGGCCTCTGTATCTGTTCTTAAAGAAACAAGAGAAAGAAAGGATACATTTGTACCATATTAAACTATGAACATCAAAAATACATAATCAGAGAATAAAAGTAACTAAGAATTATCAGGCAATTTCTTCAAAGGTGTAATATGCATATTCTGTTCTGTTCTGTTTTGGTTTTGCTTTCACTGTGGGTGTGTCTCAATCAGCTCTCTAGCTCATGAATCAGTACAGTACACTAATTCAGACACTGGTAAGGACAGTAAAGGACGCTGGCTCACTACACATTGGGACACTGATGATTCTGTTTGCAGCGACGTGACAACGTCCTCATTGTACAACATCACTACTGGTATTTATGAGCAACTGCAGAGTTGATGCATTTCTGCCATTAGGTCTTGTAATGTTATCTAATAGCCTGACGTCGTCATACTCAGATTCTAGTCAGAATATGAGTCTGATTCTGCTCCATTGCACTGTAAAATCAAACAGTTGTTGACTTTTTAGTAAACTTTACTTTTTGAATTTTTGAACTTACTTAAAACAATGAAGTAATCTGAACTATTTGCATGCTATGCCTTTGTTACTTAGAAAACCCTAGTAAACATTACTTGACTGGTTTGAGTACCATTTTGCCAAAGCAAAAAAACAAGTTTAATAGACTTTTCACTCATTTCCTCCACTTCCTCTCACCATAATTGTGATCAGTGTTCCCTTTGGTTGGGCACGTGGAACTTCATTCATATTATTATCATCCTATTAATGCAGCGATGCAACAAGAAATCACAGTTACCTGATTTCAAAAGAAGGGAAGTAATATATTTTATATATATATATACATATATATATATATATATATATATATATATATATATATATATATATATATATATATATATATATATATATATATATATATATATATATATATATATATATATATATATATATAAATGTACACAGTGAGGAAAATAAGTATTTGAACACCCTGCTATTTTGCAAGTTCTCCCACTTGGAAATCATGGAGAGGTCTGATATTGTCATCGTAATTGCATGTCCACTGTGAGAGACATAATCTAAAAAAAAGAATCAAGAAATCACAATATATGATTTTTTTTACTATTTATTTGTATGATACAGCTGCAAATAAGTATTTGAACACCTGTCTATCAGCTAGAATTCTGACCCTCAAAGACCTGTTAGTCTGCCTTTAAAATGTCCACCTCCACTACATTTATTATCCTAAATTAGATGCACCTGTTTGAGGTTGTTAGCTGCATAAAGACACCTGTCCACCCCATATAATCAGTAAGAATCCAACTACTTACATGGCCAAGACCAAAGAGCTGTCCAAAGACACTAGAGACAAAATTGTACACCTCCAGAAGGCTGGAAAGGGCTACGGGGAAATTGCCAAGCAGCTTGGTGAAAAAAGGTCCACTATTGGAGCAATCATTAGAAAATGGAAGAAGCTAAACATGACTGTCAATCTCCCTCGGACTGGGGCTCTATGCAAGATCTCACCTCGTGGGGTCTCAATGATCCTAAGAAAGGTGAGAAATCAGCCCAGAACTACACGGGAGGAGCTGGTCAATGACCTGAAAAGAGCTGGGACCACCGTTTCCAAGGTTACTGTTGGTAATACACTAAGACGTCATGGTTTGAAATCATGCATGGCACGGAAGGTTCCCCTGCTTAAACCAGCACATGTCAAGGCCCGTCTTAAGTTTGCCAATGACCATTTGAACAAATTAGTTTTTACAGTGTGGGCTGTGATTATGGGGCGTTTCAACCGAAATGCCTCTGCACTCAATTGGATAGACCTACAACCAATCAGAGCAACGGAGTAAGTGACGTATTGAGCGACGCATAGTTGTCAACAGAACTGCACGCACGCTAGAAGAAGCAGAAGAAGATGAGTGTAAACGATCTTTGCCGGTGTTGTAAACAAATGTAAGGATACATGGAGTACTTACCAACACCATCATCATTTCTGAGAGAAATAGTGAAGGTGAATGCATACGAACAAGTTCTCTGTTTAGTAAACAATTTCAACCCAAGCGCTCTTTGGTGACGTGGATGATTACGTTATTGTTGATCATCTGTCCATTAAAGCCCACCCTGACAATTTGATTGGTCCGGACAGCTCTGGTTCAAGCATAGTTGCTCCACAACGGATCAAGTCCAGACCGAACTTCCCAACCTCAAATTTTGTGGGAGAGGCTAAGTTCAGCGGGCATCCAGGCTAGTTATCTAAAGTTCATTATGATAAATACTTTGCTTGCAACATACATGCAACATTTCAGCCGCAAATAAATTATAAATGTTAGCTAGATTATGTTCATTACCTGTCTAGCGATGCATGTTTATGCTGAAATATAATAAAATAATGGCTTCAAAAGTGTCCAAATCGCCATGATTTCACCCTATGTGACAAAAGAAGTATGTCCGAATTAAAAGTACCAGGATGACCTACTTCTTGACCTATCGAACATATAGACCACTTTTTAGCGGTCGTGAAGTAATTACTTAAATCTTATTTCTGATATCAAAAATGTGACTCTGGACCACAAAACCAGTCATAATTAAGGGTAATTTTTTTAAACTGAGATGGTAAGAAAGCTGAATACATAGTAAAATAATTTGGCCGAGATACAAGAAAATCTGGAATCTGAGGGTGCAAAAAAATCGAAATATTGAGAAAATCGCCTTTAAAGTTGTCCAAATGAAATCCTTAGCAATGCATATTACTAACAATAATACAATAATTACTAATAATTACTAACAATAATACATCTCCCAAGGTTTATTTTTCTCCATTAGGTCACCTGATGGGGTTTTGGTTTCCTTGCCACTGTTGCCTCTGGCTTGGCGTGCTCAGTTGGGGACACTACATTTTTCAACTAAACATCGAAATAAACCTAATTAGTAAACTAAATTAACCATATAAACTAAATTACTGATCTAATTATTGATCTAAAGCCCACACTGTCACCGTATGGAAATTGAAATGAACTGATGACATCAAATGGCTTTACAGCTTAATAAAATTATGCTGCATTATTTTCCTGTTTAACACTGTAAAGCTGCTTTGAAACAATCTACATTGTTAAAAGCGCTATATAAATAAAGTTGACTTGACTTGACATTTTTGATATATTTAAGGTAGGAAATTTACTAAATATCTTCATGGAACATGATCTTAATATTCTAATGATTTTTGGCATAAAAGAAAAATGGATCATTTTGACCCATACAATGTATTGTTGGCTATTGCCACAAATATACCCGTGAGACGCATGACTGGTTTTGTGCTCCAGGGTCACAAATAAGCATTTTAACAAGTGATAATTGTTGACATCAAGAATTCATATCCTGGGAATGATTAAAAGTCAAAACGGCTTGCCATATACTCAGTCTGCAGTTAAAGTACTCAGTGTTGTGCCAGAGTTGTATTTTGTTGTTTGTCACATACTTAAAATATCTTGCAATCAGTTTCTGTTCCTCCTCTCATATAGGCCTAAACAATCCCTGCAAATACACCGTCATCAGGAAAGACCTGCACCAGCTGCAAAGGAGTGAAGCAAAACATAGAGATACGCCGTTCACACAGAAGAATAGAAACATTCCCCTCATTAATGTAGCATGAAGCAATGAATCAAGCTGATAAACCTCAAGGAGTAGCTAAGAATGCAGAAAAAGGTGATTTCCCCATTGATTTAAGTATATATGCAAGGCATGAATTTTTTTGCAGTGCATGACCCTAGGCATAGTTGGACTGTTAAAGTTGGGGGTTTAAAGCATTCCTCCCTTCGGGTCACCCTCAGGTCAAACATGGAATGATTAAATGCACAAGACAAGACTGTGATTAACAATAGAATACATTTAATTTGCCGGCTCACCCGATAAGTGAGTTGTATTATCTGCTTGTTTCTACATATGTGTGTGTCGGCGACCGGTTTTCTCGTTCTGCCTGGTTTAGCAGATCCAGGAAACATTTGTCTTAAGAATAGATAAAGAGGGAAGTGGTACAGGCATCCGACACAGATAAAAATGCTAATTTAGGAGATTCTTGCACTGGTTATTACAGTAGTAGTAATTCTTTTCTGTGATCCACTCTGTGACAAGGTCACACTGGCCTTAGAGACAACACAGAAGTGTTGATATCACTTTCTCAGCCTTGAAGGGGAAGATCTCATTACAAACATTAAATATTATTATAAAATCTGAACTCTAAATACATAAGTGCAGAAGATGCAAAGACTGTGTGTGCGATCTGGTATTTATCTCAGGTCCTGATTAACCCTTAGAATACAATAATAATAACTGCAACTAGTCTTGTGCTGTCAGGTCAGAATTAGGTCTAAACTGGCTTCACTGGCTTGATTAACTTATACCAGTAATCTAGGTGTATGACCTCTTACCCTTTATTGAACAATACAAAATCAATAATCAGTCAATAACCATTTGAATGAATTCATGCTTACCCTCCAGCAGATTCTCTCATGGATGGTTGGTTGACCTTGGCCTTGTAAGATGTACTAGAATGCTCTCTCTATTCTTATAGAACTGTCTTTATAAGCTGAAGTAAAAACTGAACAGTATTTTGTCTTTATGAAATGAACATTTATTTAAACAAAAGATCAAAAATACTGGTTACACAATGATCAATATTTGTTAGCAATCAAAAGGTTACAGATTATAATACTTCAGCTTATCCAATCTCAACAGGGCCGTCCTGTATGAGTGGACGAATACACAGGCTAATTACCTTGTATGCGGTTCAAAGCAATAGATGTAAAAAATAACTTGTTCTCATCCGAGCAATTCAAGTTAAAATAATACAGCAGAGCAATTTGAGCAAATACTCACAGAGAACTAATTTCTCCACGAGGATGCACGTATCAAACAAATCAAGAGATGCACAACCAAGAAACAAAAGACAAGGGGACTTATACAGAATCGTTTATAGTGATCTCAATGCAGTTTCTTAGGGGTTTTCCAGAGGAACTAAAACTGCTGACCGGGTGTCAGCTGACTGTCACCCCTCGACAGAGAATGCTGGTTTCTTCATTCTTTGCACTTTTCGTCCTCTTTGCTTAGGGTCTTGTCTCATGCGTCTGCGTGTGTTTGTATCTGGAAGTGTATTTGTAAGTTCACAATACCTTTCAATATTCATATAAGAATCCTCCTCTCTTACAACTTAGAAATAAAAATTATATTCTATCTTGCATTTATATATAAAATCTGTATGGTAGTTTTGCAAAAACACATTTGAAGATAAAATGCATGTTATGTAGTGTGAAGTCTGATGTTTGAGAAAATAATTTTTACTGAAATGTGTGACAAAGAATTAGGAATATAGGGGTGTCACACCAAAGGAGAACTGAAATTAACACATTTATAGTGGATCCACACACAAAAAAGTTAAGTATTTGAACACTTCTGAGACAAAAACTTACCATGTGCACATGGGCTTCAGTAACATGACCTTGAATTAAACTTCAACTGGAATTGCCCGATTTAAAATCAGGATATGGTGTCACACAAATTTTGCTATTGTTCATTCTAAAACAACCCGCTATTTTTAACTCTTGGAAGTCTAGAGTATGGTTTTCAGTGACAAAAAAAGTTCCTACGCTTTTAGAAATATATGGATGAAAGAAAAAGATTGTCATTTGCTAAAATAGACACTTGTAAAATTATGCCTGAGGTATTTATTAACATGTGTATGCTTTTCTTTTTAATTTATAAACGTTGTAATTTATTGAACCATGTAACCACACACACACACACACACACACACACACACACACATATATATATATATATACACACTCTAAAAATACTAGGTTAAAAACAACCCAAGTTGGGTTGAATATGGACAAACCCAGCAATTGAGTTGTTTTAACCCAGCGATTGGGTGGTTTTAACCCAGCGATTGGGTTGTTTTAACCCAGCGATTGGGTGGTTTTAACCCAGCAATTGAGTTGTTTTAACCCATCGATTGGGTGGTTTTAACCCAGCAATTGAGTTGTTTTAACCCAGCGATTGGGTGGTTTTAACCCAGCAATTGAGTTGTTTTAACCCAGCGATTGGGTGGTTTTAACCCAGCGATTGGGTTGTTTTAACCCAGCGATTGGGTGGTTTTAACCCAGCAATTGAGTTGTTTTAACCCATCGATTGGGTGGTTTTAACCCAGCAATTGAGATGTTTTAACCCAGCGATTGGGTGGTTTTAACCCAGCAATTGAGTTGTTTTAACCCAGCGATTGGGTGGTTTTAACCCAGCAATTGGGTTGTTTTAACCCAGCGATTGGGTGGTTTTAACCCAGCAATTGGGTTGTTTTAACCCAGCGATTGGGTGGTTTTAACCCAGCAATTGAGTTGTTTTAACCCAGCGATTGGGTGGTTTTAACCCAGCAATTGGGTTGTTTTAACCCAGCGATTGGGTGGTTTTAACCCAGCAATTGAGTTGTTTTAACCCAGCGATTGGGTGGTTTTAACCCAGCGATTGGGTTGTTTTAACCCATCGATTGGGTGGTTTTAACCCAGCAATTGAGTTGTTTTAACCCAGCAATTGAGTTGTTTTAACCCAGCGATTGGGTGGTTTTAACCCAGCAATTGAGTTGTTTTAACCCAGCGATTGGGTGGTTTTAACCCAGCAATTGAGTTGTTTTAACCCAGCGATTGGGTGGTTTTAACCCAGCAATTGAGTTGTTTTAACCCAGCGATTGAGTTGTTTTAACCCAGCGATTGGGTGGTTTTAACCCAGCAATTGAGTTGTTTTAACCCAGCGATTGGGTGGTTTTAACCCAGCGATTGGGTTGTTAAAAACAACCCAACAATGTTTGCCACCAAATGTTTGTCCATTTTCAACCCAACTTAGGTTGTTTTTAACCCAGCATTTTTTATAATATATATATATATATATATATATATATATATATATATATATATATATATATATATATATATATATATATATATATATATATATACATACATACACACACACACACACACTTAATCTTGAGATTTGGCTCAAAAACTACAAAAATCGTGTTTGTTTTTTTATAACAACAGCCATATAAGACAGAGAAATGTTTAACCACTCACCGCATTTTAATGATAATACTAATTATATTCATTTTTATCTTGTGTTACAGTGAAAACGCCATACACGTCAACAACCCATGTGCATTATTTAAAAAAAAAACTATTTTGCGATTGTTAATTCTAAAACAACCCGCTATTTTTTCCTCTTGGAAGTCTAGAGCTAAAGTGCTGTGTCTCATTAGTTTCACCACAGGAAACAAGATTGGCTAGCATGAATAAACACGAAGCTGTGCTGACGAGCTAATGAATATTCACGGCTATATGCACACCTACAAACCTCGCAGCACGCGCATTCATTTAACTCACAAAGGAATAAAGTACAGGACAGGTAGGCAAGCGGATTATCATTTAACCCTTTGATTAAACCACTTCTTAACTCTTTTTGTTTGTAGAGTTGAAGAGTTTGATCGGGTGTAATCGACAAGCTAACCGCACGTGCGTTTATGGGAGCATTACATTGGCAGAAACGAAACTTTTTTTGCTGTTCAGTTTGCTGTCATGTTGGGTTTATAGCCGTTTTCTCTCTGTTATTCAACTAAAAGTTCTAATAGTTATGATTAGAGTAAGAATAACGCGATAGGTGACAATTAGTGACATGTTCGCCAACAAATTATTATCGATATAGTGAGAATTGGTTTTGAAAATAACGGTTGCAGCAAACGTCATAGATTGCGTTTGAAATTGAATGCTAGTAACTGCATACTAAGTTACGTTGTTAAATTAGTATGTAAACGAGTACACACGACCAAAGTTAAAATATTTAATAAATTGATCACATTGGTGACAGAAAATTGACAGTAAATTGCCTGGTGTGGGTAGCTTCAAGCTACCCACGCCAGGCAATTTACTGTCAATTTTCTACTGTACAATTTCTACTGTACAATTTTCAAGCTACTAGCTTGGAAGTTTACTCCGTTTTGTTGTTTCTTGTTTGTTTCTTGTCTTCTCAGCAGCCGTTAGGTTGTCTTTTATATACAAGGAAATATGGAAATACATGATTTCCTTTCCTTTCATGTTTTACGTTTCTTGTGTGTCGTTATTAAAGGGATAGTTCACCCAAAAATGAACATTTTGTCATTGTTTACCCTCAAGTTGTTCCAAACCTGTACGAGTTTCTTCTGTTAAACAAAAAGGAAGATATTTTAAAAAGAAAAATCAATTAAGTCGTCAACTGTTTAAAATATCATCTTTTGTGTTCAACAAATACAGGTTTGGAACAACTTGAGACTGATTTTCATTTTTGGGTGAAATATCCCTTTAAGTATGTTTTGATTTGTTTAGCATGTTTATTGAGTATGTTTACAATATGTTTAATTGTTAATTTGTTTAGATAAGATACTCTACACACACTGCAGATATAGTAAGACTAGGATGTTAGTATGCTATTCTGAACGTACCTGTGGGTATCTTGGATGTTTACTCTGTTTTTTTGTTTCTCTCTTTCGCTTTCAAGTTGTTTCATGGTATTTTTGTTCGTTGTCTTCTCGGCAGCTCAGTTATGTTGTCTTCCAGCAGCTCGACAGGTTTGTTCTGTCACTATTTCTAGCACACTCACACTCTTGCTATTATATTATGCCCTAGTTCTCTTGGAGGTAAAAAATGTATTGAATTGTGTTCCAGGGTGCCACAGTCAACTGTATAACGCCATACGTTCATATCTGCACAATCAGAACAGAGAACAGCCCATCATTGGTGAGAGACATTTCAACAAATGAGTTAAGAAAACATCTGGAATCTGCTTTATAATATGTTCATTTGAGCCTGTTTGGATGTTTCAGGTCTGAACTCCATCACTGAGGTGTTGACGTACTGTCAGCCTGCACTGTATTTTTGTGACGTCTGCTTTTTGAGAATAACCAAGCCTGACATCAGAAACCACATCATGGGCAGCATTCACAGATACAATTACATTGTAAGTTATTGGTCTTGAGATTTTTCTATTTTAAAGGTCTTCAACTTGAGATGACAAATCCTCCCTAAAGGGACATGGTGAAGGAAAAGAAATGAGTCTCGCAAATGTTTTGCTTTCCCCTGAGAAACTTTGCGTTCCCTCACGAAAATGTTTGCGTTCCTGTGAGGAACTTTTCGTTCGCTCGCAAAGAGCTCATAAGGTTTTGCGAGCAAATGCAACGTTTCTCTGGGGAACACCAAAATATTGTGAGAGGACGAAAAAGCATTTACTTTTTCCATCACATTTTTTTTTTTTAACCACCATGTCCCTTTAGGGGCTTTATAGTTTATATTATATATACACAGTCAAACCATTAGTTTTTACGAATGATGATTCAGACACTTTGACTTGACCATGTTTTGCTTTGGTGTTTTTTCTTTAATTGCTAATGTGACCTTTGACACCCCAGACTGAACAAAAATGAAGCATTGCTTGCTCATTTGTTGAGCTAAATTGGTATTATCTAATTGTGTAGTTAAATTTAACAGTTGATTGTAGGGGTGTAACGGTACACAAAACTGACGGTTCGGTACGTACCTCGGTTTGAAGTCCCGGTTCGGTATGGATTCGGTTTACAAAATTGCTTTTTATTAATTTTTATTCAACAGTGGTTTAATGAGAAAAATTGTGTCTGTCCTTAAATGAATTAAATTATAACTAAAAGTTTCTTAAAGATAATGCTGTAAACTATATAGGAAGCCCTTACTTACATATAGCTATTAAAGATTAACAACAGAGCCCAAACTATTAGCCTAAATTCAGTTGCTATTTATTTTTAGATATAATATTCAACTCATAAGCTTCACATAAGGCAGTTTTTGCATTAACTTCTAAATCTAATTATTTTTATCCGTTGTTGAAATATAATCATTTAGTGGCTGTAATTTTCATGACAGGTTTATTTAAACATACATTAAATAAACAAGACATCACTAACAGGCTAAATAGTATATAATGAATATATAACGGCTAATATAATGAATATAACGGCTAATATAATGCATGTATTCAGTGAAAGAGTTGATTTCTCTAGTGAGCTACAGCTGTGGACACTGAATGACTTCTGAGTAAACGTGATTCTGCATGACATTGTTTACAAGCTGTTTTATTGTCTTTCCGCGGTTGAAACACAGATGGAGCGATTACACGACATATGATACATTTCAGTAAGTTGTAATGTATCCTCAACATACTTTAAGATGTATTAATTTATGTTTATTCTTTAGGAAGAGATGATCGCATTGACTCGCGCGCTGCCGCTTTAAGTTGAACTGATACGCGTCTATCAGTCACGTCACATTAAAGAGCGTTAAAACGGCATTTATCGTTTGAATTTCGTGATAAAATGGACTGAATACTTAATATGTTCGTGTGGGAACTCGGATTGAAGTGTGTTCTGCGCTTACAACAAGCCGACTGTTAACTGTTAAAGATTACATTTATAACCGTTCGGTACACGCGTGCACCGTACCGAAAGCCCTGTACCGAAACGGTTCAATACGAATACGTGTACCGTTACACCCCTAGTTGATTGTAATCTATTACATACCGTTCTATCAAAGTTTTCTGACGTTATCAAGATTAATTTGTTCTGACACAATTCTTGTCAAATTTTATTAGCATTTTCTAAACTATAGCGAATATTTAAGGAAATATGAAAATATGACTTACTTTTTTCATGTTTTACTTTTCTTATATTGTGTCATTACTAAGTATGTTTTGATTAGTTTAGCATGTTAATTATGTTTACAGTTATGTTTTGTTTAGATTTTCCTCAATGCACTCTTGATTCATTTACTCTTTTACTGACTCTCTTTAATACTGTATACACAATTCTCTTGTGCTTGATGGACCCTTTCATAGTATATGTAGAAGTATATTATATTTTTATTAGAAATAGATTATCCTGAAATCTCAAACAGACTTTAAATCAAAACAAGATTTGATCAAGTGGTGTTCAACAGATGTCGTATAGGTCATACAAGATTGACCCATGCATTTTTGCTTAAAGGCGAAGAGCGAAGACTCAACTTTATGTATGCTTTGCAAGACCGACCCTTTTCCATTAAACATATTTTATTGGACTGTCCCTCTTTTAATGCGAGTAGAAAACATTTTTATGAAGCAAGCTCACTTGAGGACTTACTTAGTAAGATTTTACCAGAAAAGGTGTTACAATTTGTATCATATGTTAATGTTAAAAATATTGTATAATATTAATTGGTGTATTTTATTTTGCCTGTTTGCTTATGTGAACCGCTTGCAGAAAATGTGAATAATATTAACAACATAAGAGGGATCATGCAAAATGCGTTATTTTTTTTAGTACTGTCCTGAATAAGATATTTTACGTAAAAATGTTTTTACATATAGAGGACAAAATTGCTGAATTTATTAAAATGACCCATTCAAAAGTTTATGAACCATTGATTCTCAATACTGTGTGTCGTTTCCTGATGATTCACGGCTGTGTGTGTGTTTTGTGATGGTTGTTCTTGAGTCTCTTGTTTGTCCTGAGCAGTTAAACTGATTAACATTCTTCAGAAAAATCCTCCAGGTCCTGCACATTCTTCAGTTTTCCAGCATCTTTTGCATATTTGAACCCTTTCCAGGAGTGACTGTATGATTCTGAGATCCATCTTTTTACAATGAGGACGATTGAGGGACTCAAACACAACTATTAAAAAAGCTTCAAACATTCGCTGATGCTCCAGAAGGAAACACAATGCATTAATAGAGCCGGGGGTGAAAACCTTTGAGCAGGATGAAGATGCCCAAATTTTTCTTATTTTGTTTAAATATCTTTTTTTTTTCATTTAGTACTGCCCTTCGGAAGCAACAGAAGATACTTACATGTTTCCCGGAAGACAAATTTAGTACAATTTACCTTGATCTTCAAATTCAATGAATCTCTTAATGCATTGTGTTTCCTTCTGGAGCATCAGTGAATGTCTGAAGCTTTTTTTAATAGTTGTGTTTGAAAAAAAAAAACAGTCGTGGATCATCAGTCTTGAGAATCACACAGTATTGAGAATCAGTGGTTCATAAACCTTTGAACGGGTCATTTTAATAAATTCCGCAATTTTTTGGTCTTGTGGACTATATGTAAAAAAAAAATAATTATGTAAAATATTTTATTCAGGACAGCACTGAATAAAAAATAACATGCATTGTGTATGATCCCTCTTATTTAGTTGAAATTATTCACATTTTCACAGATTCTGCAAGCGGTTCACATATTTTTTTCTTGCCACTGTATATAACTTGTATTTTTGTAATTCAGTTTTTGCCATGAAGCAAGCCACAGATGCTGACATGGCATTAAATAAAACTATACTGATACTGATTAGAAATAGATTATATTTTGGAGTATGGATTGGGAGCAATATGAGCAGAATCATGAAATTGCTTAGTTCATTGTACCAGTCAATCCACTGTACGAGAATATTACGTCGTCTGCATATATTCTTCTTTAACTTCTATTTTCTATCAGTATTGGAAACTTTTGAAGTATAATCAAAAGTGTATATATATATATATATATATGTACGTACGTGTGCCACCATTAAAAAGAAAGCAAGAAGATAATGACATTTTGAGTTTGGGGATGAGCCAAATAAGAAAAGGGGGATTGGTTATGAACTGCATAAAATAAAAGCTGCGATTGGGATTTTTAGCTGTCAGTTTTGTTGTCTTGACCAATAAAGTCTTAGTTTTGGCATCCAGAAACTCCCAGACTGAGATGACTTTTGAAAGAGAGACAAGTTTTTTTTATTGTTGTGGTTAGAACATATACAATCTAGATACTCCATCACTTACGGCATATTATCATTAGTTTTATCAATAGTATATCTTGTAGCTTTAAAACTGCTTCTTTTCTTCTCTTGCGCTGTTTGCCTCAGATGTCTTTGTGTTTATTGACTTACTTGATTTTAGGCCTGTCACGATCATGATTAAGTGTCATACAAATAATTGTGATTAATGTTTTAATTCTGTATTGTTCATGTCACTTACAATGTAAGCCTAATACATCGTTTTTTTTACTTGGAATTGTATATAATAATAAAAATTATAGTAAAATAGGCATAATAATAATTGTCTATAATAATAAAATTATTATTATAATTTATTATATTACATTACATTTCGTAAGAAGGAAGACATTTCACTATCTTTACAAGTTTATATATAAATAATTTGGCAAAATGTGATTAAAATTGAAACAATTGCACAATTATTGTGGTTATCTTAAATATTTGCGATTAGATCAGAAAAAACACGATTAGATGATTTATCAATAATCACGATAGGCTTGCTTGATTTTTTTTTTTTTTGTATTCGCTTCAAGTAAGGCAAGGCAAGGCAAGGCAAGTTTATTTGTATAGCACATTTCATACACAGTGGCAATTCAAAGTGCTTTACACAGAAATTAAGTTAAAATATTTGCAGTATAACAGTTATAATTTGAATTAAAAGAAATAAAAAATAAAGAAATAAAATTAAAAGTAAAATTAAAATTAAAAACAGGGTTAAATTGAAACATAATTAAAGTGCACTCAAAATAAAAACCGGGTTAAATTGAAACATAATTAAAGTGCAGGCAGTTCGGACAGAGCACAGAGCTCATTCAGTAAAAGCATAAGATAAGGTGCAATCAGTCAGATGTACAGTAGCACAGCTCATTCAGTAAATGCACAGCTGAACAGATGTGTTTTGAGTCTGGATTTGAAAGTGGCTACTGTTGGAGCACATCTGATCTGTTCAGGAAGCAGGTTCCAGCTACGGCTGGCATAATAGCTAAAAGCAGACTCTCCTTGCTTTGAGTGAACCCTTGGTATTTCTAATTTACTTGATCCTGATGATCTGAGTGATCTGTTAGGTTTGTATTTAATCAGCATATCTGCAATGTATTATAATATAAACAAGTAACAGTACTTTAAAATCGATCCTAAATGTAACTGGAAGCCAGTGTAAAGACCTGAGGACTGGTGTTATATGGTCATATTTTCATAAGTAATCATTGATTCAACTCCTTGCACATTTTATCAACTGTTTGTCTGCTGATTCTGCTCTCATCAGCTTCAATTAATTATTTTTTGGGTGAATTTTCCATAACAGAAATCTCATCATGCATGTGGGTGGAGATCTTACACAGACCTGACTCTTCTGGCTCGGCCTCTCATGGATATCGCAAAAATGGTTGAAAAGAGGGAGGGAACAGGTGATGTACAGGTAAAAAAAAACAAAAAAAAAAACTGTGGAGTATCAAAGTAATTTTGTTATATATTAAAATATAGCTTACCTTCCATTTTCTCTCATAAGGTTCTGTGTGTGGATGAAGTCATCTACAACAAGATGACATCATTGCCTGTCACAGATGGTCTGTCTTTTATGTCTTTCAACACTTGAAATGGCTGCATTTAAAAACAAACCTTGTTATATTTATATATTTCTAGCAAAGCTCTTTGAGTAAAATAAGAGTGATCACCTCAGAAATATCTGCGTTTTGTTGTATTATATTGTTTGAAGCCTGTTGATACATACATTTAATTTAGTTTACATTTATTAGTTTATCTGACAATCTGTCTCTCGATCTGACTAACAAATGAGAATGATACAAACGGAAATCACTGAATCCAATTTAGTTCAGCATTGCCGTTTACAGTAATTCACATCAGATTTGGCCATTTTCACATTTTGGTCACTAAATAAGTTGGTACTAAATGCTTGGTGGACTTCAAACAGTGATTTTTGACATGTCTACTTGTATTAATTCTAATCACACACTCTTTCCTCAATTTTCTTAGCTTTTGCTCTGATGAAGACAATTAAGAATCCGCAAAACGGCCCGTCTGAAGGTATGCATAATATTGTAATGCGTGTAATATGACTTAAAGGGATAGTTCACCCAATTCATTAATTCCTCACCCTCATGTCGTTCCAAACCCGTAAGACCTTCGTTCATCTTCAGAACACAAATTAAGATATTTTTGATGAAATCCCAGAGCTCTCTGACCCCTCTGACAGCAAAGTAATTAACACTTTCAAGGTCCAGAAAGGTATTAAAACATTGTTAAAATAGTCCTTGTGACTACAGTGGTTTAACCTTAATGTTATGAAGCAATGAGAATACATTTTGTGCGCAAAAAACAAACAAAAATAACGACTTTATTCAACTATTTCTTCTCGTCTGTGTCAGTCTCTTAAGCTGCGTTCACACTGGACGCGATTCGTGCGAGTGATTTACATGTTAAGTCAATGCAGAGACGCGAAATGGCATTCTGCGGCGCGAATGAGGCGGCGAGATTCGCGCGATTCGCGCGATTGAAGCTGCGTTCACACCGGACGCGATTCGCGCGAGTGATTTACATGTTAAGTCAATGCAGAGACGCGAAATGGCATTCTGCGGCGCGATTCGCGCGAATGAGGCGGCGAGATTCGCGCGATTCGCGCGATTGAGGCGGCGCGAATGACGCGAATTGAGCGTTTTGAACGCGTGATTCGCGTGATTCGCGCGTTCCGCGATTGAAGCTGCGTTCACACCGGACGCGATTCGCGCGAGTGATTTACATGTTAAGTCAATGCAGAGACGCGAAATGGCATTCTGCGGCGCGATTCGCGCGAATGAGGCGGCGAGATTCGCGAGATTCGCGCGATTCGCGCGATTGAGGCGGCGCGAATGACGCGAATTGAGCGTTTTGAACGCGTGATTCGCGTGATTCGCGCGTTCCGCGCGGATCGCTCAAGTTGAAAAATCTGAACTTTGGCGGATATTTCGCGCCGCGTTAACCAATCACGAGCTTGCTCTAGTAGTGACGCATTTACAAGCGGAGGCAGAAATCCCAACAACAATGGAGGACAAGATAATCGTGGCTGTATGTGGAGACCCGGAGCTGTACAATACATCATCCTATCACTACAGGAACAGGAATAAAAGGAATAAAAAGGATCTTGCTTGGAAGAAAGTGAGTTATTGTGAGCCTAGTGAGCCATTTCACAACGAGACAGGAGCAGAAAAAAAAGAGCCAGAGCCAGCGGCAAATGTGAGAAGGACTAGCCGAGGGAAGGCGGGTCTCGCCGGGTACACGAGCGCTGAGCGCTGCCGATCCCCTGGATCTCACAACTCCGAAAACGCCAGATAAAATGCTCAAATAGGCACTCTTTTTATAAATTAACCACAGATTTGAGCTTTAAACAACTATATTATCGCCTGAAAAAGTATTTAAACTACGTTTTGTCGCACATTAATAGTAGTATTTTTTACAAAAAAGCTCATATAGGCTCATATAGAGCAGAAGCCCCGCCCATGACGCGAATTCGCGTCTGGTGTGTAGTTGTCACACGCGTTTTTCACACGCGGATCGCGCGAATTACACGCGCGAATGAAGCGAGTGAACTCAAAATGTTCAAGCGTCCACCTTCGCGCGATTAGCGCGAATCGCGTCCGGTGTGAACGCCACATTATGCTGTTGACGTAGTAAATACAGTGCAGCGCTTCTTAGTTGTGCGTCAGAACACCGGCTTACCATTGGCCGATGCTATTCACATGAGCACCACGATGCATGTGTGTGATGCAGGAGCTAGCCAATGTCAACCGTGTAGGAGACTGACTCCCGGCGGTTGGTTTTAATATTTTTTGTGCACAAAAAACAAACCAAAATAACGACTTTATTCAACTATTTCTTCTCGTCTGTGTCAGTCTCTTACGCTGTTTGTATGAAAGTTATTCAGGTGCCGTTCTTAAACTTGGTGACAACCGCTACAGATTGCACAAAAAAGTTCTTTACTGTTCCCATTTGTATCATACATTAGTATGAGTGTGGTTCTATAAGCAAACAATAATCAATACAAACAATAATTAACATCATTAAAGCTTGGACTTAAACTAAGAAGCGCTGCACTGTATTTACTACGTCAACAGCATAGGAGACTGACACAGATGAGAAGAAATAGTTGAAGAAAGTTGTTATTTTGTTTTGTTTTTTGCGCACAAAATGTATTCTTGTTGCTTCATAAAATTAAGGTTGAACCACTGTAGTCACGTGGACTATTTGAACTATTGCTGCATCCCAATTCGCATACAATCCGCACTAAATAGTATTCAAAAAGGAATTAGTATGTCCCAAATCGTAGTATGTTGAAAAGAGTTTTCCTAAGATAACGGATGGTCTACTATTTCCGGTTAGAATCCGAAGTGCAGATCGACGCACACTCTAACGGCTGATATTGCCCACAACCCATTGCGAGTTGGACGAGGATTCGATTAGAACTACAAACGCTGATAAAAAGAGTTAAAAAACTACAAACATGACGGATGTGCGAGTCAGACGGTTAAGTAGAGAGGTTTAGATAAAGGGGTTTGAGTGATCAATTATAAGTATTTAACCTGAAGAAAAGATATTTATTAAATATTATCCACATTATATTTCACCTGCAGAAGCTTTGTGAACTTTTGTAATGATACGTTTGGCCATTAACTTTTAAATGCATCATTATATTTAAACTGCAAACACATGAGAGGAGTCTCTGCATTAAAGACCCACGATTGGCAGATAAACGTGTGTCTACATTTCTCTCCGATACGGTAGGAAATTAAATTGAATGTGGAGGATTTTAACTGTGACGATGATTGAAGCCTTGTTTATACTTTCGCCTGGCTCTGCAGCGCGAGTCTCCGCTGACTGCGCACGCTTCTCCCCAAACGGACAAGGCGTTTATACTTGACGCGCTCGCCATTGTACTGTTCTTTGAAACGGCAGAGGGCGACTCTGAGTAATTGTTCTATAAACCATCAGGAAACAGCGTCGAGAAGAAGTAGGTTAATGTAGCCTACACAGGTGACGATATTTATTTTAGTAGGCCACTAGGCCTACACTTCACCAAAAACCACACTACAAAAGAATCGTGTAAAACCCAGTAAACCTTGATATTATTACTTGTGACATTAGATTAAAATGTATGTAGTCTACCCATGTATACAACTAAAATAACATTTCCTAATTTCACTAAACATTTTCATCTAGTTTCATGAACATTCTTATTAAACATTGATCTTTATTTTCAATAAAAGGGCTTATTTCTGACGTCATTTTTGCAGCGCGCACCCTCGTGCTTGTGCGGACGCGTCGAGTATAAACAAGGCTTGACAGGGTAGTTTAAATGGAGATGGGATGCACGTGATTAAATGACAGAGTCCGTTAAAGATGACGAAGTAGTACGTCCAAACCTTGCATACTCTTCTCTGCTAGACACTCAAATGTATGTACTTTTTCTTCACAAAAAGAGTACATACTTTTAGGTCGTAGTAGGTGAATTGGGACGCAGCATATGTTTTTACTTCCTTTCTGGACCTTGAAAGTGTTAATTACATTGCTGTCCGTGGAGAGTCAGAGAGCACTGGGATTTCATCAAAAATATCTTAATGTGTGTTCCGAAGATGAATGAAGGTCTTACGGGTTGGGAACGACATGAGGGTGAGTAATTAATGACAGAAATTTCATTTCAACTACCCTTTAATCTGTTCTGATATTCTGTAGTATTTAGATATTGAAATATGTATTTTAATGTATCTACAAGGGCAGCAAGAGTCTGAATACACAGATGGGCCTGCACAATCTATATCTACAAACCCACTGAAGTCAAAGTGTACAAATGCCATTGAACCTCAAATAGTCTCCACCAATCCAACACTTAACGCATCACTCCCTAGAACCTCAGGTCCTGTCAATTCATTATCCACACCTCAGAGTCTAGTGGATTCTCATGTTTCATCTTGTCTAAAAAGTTCTCCAGCTCCAGCCCTCAGCCAAAACATAAATCAGGATCAACCTGTGATCGCAGACCAAAATCTGAGTCTACAAAGATATGTGATGCCGTCTGAAAACCAGTGTCTAACTGAAACAAGGACAATCTCTGTCGTAAGACCAACAAGACAGTGGAGCCCCATAAGAATTCCTTTCCAGAATGACGGTTTGCATGCTAGTGAAGAAGATGGGAATAATGTCATGCATTCATTTGGAGTCAGCTATGAATCACATCCACTGCATCTGGCTCAAACCACGGCATATGATGCTCAGCTGCAAACACCAGTGAGCAACATGGTACCAGAGATAACCCAGAGTCTAACAAGCAGGCATAGACTTTTCATAAATGAGAGCTCACTTGATAGTCCAGAGCCTGTCAGGGATGTGGAGATTACCAGTGTTATCAAGTTCATCAGAACCCAGATGATAACAAAAGCATTAGAACCAGCTGCAACGCACGATCCAAATCAATGCAACGATGAGGATAATCCACAGGAACCAATCAACATCGACCAGGAAGCACATGGTAGTGTACTTTTTAACTCCCATTATAATTACTTGCTATATTTTGATTTATTTTGCAGAAATTGACACTTTTATATTCAGCAAACAATCATTTATAATGTTACAAAAGATTTCTGAATCATATAAATGCTGAACTTTATTGGTCTGCATCACAGTTGTTTTCAACATTGTTAGTAATGAGAAATGTTTCTTCAGCACCAAATTGGCATACTAGAATGATTTCTGAAGGATCATGTGACACTGAAGACTGGAGTAATGATGCTGGAGTAAATTCAGCTTTGATCACATGAATAAATTATATTTAAAAAGTATAAAACAGTTATTTTTATTGTAATAATAATATTACTGTATTACAATATTACTGTTTTTACTGTATTTTTTATCCAATAAATGCCTTGGTAAGCAGAACAAACACACACACACACACACACACACACACACACACACATATATACACTCACCTAAAGGATTATTAGGAACACCATACTAATACTGTGTTTGACCCCCTTTCGCCTTCAGAACTGCCTTAATTCTACGTGGCATTGATTCAACAAGGTGCTGAAAGCATTCTTTAGAAATGTTGGCCCATATTGATAGGATAGCATCTTGCAGGTGATGGAGATTTGTGGGATGCACATCCAGGGCACGAAGCTCCCGTTCCACCACATCCCAAAGATGCTCTATTGGGTTGAGATCTGGGGACTGTGGGGGCCATTTTAGTACAGTGAACTCATTGTCATGTTCAAGAAACCAATTTGAAATGATTCGAGCTTTGTGACATGGTGCATTATCCTGCTGGAAGTAGCCATCAGAGGATGGGGACATGGTGGTCATTAAAGGGATGGACATGGTCAGAAACAATGCTCAGGTAGGCCTTGGCATTTAAACGATGCCCAATTGGCACTAAGGGGCCTAAAGTGTGCCAAGAAAACATCCCCCACACCATTACACCACCACCACCAGCCTGCACAGTGGTAACAAGGCATGATGGATCCATGTTCTCATTCTGTTTACGCCAAATTCTGACTCTACCATCTGAATGTCTCAACAGAAATCGAGACTCATCAGACCAGGCAACATTTTTCCAGTCTTCAACTGTCCAATTTTGGTGAGCTCGTGCAAATTGTAGCCTCTTTTTCCTATTTGTAGTGGAGGTGAGTGGTACCCGGTGGGGTCTTCTGCTGTTGTAGCCCATCCGCCTCAAGGTTGTGTGTGTTGTGGCTTCACAAATGCTTTGCTGCATACCTCGGTTGTAACGAGTGGTTATTTCAGTCAAAGTTGCTCTTCTATCAGCTTGAATCAGTCGGCCCATTCTCCTCTGACCTCTAGCATCAACAAGGCATTTTCGCCCACAGGACTGCCGCATACTGGATGTTTTCCTCTTTTCACACCATTCTTTGTAAACCCTAGAAATGGTTGTGTGTGAAAATCCCAGTAACTGAGCAGATTGTGAAATACTCAGACCGGCCCGTCTGGCACCAACAACCATGCCACGCTCAAAATTGCTTAAATCACCTTTCTTTCCCATTCTGACATTCAGTTTGGAGTTCAGGAGATTGTCTTGACCAGGACCACACCCCTAAATGCATTGAAGCAACTGCCATGTGATTGGTTGATTAGATAATTGCATTCATGAGAAATTGAACAGGTGTTCCTAATAATCCTTTAGGTGAGTGTATATAGCTACAATAATTGTGCAACTTAATGATCAAATATACATTAATTCAAACCCATGGTTGTTTCAAAAGGGGAAAAATATTATAAATGTATGTTACACAACCAGATACTAATTGTGCTGTTCTGATTTCTCTAGTTGAATATGATATAAATATTGTGCACATCTTATTAAGCATATATTTTATAATATCAATATATTCTACTTGGTGCTTTCTTTAATTCTCATTTATATTTACAGAGGAAGCTCAATCAGACAACTTTAAAGAAAAGGGCACTTTTCTGTTCTCACAAAACCGAATTGCTCAGTCCCCTCTTGCTCAGACTCAACGCTCTTCTGATCAAGATGAATCACTAGAGGATTTTCTAAAAAACTACAAGGGTCGAAAGCCTCTTATCGGTGAGTGCATTCACATAGTGTGTGATCTCAGTGCAATAAATGAACATACTTGAGGTAATTTAGCGCAATAGACCCTTTTTCAGTTAGTAAACTTTGTGTTTTTTTGTGGGCGGAGCTTAGCTGGAGGCAGAACGATTCCCCTGATCGCTTCACTAACGCTAGCCAGTATGTTTTTTTTTAAGGTGAGCTTGTTTATAAACAATGACTGGAGTAATTTGAATATATAAGGTCCCTCTCTGTCCGGGACCGTGACGTTATTTAAAAAAGTTAACCTTAACAGACGGAGCCAGATTGACTGACCCGTACACGATCTGTTAGCATTACCTCCGGTTGAACAGGGCCGGCCGCGGCATAAGCGGACTAGGCAAATGTTTATTTTTACCTTAAACTTTATGCAAGCAGCTGTTCTAGGTACACGGTGTGATTTTATAAAAAATCATGTCAGTTTTTTATAAACACATATTGCTTTTTTAATAGCCTAATGTTTTTACTCTACAGTTTTTAAAAAAAATTTTTTAAATGTATTTGCCAAAATTAGTAATGATATTTATATACAGGTTTATTTAAAACAGCACTTTTTTTTTTGTAAAATTCACATTAAATATCTACATTTCCCAGTTTAGGCATAAATAAATGTGCATAGTTTAGATCGTTAGATGCCTATAACTATGTGCTAAATGGACACGTATAAGACTTAAAATACACAGATTTAACAGATGAGTTTTGTGTCGTATGATCCAAGGATCTGCCTAGCCAGCGCCTGGCGCGCGCACACTCACTCCAGTCCGCTCGTTTTATTGCGTTTATCTTTTTTTTTTGCTCAATTTGGAGCCTGTACTCCGTCGATTCTGTCACCCAAAATCACAAAAAGATGACATTTTGAGATTCGACTCTGTGCTGGTTTGTATTGGCAGCCTCCAGTTTTTCCTTTGTTTTGTCTCCAGCTAACGCCGTGACGTCGGTGCAAAAAGGGTCTATAGTCACATACAAAAGACGATGCCCTGATTCAAATTCACTGCACCAAACTGTGTGTGAGCATGTTTGCCACAGGTCTACAAGCTGTTATCAAGTGCCAGAGTGTGGATGGGAATCCACCTCCATCCTGTTATCTGTGTCAGCTGTGTTCAATAAAGCTGAAGAAGAAAAAAATATTTATCCACCTTACAAGTTGTGATCACCAGCGAAACTACCTAGTAAGTGTTTACAGTGCTACTTCTAAGGCCCTGTCCCAAATGGCACTCTTCATATGCACTTTCAGTCTTGTGGACTTACAATGGCTGACACGTACGCGTGTCCGTTAAGTCCATGAGACCGTAGGGTGTCCCGTTTGTCATTTTAGGTCTCAGAAGGGTGCTCGCGAGAGCCCCCTTTGCGGTTGATATTTTGCAGTGATGAAGTAGGCGTTGATTTTCTTCTGCAGAGGCGGTCTTTCACCATCATAGATAGGCACATTCAAGTCATTTGCTAGGCTTGCTTACAATAAAAGCTGTTTTTGTTTTCATTTCGGAAACTTACAAGATATTCTTATATTATGATGACCTCTTATATGTCAAAAGCTCAAGGAAAACTTGATTTCTCAGTTTATGACCCCTTTTAAATGATCAGCTTTAATAATTTTTAATAATTTATTTCTACCTTATGCTTTATACTAGCACCATGTTTGTAGTTGCTGCTCATGCGAATATCTTAATGTTGGCAGAAAGTTCTCCACCCGCAGCTCCTGCCAAAGAAGGGTAAACGCTGCTACACAAATGAGATGCTTGAGGATATTGCTATCCAGCTGGAGAAAGAGGACGGGAGAGGAAAAATAAAGGTACTACCTATGTTTATACTATAAACATGATTTTCATAGTCTTGTTGGAGTTAGATGTGAGTGTGCAGATCTGTTTGGTAATTTCATCTTGTTCTGAAGGTGATGAGGTTGTCCGCATGTCTCATAAGTGAGGTACTGCACAAAGATTATCAGTGGTGTAAGTACAGCAGATGAAAGCAAAATACATTATACTTTGTCAGTGAGAGCCAAACATGTCTCATTTCTTTACCAAAAAGGCATGAATGTGTTGAACTGTGGAGCTGGTGTGGGGTGGAGATCAGATCTGCTGTCTTTCAAGGATAGAACTGAGAAAATCACAGGTGAGTGTGTATTTATTGCTATGTAGGCGCTCAGTTCTTGTCATTTGACCAAAATCTCATGTTATAAAAGATGAAATGCTTCACACAGGCTATTTAAGACAGTATTGGCTGTGACTTGACGACACACTCAAAACTAAGACACTCTTCTCCACTCTTGAAATGCATAAAAAATTAGCCTTTATATTAATGTCTAGAGTTGAGAATGCTGTACTTATTCAAACAACCAGGGGTCCGTTCTTCGTACGTCGCTAACTTGGTTAGCTGGATTTGATTGTTGATGATTTGGCATGATCTTGGATTGTTTGGTTCTTCGACGCTCATCCTGGATTTGCTGTCATAGCAACAGGTCCGGAAGCTTAAACTTGCTCGCGAGCGGCTTATTTCATGTAAACAGGATTAGATTGCAACTTTTTAAGCGGTGTTGATACTAAAAATGTGTCCCAACCACTGATACTTTATTACAAGAGTTCCTTACTAAACCAGGGGCAATAATAATTAAATAATAACAATTATAGGTAACACTTTAGAATAATGGTCATTAGTTAACATTAGTTAACTACATTAGTAAACATTAACTGTGAGATGGTGGTCCAGTGGGTTAAACCATGGAACTGATATGCAGAAGGTTGCTGGTTCGATCTCAGCGGTCACCACCAGTGTGTCCTTGAGCAAGGCACTTTACTCCATGTTGCTCCAGGGGGATTGTCCCTGTAATAAGGGCACTGTAAGTCACTTTGGATAAAAGTGTCTGCCAAATACATAAATGTAAATGTAATAATGACCTGCACTTCCGGTCCCCCACCCCGGTCTGCCATCCCAGAGGCACTGTCCCCGACCGCCACGCGATGCTGCAGAGGACAGCCAGGGTGTGTTCCAACTACAGGGGGATCTCACTTCTCAGCCTCCCCTGGAAAGTCTATGCCAGGGTACTGGAGAGGAGAATACGGCCGATAGTAGAATCTCGGATTCAGGAGGAACAGTCTGGTTTTCATCCGGGCCGTGGTATACTGGACCAGCTCTATACCCTCTACAGGGTGCTGGAGGGTTCATGGGAGTTTGCCCAACCAGTCCACATGTGTTTTGTGGATTTGGAGAATGCATTCGACTGTGTCCCTCGCGGCGTCCTGTGGAGGGTGCTCGGGGAGTATGGGGTCCGGGGTCCTTTGCTAAGAGCTGTCCGGTCCCTGTATGACCGAAGCAGGAGTTTGGTCCCCATTGCCGGCAGTAAGTCAGACTGGTTCCCGGTGCATGTTGGACTCTGGCAGGGCTGCCCTTTGTCGCCGGTTCTGTTCATAATTTTTATGGACAGAATTTCTAGGCGCAGCCAAGGGCCGGAGGGTGTCAGGTTTGGGGACCACACGGTTTCGTCTCTGCTCTTTGCGGATGACATTGTCGTGTTGGCCCCTTCTAACAAGGACCTTCAGCATGCACTGGGACGGTTTGCAGCCGAGTGTGATCCGGCTGGGATGAGGATCAGCACCTCCTAATCCGAGGCCATGGTCCTCAGTCGGAAAAGGGTGGTTTGCCCACTTCAGGTTGGTGGAGAGTTCCTGCCTCAAGTGGAGGAGTTCAAGTATCTTGGGGTCTTGTTCACGAGTGAGGGGATGATGGAACGGGAGATTGACAGACGGATCTGTGCAGCTTCTGCAGTAATGCGGTCGATGTACCGGTCTGTCGTGGTGAAGAAAGAGCTAGGCCGTAAGGCGAAGCTCTCGATTTACCGGTCAATCTACGTTCCTACTCTCACCTGAACGCCTTCCCGGGAAGGTGTTTCGGGCATGTCCAACCGGGAGGAGGCCCCGGGGAAAACCAAGGACACGCTGGAGGGACTATGTGTCCCGACTGGCCTGGTAACGCCTCGGTGTCCCCCCGGAAGAGTCTAGGGAGAGGGAAGTCTGGGCATCTCTGCTTAGACTGCTGCCCCCGCGACCCGGCCCTGGCTAAAGCAGAAGAAGATGGATGGATGGATGGATGGATGGATGACCTGCACTTATAAAGCGTTTATTAATCTTTGTTGATGTTAATTTCAACATTTACTAATGCATTATTAAAATCTTGTTAACATTTAGTTAATGCACTGTGAACTAACATGAACAAACCATGAACAGCTGTATTTATATGAACTAACGTTAACAAAGATGAACAAATACAGTAACAAATGTACTGCTCATGGTTAGTTCATGTTAGTTAATACATTAACTAATGTTAACTAATGACCATTATTAAGTGTTACCCAATAATAATATAAAAATGTATTTGAAAATATTATAATGTTGTGTATATTATATAGACAGTGCCACTTGATTGAGAGATTTATTTTTGATAGAATAATTACTTTATAATGTTATCGCAGTCTTACACACTTGCTGTACAGGTTCTCTGAGCCGCGCATTCATTTGAGTGGGGACAGATATTATGGGATGGCTTGATGCAGCGCAAGAGATGCAGAGAACTTGATCTTGACACTTTAATTAATGCTGTCACGTAACAAATCTGCTCCAAATTTAATAAAAAAATACATTAATTGCTAAATTAATTAGAAAATTGAAAGGGTGTACAAATACTATAAAATCGTGAATATAAACAATTGTGAATAATGTTTTAAAAAAGCATTTATCATTTATCTACTAACTTTTATGTTGGTTTTGTCGTTTGGCTTTTATTTCCTTATAAAGGTCCAGAAATTCGTTGTTGTTTTTTTTGTGCAATTTGTCAAGTTTTTTGCCAGGTGGCTTTTTTAATTATATGATGTCATTACGTTGTCTTGATACCAGCCAATCGCTGCTTTTCTGATCGTGGTTTGGAGTATCAATGCATCTGCCCTTTTCAGGGAACACAAGAACGCGCAGTGATCTTACGATAACTTAATCCAGATATTTTAATCCAATCCGCAAATTTGTTTGAAGAACCAAATTAGCCAGATATCAGTTATCATGATTGGAAGATCTGGGATCTGTCAAATCATCTCAGATGTATTAAGCGGCGTACGAAGAACAGACCCCAGTTCTTTATTCTCCCTCGCATTGCAAACAAGCAGAGATGCTCCAAAAAGTGTGCTGCACTTCATTCATGATAGAGGTGGGTGGAGTTATGAGGTTTGACTGACAGTTTGAGGATCCAATGGAGTTACGAGGTTTAGTCACACGCTCTTTTAATACTTTTCATTGGTTAAATATTTGCAAAACCTACAGACTGACATAAAGGGTGACCAATAGTAATGAGTTATGAAAAAAGACGAAATATGGAGATACAATGTATCCACCCGGTAGGGACTTATATAGCCATCTCTATATCTTGAGAATATATTTCTTTTAGTAAGGTTTATCCTTAAAACATGAAAAATACTATTTGACATTGGGGTAAGAAAAACATTTAAATGATAAAATAATTCAAGAATTATTCTAAAATATAGGGGGGGGGGGGGACTTTAAAAACACTGAGATAAAAATAAACATTCCTTAAACATAAATATTGCACACAACTGGATAAAATAAGTGCCTAAAAGGTTTTTTTTCCCCCATTAATTTATATAATATTACTCCTGAAGTAAGTGCATTTTATTTTTACTGGATAACAAAACAAAGAAAATTGGTTGCGGGCAGATAATGACATATTCACCTATTTCTAAAGGTCCCAGTCAGACTCTTAAACGTCCAGCTGAGTTGCTGCCCCCTTCTGAGAAAAGGCCTATTAAAGCTCCTGATGAATCTCCAACCCATCAGATGCCCAAAAAAATAAAGAAGGACCATCCTAAGCAAGTCATGGTCTCTAACAAAGTAAAGAACCCTGTGTTTAAGGTAAGCCTGTCACTGCAGGAGGGACCCGTCGTCATCGAGAGAACTTCTCTAAGAGACACGGTCACCGTGGCGCCTGAGATCGAAGGCCAAAGCCGTGCGTCTGAATGCACATATGAGGATGCAACTAACACACATTCTGAGGTTCAAATGTGCAATCCCGGATGCCCACACACAGTACACTGCGAGAAAACACAGCAGTATCCGGATGGAGATGTGCTCGCTCAGACGGACGTTCCCACACTGACCTATACACACACAGAGGTGGTCTCGCACATAGACAGCCGAATGCCTGACGATCAGTTCATGAATCCTGCTCAATATGCACACTCAGGGCAGTTTGACCAATCTCAAGCCATTCAAAGGGTCGAGCCTTCTATCAGACCTGAGGACTGTGGTTCGGTGGAGGAGGTGGTCGCTGTCACGTATGCTGATTGGCCGGGGCAGGACTGGTCCTTCTATAACAACGAATGGATTGTGATGAGGCAAAACCAGTATGGAATTGATCGTCCTGAGTGTGAAAGTTACATGTGGTATTGATGAGAGTCTTCCAGCTCTTAAGTAACTAATAATTTGAGCATTTTTGAGATGCAGCAGAGAAACAAACCATCACTGAATTATTAAGCTGTATTTAGACACCTCAAAAAAAACATGAAGGGCTTCTACTTCATACATGCATATCATTTGTGCTGCTTTAGTTAATGCCAAATCCATTGAATTTGTCTTTTGATGATGTGAAAACCTATGCTTTAACTTCTTTTTGTGAATTTTTTTTTTAATTTTACTTCGTCAAAAAACATTGATTATTTCTTGGTTAACCTGCCGTTGTTAGTGTGGGCATATATATATTGATAACACAGAAATAAAGATCTGTGTTGTTCAATATTTTATTTATATATATATATATATATATATATATATATATATATATATATATATATATATATATATATATAGCTGTCAAACCAATTAATCGCATATATATTATGTGTTTCTGTGTGTGTGTGTGTGTGTGTGTGTATATATATATATATATATATATATATATATATATATATATATATAAGTTTCTGTGTGTGTACACACATGCATGTATATAATACATATACACATTAGTTTTGATTAATCACGATTAATAGGTTTGACAGCACTAATTTATAATTATAATAGTATTGAACAACACAGATCTTTGTTTCTGTTATACTGTCCTGTGTCACAACTGAAGTCAAGAAAAAAACCAAGCAGACATGCACCTTTACTGATTTAGCAAAAGAAGATTGCTCTCAGATTTAAAGAAAAATGTTCTGCATTATAAGCTAAATGATTGTTTTGGTTATAAATGTAAAATGCATATTATTGGTTCAAATGTATTATTTTAGAATCCATGAACAATGGATCTGGCTTACAAGATCAAACTTTTTTTGTTGTTGTAATTTTCAGAGTTACTGACAAGTCATATTCTTTACAAACTCACCAAGTAGAAGTAATTAATTTAGAGTGACAACAGTTGAATGTTAAGTATTGTTTAATCCAGTATTTCTTAATTTTCGTCATGGCTGTCATAATTGAATTTGAAGTTCATGTTATCACAAATATTAATCTCATTATTGTAACATTGTTTTAAGAGTAAATTCCCATTTCTTAAATAAAATTGTTTTCACAAACCTATCATTTGAATCGTGTAATAATGTACTAGACAGTTATAACCAAGTTGATGAAAGTATTTAAAAACTTTGTTTCTTTAGTTGTAAACAGATCCCTTAGTAGTCTTGCTAAAGTGAATAGTAGTTTCCATTAAAGCGAGTAGCAAAAGGTTTCAAGAAAAGAGCCGTTTGTAATTTGCCATTACATTTTTAGTCATAATTCCACGCTTATTTCTCTTTTTCATATTATCTTACAATATCTTAACTTTTCCAGATGATGGCGCCAAATAACCAATGTACAACCAAATTGCTAGGGCTCTCGGAATCGACTCTCAATGAACAATGATGCTTCGGAATCGACTCTCGATATGATTCTTCGGAATCGATTCCCAACCCTAGAAATAAAGAGTGTAACAATATTGCGGTGAACCCTCGATATGTCGCTAAATCAACACTGATATACATTTAAATGAGTGAAAGTATCATTTTATATATATATTATAGACATGGTTTAAGTTTTTACGAGAATAACCTACACAATACAATTATTCAAAAGACAATTGCGCGTGAACAGCAGTTTAAAAGTGCGCGAGGAACATCAGATATTCCAACTGACAACAAACGACATTTTCACTAATATTTATTCACATCACAAATTTTAGTGATATTTCTGAGCATTTACTCCATATCTGGCGTCGTTATGAGTGTGATACTTGGTGGGTTGTTGAGTTTTGTTTTTGTGTAGATGTGTTGACTGGTTAAGCAGGTTAAGTTTGATTTTCGAGTAATATTGTTTTGTACAGAGTCATCATTCAACATTGAGGATATTATAAAGACACCAAAAGGCCCAGGTATGACATTTAATCACTGACGATATATTATAGTCATTATTTTCTATTTAAATAATATGGCAAATTAAATATAATCCCACTAAACCGACGAGTTTGGGTTTGTTTCGTTACTTCTCCCAGCCTGTCCCATGAGAAGGCCTAACCCATAAGCCAGATCTTTAATGTTTGTCCACTCAATGACTTAATGCCTTTGTATTTCTTACATAACATGTTTTGTTTTTATAGTCAGGCGGACAGAACCGAAACCAGCTGAGCTGTTGGTCAAACTCAGGAATCTGCAACAAGGTCAATTGCAAATGGCCTCTTTAGACTAAATCAACACGTTTTAAAAGGCAAAAATCTAACACCCATATATTGAATTCAGCCAAGAAAAGCCTTGAAGATGAGGTGAAGGAAACCATACTCCTCACATGTGCTAGGAAGGAGGAGGAAGATACCTGTATGTATACTTGCATTACCCTTAATTGTGGGGAATGAGCATGAATTATACATTACTATTCATTGAAATGAGAGTAAAACAGTGTATTCTTTTTGTTACAGTAACTGCTGAAGCCTTACAGCTGGAGGGAACATTGAATGAAAAGGAAGGTGTTCGTCTAAAATCAAGACATTTGCATTTATATACTGGAGAACCACACAAATAGAATGACTATTACTATACATGAAAGCACCAATAAATTACATTTAAGCCTTGTTATCAGATATATTTACAGTGTTAACACAAATATTCTTTTCATACAGAGTTAAAAAGATCTCTGCAGCTCAAATGTGAGGACATCCAGCGAGAGGCACAAAGGTAGATCACAATAACACTGTGAAACACAACATGAGTCACATAAACACTGAGCTTTGGTCTTGTACAGGGTGTGTATTCACTCGATACCTTACATAAATGGTATTAAAAATAGGATGACGTTGAGAGAGAGCAGCATTATTTACACCGAAATGTTTGCGAGATGCACTAACTTTTAAAGTCTAACTCTGTAGGCAGCTTGAGCAGAACCATCAGAAAGAGGAACTGGTAAAGCAGTACTACTTTCAGATCCAGGAGACAAAACTAAAGCACAGAAAGATTCGGTATGACTCTCTTTAGATATCAGAATTAGATATGAGATGCTGTCACAAATTCCTAGAATTAACATACTAGGAGTGTCATACATTTTTCCAAGCATTGCCAGAACATTTCTTGTAATGTCCATATAGGCCTACTTAATGAAATGCTGAAACCTACTAACTACATCAACCGTTATTGATGGTGACGGTATTAACAATGGTAAAATGTAACAAATTTTAACCTGATTTATTTTAGGATGAAGTTTGAGAATCAGATTCAGCAGTTAATCGAGCAGCATAAAAACCTGTCTACTGTCTTTGTAAGTGCTCTAAAAGAATGGAGATTAAAAAAATAAAAACAACTAAGCTTTCTTAACTTGTTGAATGGAAACTGCTTTGTTTATAATACTAGCTTTTACGTTCAATATCCAGACTCCACAAAGACTTCCAGCAGAAGTACAGTCTGCAGAGTACACCACTGAGCAGCTGCTGAAGGCTGGTATGTTTTGTTAATTTTGTTCCATTGCTTCAGTTTTACAGGCCTCTCCGGTGTGACCGAGTGTTCAATGTGACATTTGATGCCTTCTGGTGTCATTGAAGTCAAATGAATCCAGTCATTTTTCCAAAATGACTCATTTTGGCCAGTCCACAAGGCAGAATAGCATGTACAGTAGTGGCCGAAAGTGATGTCTGGAGGGGATATTTGTTTTTAATGACCCTGCAAGTTAGATTAAACAATCAAAATATTAGGAAAATATTTTCTATTTTTTAAATATGAAGGAAGAACAAAACACTAAACTACAGCTAATTTTATTTTACTATGCAAAAAAATGTATAGAAAAACAAAAAGCACGATATATCAGCGTTGTCCGATACACAGTCAAACCAAGAATTATTCAGACACCAGATATAATGTTTTACTAGTGGGTGCAGGACACTATCTGCTTGTTAAGTCGTCACGTAAGGAACGCCGTTTCTGGGTCAAAGCCTCAACTCGTTTCACTTGAAAATGCCATTGACGGCCGTTTATGAGCGCTATTTATTCATATTAAAGCTACACTGTGTAACTTTTTTAGTTTATTCTTAGCTAAAAACACTTAGTTCTTTCAAAAATATATGTGCTCATTAATGTATATTTACTTCTTTCAAGTAATAAAGTATTCTCGTAAGTTTATAATATGCCATTGAAAATCCATACGGGTAAGGGGTTCGAATGGGGGTCGCCATGTTGCCCCTCCATCTTGAAAGTACATTAGCCAAAGAGGGACATACCCGTAAATTCAAGCCTCGCCTTTCGTGTTTTAACACTCGATGACACCGTGTCGAATGTGAAGAGGGGGATTGCTGGATTGAACTGGAAGCCATGTTAATCTTGGACTAAATCGGCCACCGTAGGAGTTAAAACGAAATCGGAATTGGGAGGAACAGAAACTAATATTTACTGGATGGTCATATACCTTTTCACCGCTAGATGGGGGAGAATATCACACAGTGTAGCTTTAAACATCAAACATTTTAAAAAGTTAAACATTTTAAATGCTACACAACAGTCTCTGTGCTCACAGCGTCACAGACATTAATATTTTAACGATTTATAAAAGATGAATCACGTCTGGCCATCTGGAATTTTGGTATGGAGATAAAGGTTATGATTATATATATTTTTATAAAATATATATTATAATGGGGGGGATTCAGACACTTTGACTTGACCATGTTTGGCTTCGGTGTTTTTTCTTTAATTGCTAATGTGACCTTTGACACCCCAGACTGAACAAAATGAAGCATTGCTTGCTCATTTGTTGAGCTAAATTGGTATTATCTAATTGTGTAGTTAAATTTAACAGTTGATTGTAATCCATTTCATACCGTTCTATCAAAGTTATCTGACATTATCAAGATCAAGATAATTTGTTCTGACACAGTTTAACTCTTGAGTTCTTGTCATATTTTATTATAAACTGTGATGATGTGAGAAAATGTTGATGGTGTCTGAATAAATTTTGGTTCATTTTTAATGTTATTGTTTAGAAAGGTTGTCAGATATCTTAAAGCCGATAAATAATGGAATATTTCCTTCAGATGAGACATTTCAGATGCACACTGGTCGCCATTAAATAGCTTGAAATATGTTTGGCATCACTTCAAAAAGGAAAATACAGCGCAAGTCTGTCATATAGGCTACATAAAATTATAATGAGAACGCGGGAAGAGTGCATCCACACCTTTATGACTAGCACAGTCATGTTGAGCATTCGTGGCATTTTAAAGCATACAGCATAAACAGTAATATTCTGCTGGTTCTCTCTTGTTTTTGCATGTTCATAATTTCTTTGTATGACAGCCTGGCCAAAAATAATGTCTGGCATGTTTCATCACAAATAAGACGATTGACATTCTTTGAACAAAGGACGAAAATGTCTATTTTCCTATGCTTGACATCACTTTTCGCCACTACTGCATTATGATACTACTCTGAGTATCTGTGCTGAATAAAGATACTATAAGGACTGATTTCAAAAACAAGTCTTTGATTAAGCCTTCGTTCAATTACAACATTTAAGTAGCTTTAATAAACGTGCCTTATAAAAAAACATTACTGATGTTTATATTGAGACAAAACAATGGCACTGACATTTTTTAAGATGCTTAAAACAGCTCAAACATGCATTTTTGTCTGGGACTAGCTTTTAAAAAGCTTTTTTTAGCTTTTTTTTAACATCCTAAGGCTAGATGACTTGCAAAGATAGGATTGCACAGTAAAGTAACCTCATACATACGTGTCCTCAAGACCTCAAACTGAGCTCTCAACATCCTTAAACAAGAGACCAACATCATCCTCAGAGTAATCTGATACTTTCCTGTGTGTGTGTGTGTGTGTGTGTCTATCCTTACAGAGCAACAGAAGCTGGAGCAGTTGACCAAGCTGCTGGACGGGTTAAGCCACACCCAGAATGCAGAGATGCACATGGACACTAGTGAAAATGCACCATGAATATCTCACACATTTCGCAAACTTGAGTTGAGTCCCTATTGTATTCCAACTAATGCTAATTTTACAGCAGATGGAGAAGTTAGAGAAGAGTTTTTTCCCCATTGTGTCCTATTCTGCTATTTTATCTTGTGTTATGCCAACAAAAAAAAAAAGAACAAACTGATCAATCAAACCTCAATCAAATCATACCCGTACCTAGAATATAAATGTTTCTAAACCATTTATTCAGAATTTATGACACAATAAAAAAGTTTGTAAACAAGCCTAAATTCCCCAAGATTTGCATTTATATACATAAACTGTATCGATGACACTATTAAAGTCAAACTCCTCGATCAGATATTCCTCTCATAAGATCAACATCCAGTATCCATAAATCAGTCCTACATGACACATCCAGCAGGGCACTCTGGGAATTCTTTGGTGTTCAGTAATACCATTCTGTCTTAATTTAATTTTGCATTGATAAAATACAGGCCAAAGCCCAGTCCTGAGAACATCTTAATCAACCTAATATTTTACAGTTTCTCCTGAAAACACGGTTCATGCAGGAACGTACATGTGAAGTAAGTCTGCAACCATTATACTGCAAATTCTGATTGCCGGTGTAATAACATTTATTCCCCTCCCATCACTTTCTCAGCTTTCAATCCACTTCCCTGACAGCACATTGTTTAAGTAGAGGGGAAAAAAATAATGAACAAACCTCTTTTCATTCTCATACATAGGCCTATCCCTTACTTTCCAGTCATCTTTTTTGACATTTTCAGTTTCAGTGTTCTTTGCCTTCAAAAGCAAAAGCGTCGTTTACCAAACATCTCCAGTTTCTTTCATGCCTGTGATCCATTGGCACAATCACCACCAAAGCATAATTTCAGCATGACGTGTCCCGGGGCGTTTGTGTGGTGTACTTTAACGAGGGTGTGTTTAAGTGCCTTCAGAGTAGCATATCTCAGCTTCTGCCCTGACATGTTAATGTCCTTTGCCAGAGCTGAAAATGGCATATGCATCACAAGGAACTAAAAGGTCCAGTAGAAAAAAAAAGCCCTCCTTTGGCCTGATTTGTGTTTCTCTATTCTGCAGGGATGTTGTGTGAGGTATGCCCTGATGCCTTATAAGGGCAAAGTGAATCATCTGTGGGCTCAGATTGGCACAGAGCGAGGAATATTCCTCATGCTGCAGCAAGACTCCTCATATTTGAGCTTGTGCTATTTTCGTGGTGTTTATATGAGATCCATGGACCATTAAAGTTACTAGTCATTTAGCGGACGCTTTTATCTGAAGCGACTTCCTTGCTTCTCTGTGTGTGTTCACAGCAGTATTGGGGATGTTTGGTACAATTTTTTTAGTACAGTTTCAGGTTCTCTTTACAGCTCTCAGAGAACATTGGCCCCTTCCTCCATGTTTTGTTATCCCAGGTTATTCCCCATCTGTTGAAGTAGAGTGACAGATATGTAAGTGAAACATCACACAAATAGTACAAGAGATTCTGTGATAGTCTATTCCATTTATTTCTATCATAAATCAAAACATAAATAGATTGGGATATAACAACACTGATTTTTTTAATGTTGAAATGTAAAGATATTCGTAAATTCTATGCATAACACAAGAGAATGTAAAGGCAAATAATAAATAAACAACGTAAAAGGAAAAAGACAATTGTTCAATAAATATAACTAGACATTGCTACATTAAAGGCTTTGCTTGGAATTGATTTATTTCACAGAATACATTATAAGTATTGTTCAATGATCTCATGTGATCAGACTTTGCTCTGCCTCTACATTTCCCCGCTCCCAGCAACACTCTTCTTGATTACGAAAAAGTACCTCGAAGCGACTGTAGACTTTCTTTTCTTTGCGCATGCTCTCTATTCTCTTCAGCAGATTGTCCCTCTCCTGTGGGTTGACTGGAGGTCGGCTGAACCGGTTCCGGCTTTGGAAGGATGAATTGGAAACGCCGTCTTCCTTGCTCACCTCGCTTTTCCCAGACTCTTCGTTCTGCTGTCTATTCTTCTGGCTATTTGCTGAGATTTGCTCTAGGATCACCTTGGTATCATCCCTGAGGTTGCTGCTGAATATTACATTCGAGGTAGAGGACTGGTAGCGTGATGGAGTTGGTTTTGCACTGGGTTTGTTGGTCTCTACTGCGGTCAAAGATGATATGGTTTCGGAGGGTTTCTCTTTGTCTGAGGCCTCCTCTTGCACCTCAGGGACTGTTTTCATTGACTTGTCCTCTTGAGAGTGGGAGTGCTTCTTTTCTCCCTTTGGCCCAAGGAGACCCTTCAGTCTCTGCGTTTGTTTCTTGAGGAAGTCAAGGGCCTTTGTATCTTTGCCTTCAGAGCTCCCAAGGTTTAGGGAGCTCAGGCTTTCTTTGGACTCTGTGCGGGAAATGCCCGATGTGCTGAGGCTGCGGGACTTCTTAAGCTCTGTCTTTTCAGCATCTGTCGCATCCGTGAGAATCTCCTCACCGCATGAGATCCGACGATAATGTGAGGACTGAGAGCTTTTGAATGGTTTTAAGAACTTGGGTGAAGGGAAAGGCCGAAGTGACTTAGTTGGTTCCTTAGCTGGTTCCTTAGCGGGCTCTTTTTTTGCCACATCAGCTGTGCTCTCTGTCGGAGTTTGGCTGTTCGTGTATGGCCTGTCCACACAGACTTCAGAAGGTTTTGGATTTGATTTGAATGTCAGGTGCTTTGGTACAGGATCTGTTAGTGTAAATGATGGCTCTTGTGTCTTTACAGTGGACTCCTCTGAAGTAATACGCACATTTGAAACTTTGGTTGCTGAATCGGAGAGGTCTGGCTTTTTCATGGCGGCTTCTTGACTTTTAGCACCCAAATCTAACTCTAACTTTGAGGTCTTTCTCTTTTCTTCCAAATCTTTGAAGTACTGAAGTCGGCTTGCTGGATCATTCACGTTTAGGGAAGAAGTTGTTTTCTGAGATGTCGAAGGCTCTGTTGGCTGTGTAACTTTGCTGACCTGAGGTTCAGGTTTAGTAGGTTTCTCCTTTTCTTTGATGGGCTCCTCTTTGACGTCTCTGATCGTAGTCAGGTCCCCTGTTGATGAGTTTTTAACATCTTTTTCATCTGGCTTTTTAACATCTTTTTCATCTGCTTTTTTATGCTTATTCCAATCAAATGGCTCTCTTGACAGCGATCTCCTCTTCTCGAGAATCTCTGCCACAACGGATGAGTATCGAATAGGCTCGCTCTCACCTTTATCCTCTTGTAACTCGCCACCAGACTTAGTTTGCGAGGAACTGTGTTGCTCCAGCTTCGAGGAGCTGAAGATTAAAGAAGACCGTAGTCTTGAGCTCCTTTGCAGCATTGGGTTAATACGAGTCCGGAAGGACTCATGCTTGGTAAGGCTGATTTCCTTTGGTTCCGCCTCCTTCTCAGTGTCTGTTGAAGATGCTAGTGATGAAGCTGAAATTGCTGGCTTTAATGTGTCAGTACTTGTGGGACCCAGATCAGGGATAATATCTTTTCCCTGATTCCTATCTTGGATGATGGGTTTACCAAAGCGTGGTCGCAAGTCAAGGTTTGGCTTAGTTGGGATATTCGGACGCTCTCTATTGTTAAAATTAAGGCCTGGACCCTCTGAGCCATAAAGTCTGCTGTCAGGTTGTTGATGTGGCTCATCAAAAGCATCTGGACCCATGGGCTGATGCAGTCCCTCCTCCCCTGTATCTTCACAAGTGCTGAGAAAAGAGTTGATTCTCCAGCTACGCAACCCCTGCTTAACACCGGGGTCCTGGGACTGCCGTACCTGCTCTCCAGAGGAGAACAAGTGCTTGTGGTCTGGAGGATGTGGCTGAGTCGGCGAACTCTGACAGGCGTATGAGTGGCCCGCAGCAGGCCTCTTGTGGCTTTGTGGACCGTAGCGTCCCCCTCCTGCGTTATATTGCTTTTCTGAATCACTTTTGAGGTCATCAGAGGATAAAACATTCACATTTCCTGGTGCTTCAAGTTCAGGAGGATACCCAGAATCAGACTGTTGATCTGTCTGGTGCATGCCGTAGTTAAGGCGGTCATATGGCCTGCGCTCAGAATCAGGTGCCATGCCCTCGCTCTGATAGTAATGTTGTTCTCGCTGGTAATGCGATTCCTTCTCCTCCAAGTTGTTCATTACACGCTGCTTCATGTACTGCCGGGAGGAGGAGTAGGTCTCGCGGGTTCCTTCGGCATAGCTATGCCTCTTAAAGGCGTTCATTTCCAGCTGCTGGGAGGCCATCATTGAGCGTCCTTGATCCAAGAATGACTGTTGCATCCTGAACTGCTGTGTTGCATATTTTGTGACCTGCATAGGACCTGCACCTGGTTCAATCGTATGGCGGAACGGGTCATCCCTCCGAAAAGGTAGTATAGATTCAAGACGATCCCCGAATGGGTAACCAGTCAGTTCAGGCTGGCGAGGGTATCCTCTGGGATTCCTTAGTGACTGAGTCCTTTTCATGCCAAACTGGTTGCCGAGGTAACTATCTTGTGGCATGGGTACAAGGGCATTTTCAACAACAAGAGGCTGAGACTGAGCAAACAAAATACGAAACTCCTCATCAAAAGTGGCAACTAGTTCTCCAAGGAACAAATGGGCGATGCAGCGGTGGATCTTTTCAAAAGACCACATAAAGCTGGGAAAAGAGAAAAAGAAACATTTAGACTGTCACATACGGAGAAAAAAATCTTATCTGCATTCAAATGTCACTGAGCTCACCTATAGTTTCCACTGATCACTGCTCTGCAGTCTGTCAGAAGAAAGCGGTCCATCACTTGACCTTTAAATGATTTCCCTGTGCGGCAGAAATAGGTAATGCCTGATACTGTCCGTACTCGCATCATCTGTAACCAGTAAAGTCACCATTAAGCCTTTATTTTCATAACATTTAAATTAAAACTTAGGCTAGCTGAGAACAGTTAAACTTACATGGATCATTTCCAGGTTAACTTTACAGCTTGCCACCATATTAACAAAATGATGGGCATTTTGTTCATCCAGCAGAATATAAACGGGCACATGACGTGCTGCAGCATCCAGAAGATCGGAAAATATATCAATATCCGTGAAAATATCCATCACCACTGCAATAACCTGTTAGAAAGAGGGGAAAAACGGAAAATGGCAATAAGGAACCACCTCGAGCCGTGCGTTGAGTTGACGATTGCACTTATTTTAGTAAACTTTACTTTGATACTGACTCAATAGAGCTCCGGAGGTTGACGTCGCGCAGCCTAAACTCCGCCATTTTGGCAGGCAAACGGGGGGCGCTAGTATCTATAAAATAATTTAAAACCGGACTGTTTAAACCTTACTATTTCGACATGATGGACAGCTGATGTGCGGCAGGATGCCAGAACAGGCGGGGGAAAGCAAATGGGAAATAATTTTATTACAGTCAGTTGTTGAAAGGCTGTGAATTTCAGTTTATTCTTCATTCTTAACTACTTTTGCCTCACGTACCTAATGATAAAAATAAGTTCCATTTAAATACGATACTTAATAGTGAATAACAGAAGTGCTTTTATATATAAATAACATCAAGAAAGGCTATTTGAAACTAAATTAAGGATCAATAAATAAATACTGAAACAAAAATGAGAAATTACATTTATTGATTGACTGATTTTATTTGACATGCACAACACAGACTTATGGCACGGATGCACACAGCGGCGTCGTTTTGGATGGGTTCGTGTTAACCGCATATAACGTTAATCCATTCACATGTTTTCTCTCTTAAAATGCAAGCGCATGTAGGCCTGTATATCAGCATTATCATATACGTGTAAAGAATTGAAGGGTGCGTCTGAATCAGCTCCTGGATCAGTAGTCAGGGCACTGATCAGGACATAAGGCAATGGGCTGAGTGCCCTGACTACTGAACCAGGAGCTGATTGAGACGCACCCGAAGTCTGTAATGTAAAACAAGAGTGTATTGATGCAGTTCATTCGGCCTGCTATTCTATCTTTTAATGTTACTCGTGATCGGAGGCTTCCGTAAATATTGAGTTTATATGTAGATTTAGACTTCAACTAAGTTTAATGGTGAAACGCAAAAATATTAAGTAGTGCATAAGTTGTAACATAGTGGCCATTTACGTAAAAACTAGGTTAGTTGTACATTTACATTTATGCATTTGGCAGACGCTTTTATCCAAAGCGACTTACAGTGCCCTCCGTACAGGGACAATCCCCCTGGAGCAACATGGAGTAAAGTGCCTTGCTCAAGGACACACTGGTGGTGACCGCTGGGATCGAACCAGCAACCTTCTGCGTATCAGTTCCATGGTTTAACCCACTGGACCACCATCTCATATTTGTATCTTGTGCACAGCTGGTGCTACAGGTGTCCTGACAGGAAAGCTATCCGTTCCTTTATCGATACACGTGAAAAGCACCCCGGGGACATTATAGGGATCTGTTATGTTTAATCTATTAAGTTTTGCTATGTACAAGTCTATGTCTTTTGAATTAAAGTGCGCAGTGAACTCCGCTGCCTTGAAACTCATGCTGGCGCTGTTCTTGCCTGCCAAAATGGCGTCGTAAATAGAATGGGTCACGTGACCACCGGAGCTCTATACAAGTCAAGTTTGTAAGAAAAAAAAAAACTTTAAAAAGCATAGTTTTTTCTTAAAGAACCAACTGATGTCTAAATCTGATGTAACATGACATGCATGCTTTATTTTAATTTACTGAAGCCATTGCAAAAATGCCAGCCATTAATATTTTGAGCAATAACCAACATAAAATCAGTATTTGGCTGGTCATAGTCTTCATTTAATATAAGTGTTCATAATTTTTAACATATGAGTGAAAAATAATTACTGAGTGCAACCTTTTAGGCATTTGTATACTAATTGATATTCTTGATTCCAGCCTGACGTCATTTATAAATCTGAAAGCACTAACCTGATGAGCATTTTTGATGAGTCGCCGTGCCTGCTCCTTAATGCTGGGCAGTTCGGGGTCAGCAGGGTTCACCAACATTGTGACCTCTGTGGGCCCCACAAAACAATGTTGCTGCATAGGCCAGCCAAGGTCCAGTCCCGGTGCATCCAAGTCAGAATGCAGTGGCCAGTAGGTGTCAGAAGACCCATCCTCATCTATTTCTCGATATGGGAGTTCTGGTAGATTTCCAGCACTCTGTGGTGACCGCACAGTGCTTTTAATATGCTCAATCTCTGACCTTGATAAAAAGTCAACTATATTAGCACTCTGTAAAAAGTTGTAGTAGCCCTCAATGTCCTCCTCCACCAGGGCATCAATAGCCATGCGATACTCTTCACGGTAATGCGGACGCAAATAATTGGGATCCAAGGGGTTGTCTCCCAGTGAAGAACTCTGGGAGCGGTGGGCCATGGTGGAGCAGGGAAAAAACCTATGAAACAACAACAAAAATAAGCATCAGAGCATCTGGAAACTATTATATTTCTACACTATTTTAACCAATATTAATTATTGCACAAAATGTTTACATTTTTAGCACAGACATGTTTGTTTTATGCAAATTCTGCCTATATTTTATAATTTACAACATGCACTACAGCCCTATTCGGATGGGACTAGTTTTCCATGGGGACGTTAGAGAAATTCATCTTTCACAGACGTACTTTGTGATTTTAATCCTGTCTGAATCTGCCAAGTCAGTGTTTTTCTTACACAATCTCTATAAAAAATATCTCCAGGGCAAATTACCTACTGTTTTTTTGGCAAACTCAATGGTCCTTTGAGAAATGTAATCCTGTCTGAACGCAAATGTCTGTGATTGCTGATGTTGTATTATTCTAACGCTTCATGTGTTTTTGACCTACCTGACCTATAGTTGGCACACCAATCTTCAGCATGCTTTCATTTAGTTTCAATATAGACTAAAAAATAACGTGTATAATCAATAAATAGAGCCAAATCACGGAAACTGCAAAGACATTTTACATTTACATCTATGCATTTTGTCAGACGCTTTTATCCAAAGCGACTTACAGTGCCCTTATTACAAATAAAAAATATGAAAAATATGAAAATATTTTAATATCAGTAGCAGAATAAGATACTTGTCTACATTTCTTATGCAAGTTAATTATAAACAGCCCCTGCTATAAACTTGTGAAGTTTACTTAAATACCCGAAAAAGTTGGCAAAACTCAATTTAGGCAATCAGTTGCTTCATATTTTTTAAGTTAAGAAATGTACAGTAGGCGGAACTTGCAGATTTTTATTTTGTAATCATACATTTTAATTGCTCTGAACTTGAAACATTTGAGTTGGCAAATTCAAACATTTAACTTAAAATGAAAAAAATTTTAGTAGTGGAAACTTGACTAGCTTTTAACTAGCTAATTCAATAAATGCCACCTTGCTAACACAATGCTTTGGTTGCATTAGCATAACATAGCATTTGCTGAATGAGGACAGCAATATAAAACATTTAACATGTATCTGTAGTCAAACTAAGCTCATGCTCCACTCGTCACAGTGATGAAACCCTACAAAAACCCCCAACATAACAGAAACTCTTCTAAACTAGCATAGCAAAACATTAAACACTACTAAATCTCCCATTTAATGTTAATCTTGCATTTAAAACAATCACTTAATCTTGGCATTTACTGTCTCTTTTGAGTGTCATGGCAAAGCATGCTGGAAGTTAGTCTAAATTAAAATAAACAAGTTCATAAAACTATAAAACAATTACTTAAAATATGTCAGTTTTGAGAACTCAAAAGAAAGTACTCTAAATACTCATAAAAGTTCATTTGTTTGAACTAATTTGTGTAATTTGAGTTGGCTCTACACAAACCGTTAGGGTTTTTATAACAAATTCAAATTATAATAACAAATAATAAATTAAAAGACATCCACGTCATACACAAGCACAGCACACGACCTTCTGTAATGCCCACGACTAGAAAACACACTCCGACCTCAGTAATATAAACAGAGATGTTAGTCCCGTCCAAATCGGTACATGAAAATCACACAGACGTCAATTGATAAGAATTGTTACTCAAATGTCGTTTAGAAAACTAGTCCCGTCCGATTATGATACAACAGGATCCAGGAAGCACATATTCTGCCAATATCATATGTTGTACAACACAGATCATGAATCAGTCAAAAGACTAGCAGTGTATTATGAAATATATTTATGCAACCAAAAGAAAAAAAGTGCTACTGCATGCTAGTTTAGATCGACCTGCCGAAAAACTGCCGGGAGCTCCTTGACTCATTGTGTACATATGGAATTCCTAGCTGTTTTGGGGCCTAAGCAAGATTAGGCTCCAGTTTGAGGGTTTTTGAAGGTTGCGGGCACTTGTGTACATTTGTTTGTATTTTAGACATCACCAGGGAAACGTTGTCGGCCTGTTGGTGAGTGTGACTCATTGTGGGCAAGAGGGGAAGCGAAAAGACATCAACAGAAAGAGAAAAACTGAAGAAACATGTGACTGAATCAAAGAAGGGAGTGTTTTGCTGATGCTCTTGTGAAACAAACTCGCTGCGTTAACTTTGCAGGTTACAATCAGACTTTGAGCAGTTCATACATTAACCAAGACATGTTGTGGCAAATTCATAGCATGTCTCTTATATGTTAATGTGCAAGAGATTCTTAAAAAATGCTAACAGGAATGTTATGTGATGCCAAAAAAAGATTGCATCTACTCATGACCAGCCTTGATTATTGTGCTGTCAGCATGAGTCGACACCCAGACCAGTAAATCGTGTTGGAGTGGATTCATACCCATTGAACTGCTTCACTTTATTCTGAACTATCATTATAATGACTGACTGATAATAATAGTTTTGCAAATGTCAAATGTAAAAAAAAAAATACCGAGATGTTATGAAATCGCATTGAGTCAGAGCAGAGAAACTTTATACCTGTGGGTCTAGACTAGTGCTGGGGGGGTATGACCAAAAATGTATATCGCCTTATTTTACTGTCATGATGAGTGAATATTATAGAAGAAATCCACTCTAGAATTAATACAGGTTTGCAAAGTCCCACAAAATGATGCTGTGTGGCGACAACAACCAATAAAACGCACCCATTACGGACACGTGAATATTAATATATGACCACGGAGAGAAAAAAAACAGAGTTGATGCATTTAAAAAACTTAACCACCAAAACAAAGGAAGAAGCGCGGAAGAACATTTAAAAGGTCGATTTAAGACCTCCGTTCATCTTCAGAACACAAATGAAGATATTTTTGTTGAAATCTGAAGGCTCACATAGAGACCAAAGCAATTTACACTCTCAAGATCCAGTAATGTACTAAAAACATATTTAAATCAGTCCATGTGAGTACAGTGGTTCAATATTAATATTATAAAGCGACGAGGATATTTTTGCTCCAGTCTCCAGCTCCAGTCTGCTTGGCGCACCGAAAAATATTCTCGTCGCTTTATAATAGGGGTGTAACGGTACAGATAATCTGACGGTGCGGTACGTACCTCGGTTTTGAAGTCACGGTTCGGTACAGCAGTTTTAGAAAATGGCTTTTTATTTATTTTTTATTAAACAGTGGTTTACTGAAAAAAATGTGTCTGTCCTTAAATGAATTAAATTATAACTAAAAGTTTCTTAAAGATAATGCTGTAAACTATATAGGGAGCCCTTACTTGCACATTATTACTATAATATTAAAGGTTAACAGCCCAATTTATGAGCCATTCAGCTGATATTCATGTTTAGTTATAGGATAATCAACACTCAAATAACACATTGTGTGCAAATATGTAAACTTCATATTAGGCAGTTTTTGCATTAACTTCTAAAATCGAATTATAAAATTATGTTTTTTCTCCAATTTCAGTGCTGAAATATAATTTTAGTGACTGTCATTCTCATGACAGATTTATCTAAACATAGCATTAAATAATCAAGACTCTACTATTCTACTAACAGGTTAAGTAGAATTCATATATATATATATATATATATATATATATATATATATATATATATATATATATATATATATATATATATATATATATATATATATATATAGGCTAATATAGTGCATATATTTAGTGAAAGAGTTAATTTCTCTATTGAACTAACAGCTGTGGACACTGAATGACTTCTGACTCTGAGGTAAATGATGCTGCGTGACATTGTTTACAAGCTGTTTGATGTGTTTTCGCGATTGAAACACTGATTGAGCGATTACACGACATATGATACGTTTCAGTAAGTGTTATCCTCAACATACCTTAAGATATTAATTCATGTTTATTCTTCTGGAAGAGATGATCGCGTTCGCTCGCACGTGCACGCTTGAATTGACGCGCCTATAGGCTACAGTGATCGTCATATTAAAGAGCATCAAAACGGCATTTATCATTTGAATTTCGTGATAAAATGGACTGAATACTTATTATGTTCGAGTGGGAACTAGGATTAAAGTGTGTTCCGTGCTTAAAACAAGCCAACTGTTAAAGATACCGAAACGGTTCGGTACGAATACGTGTACCTTTACACCCCTACTTTATAATATCAATATTGAACCACTGTACTCACATGGACTGATTTAAATATGTTTTTAGTACATTACTGGATCTTGAGAGTGTAAATTGGTCTCTATGGAGGCCTTTGGATTTCAACAAAAATATCTTCATTTGTGTTCCGAAGATGAACGGAGGTCTTGGAACGGCATGAGGGTGAGGAATAAATGACATTATTTTAATTTTTGGGTGAACTAACCCTTTAATAAAAGTAAACACCGATATGACCAGCCAGCACTAGTCTAGACTGCAAATGCCAACAGTCAGATATGATTCAGTTTTACTTTTTGAGAAGATTGGTGTGTTCATGCATGTCTGCACACATGCATTGCTCATACAAATTAATTCTATTTAGTCAGAAACAACTGAAAATTACATAGGCAGAATCTTTGCATTCCCAGGATATCCTTAAAGGGATAGTTCACCCAAAAATGTTTAATTCTGTCATCATTTACTCGCCCTCATGTCGTTCCAAACCTGTATGAGTTTCTTTCTTCTACTGAACACAATAGAAGATAGGGGTGGATAAACAATGACAGAATTTTCATTTTTGGGTGAGCTATCCCTTTAACAACAGACTGACAGTCAGTGTTTTGCAATTATTTTTAGCAAGCAAAAATATTTTTGCATTACCAAATATTTTTCGTAATGAACCCTTGACTCCTTTATGAAGGTTGTAGTATTCGGCTCATTGTGAAATTCTGTTATATTCACAGCTGCATATGATATTCAAATGCACAATGAAGAACAATTCAGAAATACTGAATGCGTATATTAGGCCTGTCGCAATAATCAATATATCGCACAATATATGGACATGACCTCAATAATTTTTTTGTGATGCAATATATCGGCCATTATGTTTACATGATAATGAATGTCACCAACATTTTACTCGATTGTGATGTCATGTATGTTTTCCGTGATGGAGGCGAAAGTGGCTCTCGGGCAGTTCCTTCATAGACAGAGCGGTTATATCGGCAGGTGGGAAAAAAAAGGCACCATTTGAGGCGTTATAGTGTTTTCCTGACGACTGACAGTTTGGAAAAATAAGCCCAAATGGACTCGATTTTTGAAAGCTGCAATCCCCTGTCCCGGTGCACATATAAATGTCAACGCAGAATGATGAGTGTTAACGCCGTTTCACAAAGGAAAATGTTTATTTACAATTTATTCAATTTTTTTATTTCGGATAATATATTTTTTACCTTTAATTTCCATGATCTAAAGAATTAAAAGTTTGTCATTTGAAAATGTGTAGGTCTACTTGCATTATTATGCTGTTATATTAGGATTATATTATATTCAGTGGCATAAAATAGTCTTAAAATGACAATAATATCGTTTATCGCAATTAATTCTGGGACGATATATCGAGAAACAAAACGTAGTTATCGTGACAGGCCTAGTGTATATAAAACATCTTTAATCGGATGCTTAAAATGGATCATTCAAGCTATATCCTAACTAGAGATGCACAATATATCAGTATCCTAGTGGAGATTTTTTCAAATTTCGTATTGGTATCGGCCAATGTTGTTTATTCAATTGTTATTTTCACATTTAGATTACCTTTGCTTCATCTAAACAGTTAATAACACGTTTACATGCAATTTTTAGCAAAACTCGAAGTGAATATCCATCGTCATACTGTGCAATATAGAATGATTGATTTTAGTGTTTTATTTCTATCGAATTTTAGTCATATATCAATTATTGGACATAAAATGTAAATACTTATTGGTTTATTGCTTTCGGCCATAATATCGGTGCATCCAGGATCCTGAAATGCTCTTCAAAATCACTTAACAGCATCCGGATTTCACTCAATATTTCCCTTAATAGTCCATTGTATTATTTTTTTTACATACTTAATACTTTTGTCCATGAGATATTTTCATCTCAGCCCATGGAAATCATGCTAGATTTCCCCAAAACAATTCTTCCCCTAAAAACATCCCATTATTATTATTATGTGTGTGTGTGTGTAAGTTACTTTATGTCAGATTTAGTCTGCCGGTTATAAATTAGGCTACTTAACAACACCCTCTCAGTAAAGAGCTTCATGTTTCAACAAGTGCGAAAATTAAAGTGTCATATCATAATTCATAACTCAACCATGTGTAGGAAATTGATAGAAATGCACATGTCTGTTCATGGTGTGCTTTACCTGGGCCTCACCCACCAAAATAATCAGTGCAAGTAGAGATTGATAATTTAATATTACGAGTTGTGCAATGTTTTAAGACAATGTAAGGAGATGACATCCTGAACCAATCCCTAGCCAAAGTCCTACTTGATAACAAAGGAACAGTTCTGTGCACCCTCGACACTGAACCTTCACATTGCAAAGATCAATACTAGACTTGCTCATGTAATATACACATATTTAGTCGTTTTAAGAACATTTACAGTGTGTGAATGATGATCATGTCCACACACAGATGTCAAAGCTTCACTCCATCATCTCCAAAACAACTGCTTACTTCTTCAAATGGGCTTGTATTGTTAAACACTTCGAATATGTTATATAGAAGAACGTTTTAAAATTAATAATAACTTTGTATTGAGTTTCCACACCTACTTTCTGCAGTGTCAACCCCTCAACTTTATGACTCAACTGTTCCATAAAGTTGAGACTTTCGCGCTCGTTCTTACCTTTTACGGTTTGCAATCGCCGGTGAAGAAACTTTTTTCCGTCCCGAAAAAGTCGGCTATTTCGGCCCCTGTTCAGCGAACGCGTCCGCGGTACATTCCTGCTGTCGGTGGAAACCCCACCCAATGCTATTCAGCTTGAAGGCGAAAAGCAGCCCTGGCGAAACCTGTTCGCGTTCGGCCGAGTCCTGCCCGCTCGAGCGTCTGAGCGCCGTTAAGATAACACACGGGTCGGCCCGTAATGAACGACTCAACCCTTTCAGTTGTGAAACTCCTCCCAACCATCTCCGGCGTCAGCGCTCACCTACAGCCACAGCTACAAACAAACTGACAACTACAGCGCTATAGTTCATCAATGCACATCAGGCTTTGCTGGAGTTTGTCAATTTGCATAACCGGCGTTGAAACGTACAAATGTGCCCCGAGGAGTTTCTCTCGCGCACTCCATATCCCAGCTCTCCCTTCTCTTCCTCTTTCCACAGACAGACAGATGGGGGATTGTTGCTCGTAGGACAAAGGCGCGCCCAGGTCATGATCACTGTTGTGTGTGTGTGTGTCTGCTATGGTATAGAAGATGAATTATTCAGTCATAATGAATGTTTTAAAGCTCACATCAAAAGAAGTTTCTGTGCACGTGTACAACAACAGAAACTTAAACGAAAACAATATTAAAAGCTTATTAAAAGTTAATCCAAGTACTTTTTCTAACATCCATTCATTCCCCATTTTCTTTTTCAATAAATATAAATATGATTATATTTCGATTTTATAATGGACATTAGGCTATATTTTTGTGCTGTCAAATCGATTAAGCGCAATTAATCGCATCTTATCTAACATAAAAGTTTGTGTATATATATATATATATAAACAATAATCGCGATTAATCACATCTTATCTAACATAAAAGTTTGTGTATATATATATATATATATAAACAATAATCGCGATTAATCACATCTTATCTAACATAAAAGTTTGTGTGTATATATATATATAAACAATAATCGCGATTAATCACATCTTATCTAACAAAAGTTTGTGTATATATATATATATATATATATATATATATATATATATATAAACAATAATCGCGATTAATCACATCTTATCTAACATAAAAGTTTGTGTATATATATATATATATAAACAATAATCGCGATTAATCACATCTTATCTAACATAAAAGTTTGTGTATATATATATATATATATAAACAATAATCGCAATTAATCACATCTTATCTAACATAAAAGTTTGTGTGTGTGTATATATATATATATATATATATATATATATATATATATAAACAAACTTTAATCACGATTAAATCACATCTTATCTAACATAAAAGTTTGTGTATATATATATATATAAACAATAATCGCGATTAATCACATCTTATCTAACATAAAAGTTTGTGTATATATATATATATATATATAAACAATAATCGCAATTAATCACATCTTATCTAACATAAAAGTTTGTGTGTGTGTATATATATATATATATATATATATATAAACAAACTTTAATCGCGATTAATCACATCTTATCTAACCATAAAGTTTGTATATATATATATATATATATATATAAACAAACTTTAATCGCGATTAATCACATCTTATCTAACATAAAAGTTTGTTTATGTATAAACAAACTTTAAATCGCATCTTATCTAACATAGTTTGTTTATATATATATATATATATATATATATATATATATATATATATAAATATATATATATATATATATAAATATTATATATATATAATTTATATATATATAAACAAACTTTAGTCACGATTGATCACATCTTATCTAACATAATTGTTTGTTTATATATATATATATATATAAATATAAACAAACTTTAATCGCAATTAATCACATATATTATATATAAACAAACTTTTATGTTAAATGCGATTAATCACACGTAATCGATTTGACAGCACTAAAATATAGCCTATGTCCACTATAAAATCAAAATATAATCATATTCATATTTAAATTTATTAAAGTGATAAAAAGAGAATTAGATGCAAATACATTTTTAAAGAAATGCTTTAGTGTTTAATTGGCCTATAATATTTAATACACACACACACACACACACACACACATTTTAATGAATGTTTCATATCCTAAAGGAATGACCCACATATCAAACATGTTAATAAATGGTCAGGTTAATATATTTGATCAACAAATTTATTTTTAAGTGAGACCAAAGTACAATTGGTTATATCATTTGATCTGTAGTATCTCATGAGCAATACATTACGTACTTTATGAGGCTGTAATAATTGCTTTATTACAATTTGTATGCATGAGTAAGTGCACAAACTACATGCATGGCATGGACGTATACATTTTGCAGGGGTGGAGAAAGTCAGGATTTTGCCCCACCCTGAAAAGGAAAAGCCTTAAACATATCCTCATTCTGCCAGACTTTCACCCCTGGTATGGGGAAGGTTTGTTCGAACTCTTTGAAGAGGATTTTGCTGAATAATTTTTTTTTGTGAGAACAAAAAAGTTTTATGTTCTCTTCCACGGGTTTATGGTTGTGTGATTGATTCTGAGCATTTATAATCTTGTCAGTGTGTGCCTGTATTTGGTTTAACCTAGCAACCACTCAGGTAAGGGAGGGTGTGAGAAAGGGTGCGGCCCGTTGAAGAATGTGCCTGCGCAACTGAGAGACATTTACCACGCCCAGGACACGCTCATTCCTCACACACACACACACACACACACACACACACACACACACACACACCGACACACACACACGGGCACATAACCTTCACTTGAGGTCACACAAAATCACATAATAAAAAAATATTTACTTGTAGGCTACCACAAATATTGCATGCAAATATCCCTCGAACACCCTCATACACATTCAGTCATATCAAAACATTCAGTTTTTCAGTACGTACTGCTTCAATTGCCTGTGTGATGAGTTTCTCAGTACATTTAGGCCTATAAACAAGTAGAAAATGAATTTTAAGCAGGAGGGCCTTTTATATAAAGACCAACTATATTCTAGCTAAAGGATTTTATTGTGATTAGCCAAGCTAGAATATGTCGAAAGATCATTTTCCTGCAAATTCTATAACAAGTTTTAGCATGCCAACATGATCAGCATCCATCCTTCTGCTGAGGAGTGATCTTTAAAACAGTGCTCTGTTCTTGGAAACAAGGTGTCCTTTGGCTGTCTGTCCCACCCACAATTCCCCTCTCCTGCTGTAATATCACACCTGCGTATCATGTGACACAAGGCAGCTCGCACTTAAACACACACTGATGCAGATAAACAAACTTTCATTATTCAATGCAGTTAGTTTACATTGATGCTTTCACTAGGTTTTCTATACTCGCACCCAGGGATGGGCAGTATTTCAGATACATGTATTTAAAATACGAAATACTATTCAAATGTAATTTGTATTTAAATACATTTAAGATGAGTATTTTTGTATTTTCTAAATACTTTGAGCCAGTCAACTTCTTGATCAGGGCGCTGTTTTCATGCATCAACTAGTTCAGACCAGACGGGCCCCTCCCCCCAACACCAACATTCATGCACAACTTTTCTGGAATAAGGATGTCATGGTCAATTCTACTTGTTGATTAAAGTAGCTTGTCAAATGAGTTTGAAGCATTAACGTTACTGCATGTTAGGGATGGGTGATATCATATGACAATACAAATCGTAGATTCGTAGCGATGATATATATTGTGAATCAATGGAACTTTTTCTAAATCGTTTACATAGATGGGAATGTTGGAGTGGAAAAAGAAGCAAGGGCGAATGAGTTATTGGGTGTGATGTGATTTGTGTTATCATAACTGCCGCGAAAGGAAATTAAAATTCACACTTGCACGTTGGCAGGCAGTTTTTTTGTGCGTGCGCTCCGAGACGGCCTACACTTTTGACTTAAAGGTCCCGTTCTTCGTGATCCCATTGTTCAAACTTTAGTTAGTGTGTAATGTTGCTGTTAGAGCATAAATAATACCTGTAAAATTATAAAGCTCAAAGTTCAATGCCAAGCGAGATATTTTATTTAACAGAAGTTCCCTTTCAAAGCCTACAGCGAACGGCCGGCTTGGACTACATCCTGGTACTTCCTTCATAAATGACGTCAGTAGAACAGACTAACCTCCGCCCACAAGAATACGCAAAAAAAGGGGGCGTGGTCTTGTTGCTGTCCCACGTGGAGAAAAGGAATTGTTGCGTTTGACCGTGTTTGTCGCCATGTCGTCGAGACGCTGTTATTTTCATCCCGAAGTCAAATCACCTTTGTTTGGCTTTCCCAGGGACGCTGTAGAGATCATTGAGCGCATACATCTCCCGTTAAGAGGCGTGACATTCCCGTGCAAGTTACGTGCGCTAAGCTGCTGTCGAATCACAACACAGAAACCGTGCCATGTGCGCTAAGCTGCGGTCAAATCACAACACGGGAACCGCTGGCACAATCAGAACTCGTTACGTATTTCTGAAGGAGGGACTTCATAGAACAAGGAACTCATCAGCCGTTTTTAGGACAGTGAAAACAGCGGTACACAGATAAGTAAATTGTGTGAAAAATACTGTGTTTTTTTACACGCGAAACATGAACACATGTTATATTGCACACTGTAAACACAATCAAAGCTTCAAAAAAACACGAAGAACGGGACCTTTAATAAAGTTTTAAAGCAGCACTAGGTAGGTTTTGCTCTCGGGGTCCCCTACAGTTGGGAAACAGTATTGTCCTCTACTAGTGTCGTAAACTCTGTCATCCTACATCAGGGGATGCATCGCACGTGCATTTGTTGACATGACAACTATGATAGCCCTGAACACTGCAGTTGTTCACATGCTGGTGTTCTGCTTGCGTCGCGTGTGAAATGTCATATGAATATAATTTCATGGGTTTTATTTTTATTTTTTCAAACGCCAAATGATCGCGATGCTCACATTAACAAGCCAGCGTCATTATAGTAGTCTAGTCTATTGGTTACCGTTTTACAGAATCTATATGATACTTCAATTCAATGTTTGAGTGGTAGGTAATAACCATATATCGTCAATATAATATCAAGCTACCATAGATGAATCTTCAAATTTGAAAAATCGATTTGCATTATAGCTTGAGGCAAGACAAATAAACAAATATCACAGACATGTTAGGTCTCCTAAAATATGATTTTGTACGTCTTATGTATTTACTTGCAAGAATGTAGCCCCTACCAAACTTGTACACGCCGTTTAGACATAGGCTTACATAGGCTAACCCTAACCCTCGCACGTCCGAATTTAAGGAAGTGGGGGTGATGGTGGAAGTGACGTATATGCCGTAAAGCAGTCGAATTTTGTAGTTCTTTTTTTTCTCTGGTTACTACCCGAAACCCGAAGTTTAAAGGTCCCGTTCTTCGTGTTTTTTTGAAGCTTTGATTGTGTTTACAGTGTGCAATATAACATGTGTTCATGTTTCGCGTGTAAAAAAACAGTATTTTTCACACAATTTACTTATCTGTATACCGCTGTTTTCACTGTCCTAAAAACGGCTGATGAGTTCCTTGTTCTATGAAGTCCCTCCTTCAGAAATACGTAACGAGTTCTGATTGTGCCAGCGGTTCCCGTGTTGTGATTTGACCGCAGCTTAGCGAACGTGGCATGGTTCCTGTGTTGTGATTCGACAGCAGCTTAGCGCATGTAACTTGCACGGAAAGGTCACGCCTCTTAACGGGGAGATGTATGCGCTCAATGATCTCTACAGCGTCCCAGGGAAAGCCAAACAAAGGTGATTTGACTCTGGGATGAAAATAACAGCGTCTCGACGACATGGCGACAAACACACTCAAACGCAACAATTCCTTTTCTCCACGCGACACTTCCTCTTCTCCACGTGGGACAGCAACAAGACCACGCCCCCTTTTTTCGCGTATTCTTGTGGGCAGAGGTTAGTCTGTTCTACTGACGTCATTAATGAAGGAAGTACCAGGATGTAGTCCAAGCCGGCCGTTCGCTGTAGGCTTTGAAAGGGAACCTCTGTTAAATAAAATATCTCGCTTGGCATTGAACTTTGAGCTTTATAATTTTACAGGTATTATTTATGCTCTAACAGCAACATTACACACTAACTAAAGTTTGAACAGTGGGATCACGAAGAACGGGACCTTTAAAAGTACGATTAAAAACGATACAGACCCCGTCAGGCTATGGCAGACGTGTCATTCAACCTATTGTAAGTCGATGTATCATCACAAGAGTCTTGAAAATATATTATGAAGGTTGAAAAGTTACCTAGTGCTGCTTTAAATATGGATATTTTTCTTACACAAACGCATCGATTCGCTTCAGAAGGCCTTTAATAACACCCCAGAGCTGCGTGGAGCAGTTATTTGATGGACAGATGCATTTTTTATGGACGTCAAAAACTGCTATTATAAAGCTTGGATTAGCCAGAACATTTTTAATATTATTCTGATTTTATTCGTCTGAAAGAAGAATGTCATACACACCTCGGATGACTTGAGGGTGAGTAAATCATGGGCTAATTTTCATTTTCATCAGGGTACGTCTTAGGGTAAGCGCGCATCACACAGCCTACGGCTTACACTCGATGCAGAAGTATAAATTGGCCTTTACTGCACGCGCTCCTCAGTAAAGTAATGCTTGACATGCTCTCTGTTGTATAATTCTGTGAAACGACAGAGGGCGACTCTGAGTAATTGTTCTCCAAACCATCAAAAAGCAGCGATGAGAGGAAATAGTTTGCCGAATAATTTGTCAAACTCCCGTCTCGTGAGAAGTTTGTGAATAAATGGATTTCTTCACATATAAACTGATTAGGTTGTGAGTCATTTTGAGGACATGTGAAAGTTTTTTAGTACACTTCGTAAACCCTCACCAAATAATCAAGTTAGACCCAATAAACCCAGTAAAATTGTGACTTGTGACATTAGAACAAAACATATTAATGAATAGGCCCAGATAGATTTCAGCCTAATACACTCTAAAAAAATGCTGGGTTAAAAACAACCCAAGTTGGGTTGAAAATGGACTAACCCAACAACTTGGGTGCATCACAGCCATTCACGTGTCCATTCACGTGTTATGTACTGTATGTGTTTTTAATTATGGTCTGTGTGTTGCTGTTACATTACTGATAAGTGCATGTGGTTTGTAACCTGTAAAGTAGCATATTTTCACATTAAATGTCAAACCCCAGAAGCTACAGAGCCAATAGCAGTTTAATGCCTCATCTCCTCCAGTAATGATGTACACCTTGGGCTGTGTCGTGTTGAATTGTGTTTTATCACCTCACGCTCCAATCCATGTCCATCACACAACCCGAACACAAAGGAAAACAATTCAGCCAAACCAGTCCCTCATCTTGATCTGCAGCGTGCGCCTAAATTCCAGAAATGATTCAGACATCAAATTCAAGAGCATTAATGATTATGACAGGACGCTTTTTTATTATGCATGTTTAAGTGTGGGATCATTTTATACAAGTCTGAGAGTTAATCATGCATGGGGTCTCTGCTATATACATGAAATCTGATCCCACTATCAACCGAATGCTTTAAAGGTGCACTATGTAAAAATTTTTCAGTAAAATATCCAAAAGGCCAGTGTTATATATTTTGTTCAGTTGAGTACTTACAATATCCCAAATGTTTTCAACTATTTTTAAATCGTGAGAAATTGCTATTTTAACCACCGGGGAACCGCCTGTCGATGACATCATATCTGCGTTATCCTCGGTTTCCGGTTTTATTTTGCAGAAACGCTTTACTCTCACTGCAGTGTGAACAAGTGTCATAGCAGCCGCAGAGAGAACACACAGAGTAGCGTCATAACATCATTTACACACTCAGATGTGTCTAATATGATAAACAGAGCTGTGTTACCTCATACACTGTAAAGAATACTGTGCCCGTTTTACTCAATAAAATTGAGGCAACTGTTTGCATCAGCTTTTTGAGTATTTTAAACTCATTTCATTTGTGTTTATCCTTTTAGACTTTGCATGTTTTCAACTTGGACTCTTAAAGGTCCCGTTCTTCGTGATCCCACTGTTCAAACTTTAGTTAGTGTGTAATGTTGCTGTTAGAGCATAAATAATACCTGTAAAATTATAAAGCTCAAAGTTCAATGCCAAGCGAGATATTTTATTTAACAGAAGTTCCCTTTCAAAGCCTACAGCGAACGGCTGGCTTGGACTACATCCTGGTACTTCCTTCATTAATTACGTCAGTAGAACAGACTAACCTCCGCCCACAAGCATACGCGGAAAAAGGGGGCGTGGTCTTGTTGCTGTCCCACGTGGAGAAGAGGACGTGTCGCGTGGAGAAAAGGAATTGTTGCGTTTGAGTGTGTTTGTCGCCATGTCGTCGAGACGCTGTTATTTTCATCCCGGAGTCAAATCACCTTTGTTTGGCTTTCCCAGGAACGCTGTAGAGATCATTAAGCGCATTTATCTCCCGTTAAGAGGCGTGACCTTTCCACGTTCGCTAAGCTGCGGTCAAATCACAACACGGGAACCGCTGGCACAATCAGAACTCGTTACGTATTTCTGAAGGAGGGACTTCATAGAATAAAGGAAGTCATCAGCCGTTTTTAGGACAGTGAAAACAGCGGTATACAGATGAGTACATTGTGTTAAAAATACTGTTTTTTTTACACGCGAAACATGAACACATGATATATTGCACACTGTAAACACAATCAAAGCTTCAAAAAAACACGAAGAACGGGACCTTTAAGTAATAGCAACTAAATTTTATCAATTTAGAAAATTATAGTTTTAAGTATATCCAATAAGTAACTTTTTTCCAAGCTACTTTTTAAAATATAAATGTAATTATTTTCTACATTTTTTTAAATTACCATGAAACAGTAAACCAGCATCTCAATACAAAACATTTATTCACTTTAAAATGACAATGCAACAATGCAAAACACACTAGCTTATTTTTTCACCTTTACATAAAGCTGACTTCAAGTGAAAAAATGTTATGTAATACAAGAGGTAGCAACAGTATTTAATTTTCGTATAACAGTTTTTTCAATGACCATTGGTCTGTTTAACCCACTGAGAACAGTAATTCAGTCATCTAATTAAAACAATGTATCGAACAATGTTAAAAACATAAAATTCAAATCATAATTATTGCATCAGCTGATAAAAAAATTATCACTGAGAAAAGTGAACACCAATTTAAAGGGTTAGTTCACCCCAAAATGTAAATTCTGTCATTAATTATTCACCCTCATGTCGTTCCAAACCTTCGTTCATCTTCAGACACAAATGAAGATATTTTTGATGAAATCCCAGAGCTCTCTGATCCCTCCATAGACAACAATGTGATGAACACTTTCAAGGCCCTAAAGGAAAGACATAATTAAAAGAGTCCATGTGACTCCAGTGCTTCAAACTTAATATTATGAAGCCACGAGAATACTTTTTGTACGCAAAAACAAACAAAAATAACGACTTTATTCAGCAATTTAGCTTTAGCCTGTTAGCGCTAGCCAAGCCGTGTAATTCAAGGCAAATTTAAGTATTTATCAATACAAACATTTAGCTTTTATCCTTGCTATATTTAAAGCATCAAACCATTGAACAGTTCATATTTAATGTCATTCTTACCTTTTTTAGTGTCGTTGGGTTGCCAGCAGTGCAAATTCAGTCCTGTCACCCATCAAAATGGCGTCTGTCATGAATATTTGTGTTTTTGCAACAGCCAAATCCACTTGTTTAGACTTTTAAATAAATTTTACTTAAAAATTATCTCGAAAAGGCACACATCTAAAAAGCCTAGTAAACATTACTCAAGATAATACACGTACCATTTAATTGTAAAAAACATGTGTTTACAACAACATTATATTAAAGCTACACTGTGTAACTTTTTTAGTTTATTCTTAGCTAAAAACACTTAGTTCTTTCAAAAATATATGTGCTCATTAATGTATATTTACTTCTTTCAAGTAATAAAGTATTCTCGTAAGTTTATAATATGCCATTGAAAATACATACGGGTAAGCGGTTCCAATGGGGGTCACCATGTTGCCCCTCCATCTTGAAAGTACATTGGCCAAAGAAGGACATACCCGTAAATTCAAGCTTCGCCTTTCGTGTTTTAACACTCGATGGCACCGTGTCGAATGTGGACGAGATCGAACTGGAAGCCATGTTAATCTTGGACTAAATCGGCCACCGTAGGAGTTAAAACGAAATCGGAATTGGGAGGAACAGAAACTAATATTTACTGGATGGTCATATAACTTTTCACCGCTAGATGGGGGAGAATATCACACAGTGTAGCTTTAAATAAGTTACTCAAAATATTAAGTAAAGTACCAAACATTGATTTATTTGTTGAAAATATAGAATTTATTTTTGTTACAATTACAACCCCACAGAGTCATTTTTCCCAGTGTACTCATGACCGGAAAAGCAGAAGTGGCGCCGGCAACTGTGTCATAATAAAAGTTTTTTATCTATTTTTATTTAGTGGTGTATGTGCATATATACATGTTATAAGGTGCATATCATATGCACGCAAAAACTCATTTTGGCGTACACTCAAAAAAAATGATACGTTGGATTTACTTAATTTTCTATGTCAACAGGTTCCACTTAATTGGGTTATGCTGAATTTAATTAACATTGTTTATTTCAGTAAACTTAAGTTTTTTACGTAAGGTTAATTCAGTGTCATTTAGTTAAATCAAAACTATTCAATTTAATTATTCTAAAATGAATATAAAAAACAAAGTTTAATTGATTATTTTTATTTAGTGAAATACTATTTTTACAAAACCTTTTACGAGGTCTTATTGGCCAGCTGGTTAAGATGGCTTTGTTACATCCATGGTGTGTCCAAAGTAGTTGTTTTTTTATTATTAAAACAACTTTAATTGTTATTCGCAGGTCCTCACCCCAAGCTCACGCTCTGCACTTCACCACAATGGGAACCTCCAAAACCTCCACTAACATAACAAAAACTTTTAAATACCAACATAAAACATTAAGCATTAAAAAGTTTCTCATCTTGTAAAAAATGCATCAAATAGCACTTTATTTAAACATTTACTCTCCGAATTCAGCCCCTTTGCAAAGCATGATGGGAAGTGAAAGTCTTGTTTGATTGGGTTACTTGATTGAAACATGTTATTTCAAAATGAAAACATCAAGTTATGTCAAAGAGTAACGGTTTTAAGTCATTTTAACATGAATCAATTACATTTGAACCAGAAACCTGATACAATTGTGTTAAATCAAGATGAATTGCTTAAATAAAGTTGCATGTTTAAGTGTGGATCATTTTATATAAGTCTGAAAGTTAATAATGTACGGTATATACATGCGATCTGATCCCACTCTATCAACCGAATGCTTTAAATACCAGTAGGTTGTATAAGCAGTAAAGTTATTTGAGTGACTTAAGAATTTGTGTCACTGCGGTCGTGTTTTCAAGAGAAGCTAAACAGGTTGATTTTTGTCATTGAGATGACAGGGAGAATTCACCTCTAAAGAAAGACGCTGCAGACTCTGAATGTGTAGGTGGACTATAATGTTTTGCTATTAGTCAACCCGTATAGCTAGGAGTTTCAACAGACTGACATTTAAAAAAAGGCTAGAAATAAATAAGGTGGAATAACATTCATAGCATACTACTCACTACTCACGAGTACTTGCAAAGGGCTACTTTTTACTCCTACTTCGAGTAGTATTTAGGACAGGTACTTTTACTCTACTTGCACTACATTTTTTGACAAGTAACAGTACTTTTAATTGAGTATGTTTTTTCAGTACTCTTTCCACCACTGATTATGACAGCATTTTCTTTTTGAGGTGAACTATTATGTAACAATGTCATCAGTAAAACCTGCTTTCCCAAAGTCATTGTTCTAGTAAGCTTCACTGCTCAAACACAATACCCTGCCACACCACCGGACATGCTTTTAATCTCCTGCTCTGTTCTGTTCGCAATCATATGCAAATATCCTGCTTCCACAGTTTACCACTGGCATTTTGCACATGAGCTGTATGGCCAATGCAAAGTATGCATATATTGCCAAAAGTATTGGGACACCCTTCCAAATTGTTGAATTCAGGTGTTCATCACTTCATGGCCACAGGTGTATAAATCAATACCGTGGTACTGTGATAGGTTGCCACCTATGCAATAAGTCCATTCGGGAAATTTCCTCACAACTAAATATTCCACGGTCAAGCAATTGGGAACTATAGCAACTCAGCCATGAAGTGGTAGGCCACGCAAAGTCACAGAACGGGGTCAACACATGTGGACAAACCTTTAGCTAGTTATAGCACACATTAGCTTCTTGTATGCTAAGCATTAAAAGCTCCATCAGCAAAGCAGTTGTGACATTAGTTGTATCAATCCACAGTCTAAGCAAATGCTCCACTCTTCTCCACAATGGTAACGCACTGTACTTTAAATTACAACATAATTGAATATTAAACACAATCAAGTCTCTCTCTCTCTTTCTCATCTTGCTCAAAAAATGCATAAAATAACACTTTTACCTATACAATACAACATTTACTCTCATTTCGCCAAATGCAAAGCATGCTGGGAACTCAGAGGTGGACAGTAACTAAGTACAATTACTTCACTCTCAAATTATTTGTTGAATTTACTTAAAAAAGCTGCGTCAAGTGGTTCCACACAACTATATTGAGTCATTTTTACAAATAACAATTTAGTTATATGAACCAAAACATAATTTTGTCACTGTTACATAATATTTATATGTGCAGATTAATTAATAATGTTATGTTAAATTTATAAAAGTTTATTATGTTAGGTAAACACATTTATTGATTTAATTTACCTTATTAAATTAAGTGTAAGTGGAAAACTATTAAATATAATAAAAAGCATATTTTTAGAAACAAAATTCAAAATTAACTTAATTGAGAACAGGAAATCCATCCAATAAATGTGTATATGAGTGCCCACAGCCAAAAACAGGCACCACTCTTCTGCATAATGGTAACCACAAAATGACAGAAACTCCTCTAAATGTCCAACATAACACTAACATAAACTAACAACATCTTTCCCTTTACTGAAAAACATTACATGAAAAACAACTTTAATCCCTAAATTTACTCTCCTAATGCAGTCCCTTGCAAAGCATGCTGGGAACTACAGATCCACTGCCCAGTTTGTTCGTTTCACTCAGCAGTGTTAAGTTGACTGAACAAACACTTATTAAGTAAAGCTGACAATACTCATTTTTAGTAGAAACAACTCAGTAAATCTAAGTAAACTTAGTAACATGAGTTTTTTAGGTAATGTGAACAAGGATGATTTGAGTGCAACTCACAACAGTGAAAAGTTCATTTTTTTGAGTGTTGAGTACTGTACTTAAGTACACTTTTTGAGTATCTGTACTTTACTCAAGTATAATTTTTTCAGGAAACTTATGACTTTAACTTCACTTCATTTGAAAGACAAATATTGTCATTTTTATTCCACTGCATTTCTATCAAGATCCTTGAAGTCGAAAGTCGATTCTGTAGCAGCTTTGAAAGTCAGTGGATTAATTTTTTCCTCTTTAAAAAGGTGTTTTTTTTTTGTTTTTTCAGACAGCCTATATCAGTAATCACTCTTTTAGGGTCATCAGCACAGTGTGTGCACCCATGGCCATACTTAGAAAGTATGTTTCAGGTTTTTTTTAAAGATTAAAGATTAGTTTTGTTGGCATACACTTGATGCATGTCTCAAAAAATGAAAAAAAAAAAAAAAAAGTAAACGTCTGGGAGAAAGAGAAGAGCAGACAGATGAATCTGAAAAAGCATCATGACGTGAAGAAGAGCTCAGTTCAGTCTGGTTTTCTGTGTGCACACAGAAAGCCACCTCTCAGATGCCAGAGCATGAGTACTGAATAGAGCTCTCTTTCATGTCTTTTCGCACTTGAACAGACTAATCAGTCCCTCCAGAAAAACGCGATTATGCGATCGCGTGATTTAACGCATAATCAGCCAAAGTCCGCATATTTATGCAAGGGCCACATTTTTTCAAATACGCCGCACTTTCGCCGCATAAATTGCCTATTTCCGCGTGCAAAAAATGCGGGGCTAGCATGATTTCATAATCCCCGCATTTTCGTTGCAAAAAAAGTCATATATATATATATTAGCAGAAAGTTGAAAAATGTTTGTTTACTTCACACAAGAGCCGCCATTTCCGCCTATTACCATGGGAACGTTTTGAATTGACGTAATTACCCGACGTGAACGTCATCGAAAAGCTGCAAACCCCCGTGGTGAAACCATAGATATCGGGGAAACCATGATGAAGCACGCAAATTGCCAACAAAAATAACAGCAAAAGACCGCGCAAAGCAGTTTCCCGGTGTGTTGACCGATTTTAAAACACAGCATCATGAAGCTTTGAAGCGTTATGAATCAATGAGTCGATTCAGCGGTTTGGATCGCCAAAGTCACGTATTTCAGCAGTTTGACACGCGATCCGAATCTTGAATCGACTCACTGATTCATAGCATCATGATGCTGTGTTTTGAAATCGGTCATCACTATATACGTCGTTATTTAGAGACGAACGGAGGTCTTACGGGTGTCCAACGACATGAGGGGACGTCATTAATGACAGAATTAAAATTTTTGGATGAACTAACCCTTTAAGAGATTGCACTTTGTGCATTGGAAGCACTCAAATGTCTGTTTTGTAAAGCTACCTCTGTGAAACAGGAAGTTATTTATTCATTTTTTCAGAATTTGTAGCAAATTCCTTTTGTGAAGCTACAGAACTTGTTTGACTCAATGTTTTGTAAATTTGAGCCGTGTGTTTATTAAGGTCTTCAATAAAACAAGATGAGAGCTTAAATATTCCCAGCACTTTCTGTGATGTAGTGCTTTTTTTCTCTTTTTCATCAAACCGCAGTTTTTGCAAGTTCCCACAATTTCATCGCATAAAATTGCATAAATATCCCGCATTTTTCATCGCATTTTTTAAGAAAACATGCCGCATAATCAAGGAATTTTGCCCGCAACAATCACAAAAAAAAGCCGAATTTTTCTGGAAGGACAGACTAATACATACATTATGTCAAAATGTCAGTTCTGGCGAGTATTCACGTAAACAAAGGTGATTATGTCTTAAGTGAAAGTAAACCATTGGGAGAATATCGGATGTGTGTCAGTGTATAGGGTCTGTGCATTCGGCCTTAAAGTGACAGCAGCTTTGTAAAGAGCTTCGTAACTTTTATACAAGTATTTAAATTAGTTTAAGGTGGTCGTAAGCTAGTATGTCACTGACTGGCTTAAACACCGTGATGGCATAGTGTGCATTTATACAACAATAATACAATAATGCTTTGACATAAAAAAGGAAATTTACTTTTGATACTTAAGTACTTTTACTGAAGTAAAAATCTGTTTTTAGGACTTTCACTTGTAAGGGAGTAATAGTTGACCAGTAGTACGTTTACTTTTACTCAAGTAATACAGTTGTGTACTTTGTCCACCTCTGTGGGAACTGACAAGCCCCGCCCAGTTTCAGTTAATACAACACAAATCATTCATGTAATCTCAACACAAACGGATTAAGTAAACTTCAAGTTGATTTATATTTTAATGGATTGAACACGATCAAATTAAGTTAGGGCAAAATGTATAGTAATTGTGTTGCTTTAGCTCATTTTAATTAAGCTGTAAAAATCATTTTTTCCAGTGTGCAGAAGTCACCAACCTTCTGCAGAGTCAACAGGTACAAACCAATTCACTTGAGAAACTCGTACTGTTGAATACACATTTGTCTTAAGGGCTGATGTCACAGATACTGATAGCTGTAGGTCTGTTTTGAAAGACAGCCCTGCTTTGACCTCTGACCTTGATGATGCCGCATCAGTTCTTCTTCAAAGCGTCCAGATACCAAAAGGGCTGTAAATCCTCAGAAGAGAGCAAACAGTCACAGTCTTACGGTCAGATATAACATCACTGATAAACTACCCAACCCAACTCATTCATGTCTACAGACCCAGATGTTTCCCCAGGACATGCAGCATTTTGTCAACTTCCTGTCAATAGCTACTTCCAGGATATGTCTTATTTAGCTGTAGAGCTTGAAAGAACTACATGCAAGTGGTAGCCTATCTGCTGTTTTTCCAGAAGCCACCCTTTGCCTAGATTACAGCTCTGCACACTCTTGGCATTCTCCATTTCACAAGGGCACTGCTTTTTCTTTGCTCTGGCTCATTGCTTGAGAAAAAAACATAATAATATAGATTTTTGGTGCATTTTTATGTCATATATAACATTTATATTTCTCTACAAAGCTAATTTCACCCACACCAGTCCGCATTTTTGAATAGTATACTGTATATACATACTTAATGTACGTGAGCTTGCTTTTCTCCCCCTAATATTTACATTAAACAGAGACAGAAGGAGGGAAACAGGCGACAGTCAGTTTTTCCGTGTGTTTTAGTGTTAATGTGAGAGACTGGTCAGCGAGAGCTAAAGGCAAGTAAGATAAACAGCGCTCTCTGGTGTGGTGAAATTACATCTGCAGTCTGGTTATTAAAATAAACATTTTGCATAGCAACTAAATTGAGTAAATAAGTTTTGAACAATGTCAGAATTAACTTAAAGTTGTATTTATCAGTCTAATAAAAAACTAGGCCAAAATTATAGTTAGCATCTACTCGAGCGCTAACACACGAAAGCTTTTTTCTGCCACAAAACATTTTAAAATATATTTTTTGAGTTATATCTCGCAGTTCTGACTTTATATCAGGCAATTCTGAGAATAAATAAATAATAATAATAATAATACATCAATTGCGAGTAATAAAGTCCAATTCTGAGGGGGTAAAAAGACTTTTCTCAGAATTGCGAGTTTATATCTCATAATTCTGACTTTATATCTCGCAATTCCGACTTTATATCACGCAATTCTGACTTTATAACCCGCGATTGCCACTTTATATCACGCAATTCTGAGGGTGGGGGAAAAGTCAGAATTGTGAGATAAAAAGTCGCAATTACCTTTTTTATTTTCTTCTGTTACTGAAACCAGCTTCCATACGAACACGCATGAATTCTAAAACAATAAAATGTTTATTTTTTTTAAATGAATTAATCATTTAATATTATTGTGGAGCAAGAGATTAAAATCCGAAGTGACGTTTCAGTAAATGTTTTCGGCCATGTTTGTGAGTGGCATCTTCATTTCGTTATAATTTTCTAAATAAATTGTATTTTTAAAACGATATTGGTACATTTATGTAATCATAATTTCAACTAAAGTTCTATTTTGTGGTCGAATCCTAATTTTAAAAAAAGAAGTAAAAAAAAAAAAAGACTACTCGGTGTGCGGGGCGGAAATGCGACGGTTCGATGTGAGCACGCGTCTGTTTCCGTCCGTGTGAGTGAGAGATTACTGACCCAGATCGAGATGAAAACAGGTCCTGCTGGAATGGTCTACTGTCATTCTGCGCTACAGTAATCTGACGGACATTGAGCAGGTGAGTGACATGTTTCATACGCTGTTTATCGCGTTATATCGATAAACTCAGAGTCGCGTGATGATGTTGGCTCATCCGTGAGTTGCTTCATATCCCGTGGTAACTAACACTAAACAGCTGTTAGCAACCTGTCCACGGGTTGCTCACTGGTAATCACCGAAAACTGATTTATACACGCGAGCTTCAACCAGTCATTCATTAAAAGAAGAAAAATACACATAATATCGATAAACGTGACATTGTGGGGGTTATAAATTTGATATACACCAGTGCGCAGCGCGAGCGTTTCCAACTTGAAAAGACGTTAGTGTATTTAAAAACCAACGGACGTCCATTTGAATTACAATGTAAACCGCGAAGGTGATTAGTGCCACACATTAAATGATGAATATGATAATTTTAAGATGTTGTCATCGACATTTCTTGATTCTCCGGTCTCTCGGTTAAACGACATAAAACCTGCAGGATTTACCCCTAATGAATCCGTTTACTTAGTGCGTTATACTGTGTTTGTGTTGGCACGAAGAAGGCCTGTGATGACACCTCGCCAGCCCGGATCTTTACACGTCCTGTCCTGTACACAAACCTGTCGCTGTCTTTAACGCGACGCGTCTGTCCTGTCATATCATCGCTTTTGCGACGCGTCTGTCCTGTCATATCATCGCTTTTGCGACGCGTCTGTCCATCATAACATCACAACCAGTGTGTGCTTTGGTAACTCTGGTGTTATTGCTGTGAAATACATCATGTAGGTAAATATACCCTATGTTTTAAAGGAATAGTTCGTATATAAATACAAATTCTGCCGTCATATTCGTCGATATGTTCACTCTTTATAATGCTGTGTTAAAAACAACCCAAATTGGGTTGAAAATGGACAAATCCAGCGGTTGTCCAACGTGCTGGACAGTTTTATTTAACCAAACTATTGTTTTAAAAATTACTATATCCTCCTGGGACCCAAGAATAGACTTTTGTCCACTGTAGTGGACATTATATTTTAGTGAATTTCTCTGACATCATACATGTCACATGTCACAGTCTGGATGTCCTGTAAAGAGCACATTCGGGGCTTTGCAGGGATACCAAATGTTTGGAGGTTTCACCAGGACAACAGCTTCTTCTTGGTCTTTAAGGTCCCGTTCTTCGTGATCCCACTGTTCAAACTTTAGTTAGTGTGTAATGTTGCTGTTAGAGCATAAATAATACCTGTAAAATTATAAAGCTCAAAGTTCAATGCCAAGCGAGATATTTTATTTAACAGAAGTTCCCTTTCAAAGCCTACAGCGAACGGCCGGCTTGGACTACATCCTGGTACTTCCTTCATTAATGACGTCAGTAGAACAGACTAACCTCCGCCCACAAGAATACGTGAAAAAAGGGGGCGTGGTCTTGTTGCTGTCCCACGTGGAGAAGAGGACGTGTCGCGTGGAGAAGAGGAATTGTTGCGTTTGAGTGTGTTTGTCGCCATGTCGTCGAGACGCTGTTATTTTCATCCCGGAGTCAAATCACCTTTGTTTGGCTTTCCCAGGGACGCTGTAGAGATCATTAAGCGCATACATCTCCCGTTAAGAGGCGTGACCTTTCCATGTGCGCTAAGCTGCTGTCAAATCACAACACGGGAACCGCTGGCACAATCAGAACTCGTTACGTATTTCTGAAGGAGGGACTTCATAGAATAAAGGAAGTCATCAGCCGTTTTTAGGACAGTGAAAACAGCGGTGTACAGATGAGTAAATTGTGTGAAAAATACTGTGTTTTTACACGTGAAACATGAACACATGTTATATTGCACACTGTAAACACAATCAAAGCTTCAAAAAAACACGAAGAACGGGACCTTTAAAAACGGCTGACATTAATGTTTAGCACTCTTATGGAAATATGATCATATTTTTTAATTATAATTTAAATCTGATTAATTTTCAAATAGTTTGTTATAAATCAACATCTCAGGAAAATGTTATGGGGTTTCTAATCAAAATATGACTTTCTGTTACAAAACAGGGCATTGATTTCATAAATGACCGCTGTAGTCGGGATTAAAATCATGTTTATCAGGCATTTTGGAGACATAACAAGTGAACAGGGAAAGAAATTACAAATCAATATTCCTATGAAATATTAGATATTATTATGAAAATGTTGCCAATTGTTCCTCCCATTATTACACTTCTTTTTTCATTACATGTTGCACCAAGAACACATTAATATGCAAATTAGATGCAGTGAATAGATACATTGTATTGAATGGGATAAAAGTATTGTCATTTTACCCACATATTTAATAAAGTAAAACGGTATATGAATGCATTTCATTATATCTTTCATAACATAGTTCAGAATCATCTTTAAATAAAGTTTGTTTAAAAAAAACCCTGAAACCTAAAAGTTGATTGGTGAATTAAAAATAAATCCCATTGTTTTTGCCTATACATGCAATTTCATGGCATTTAATTTTTTTAACAACTGAGTCCTGCTGTCAACTACAGACGACATATCATAACATATGAGTAAAATATCATTTTTCAAAAAAAAAAATTCCATTTGTTTCTTATGCTCTAAACAATGTAATGACATAAACACTAAATTCAAAAAACTTTTTTTTTCTGGGTCCCAGAAGGTTAAGGCTGTTTAAAATGAACCCAAAATAGGTTGAAGTTAAAAATCAGACACATATAATTACTCGAGGCAACAATAATAATATCTTAAGGTGAACATTTATTGATAATTATTATTCATTAAACTTATTTATAAATATTAATTTATTAAACATATTAATAAACGTTAATTCCCAACATACTTTGGGTTCATTTTAAGCCAGTTATACAGTAATTTATAATCAATAGTTTGGTTAAATAAAACTGTCCAGCATGTTGGGAAAAGATTTTACGCAACCGCTGCGATATAACATAGCTGGGTTTGTCCATTATCAACCCACCTTGGGTTGTTTTTAACCCAGCATTGTTTAGAGTGTTGCTTTTCTTTCTTCTGTAAAAACTTTAAGTCACCTTTTACTTTCATTGTATGTAAAATGATGTATTGAAAACAAACAATGATTGAAACTGTCATTCTGCCGAACTATCTCCTTTTGTGTTTCACAGAAGATTGAAAGTCATACAGGTTGAAAACAATATGCGGGTGATTAAATGACTGAAGAATATTTGTGTGTGTGTGTGTGTGTGTGTGTGTGTGTGTTGGCTGAGTTGTGTGAACTATTCCTCCTCATTCCATCACACCCTGATAAAACCAGCCTTTGTTTGTCATTTTAAAAAGTTATTATCTGAATGTTCTTCTGTTTGTGAAATTTAATGTACCCAAACGTTTTTGAGATTGGAGCTTTTGGTGTTATTTTTCAGTCAAGTGACATTTTCTCCAAAAATAGTTGAATGCAGTTTCACTTCCTCATAATTTGACATCTCCATAAGCCTGACTTTAGATTTTTAAATTGATGTAAAATTGAAATGATGTTTGAAAATATATTTAATAATTTATATTGTATTATTTGCTCTATACAGGGAGTGCAGAATTATTAGGCAAGTTGTATTTTTGAGGATTAATTTTACAACATTAATAATTAAACAACAACCATGTTGTCAATGAACACAAAAAACTCATTAATATCAAAGCTGAATATTTTTGGAAGTGGTTTTTAGTTTTAGCTATTTTAGGGGGATATCTGTGTGTGCAGGTGACTATTACGGTGCATAATTATTAGGCAACTTAACAAAAAACAAATTCATACCCATTTCAATTATTTATTTTTACCAGTGAAACCAATATAACATCTCAACATTCACAAATATACATTTCTGACATTCAAAAACCAAACAAAAACAAATCAGTGACCAATATAGCCACCTTTCTTTGCAAGGACACTCAAAAGCCTGCCATCCATGGATTCTGTCAGTGTTTTGATCTGTTCACCATCAACATTGCGTGCAGCAGCAACCACAGCCTCCCAGACACTGTTCAGAGAGGTGTACTGTTTTCCCTCCTTGTAAATCGCACATTTGATGATGGACCACAGGTTCTCAATGGGGTTCAGATCAGGTGAACAAGGAGGCCATATCATTAGATTTTCTTCTTTTATACCCTTTCTTGCCAGCCACGCTGTGGAGTACTTGGACGCGTGTGATGGAGCATTGTCCTGCATGAAAATCATGTTTTTCTTGAAGGATGCAGACTTCTTCCTGTACCACTGCTTGAAGAAGGTGTCTTCCAGAAACTGGCAGTAGGACTGGGAGTTGAGCTTGACTCCATCCTCAACCCGAAAAGGCCCCACAAGCTCATCTTTGATGATACCAGCCCAAACCAGTACTCCACCTCCACCTTGCTGGCGTCTGAGTCGGACTGGAGCTCTCTGCCCTTTACCAATCCAGCCACGGGCCCATCCATCTGGCCCATCAAGACTCACTCTCATTTCATCAATCCATAAAACCTTAGAAAAATCAGTCTTGAGATATTTCTTGGCCCAGTCTTGACGTTTCAGCTTGTGTGTCTTGTTCAGTGGTGGTCGACTTTCTGCCTTTCTTACCTTGGCCATGTCTCTGAGTATTGCACACCTTGTGCTTTTGGGCACTCCAGTGATGTTGCAGCTCTGAAATATGGCCAAACTGGTGGCAAGTGGCATCTTGGCAGCTGCACGCTTGACTTTTCTCAGTTCACGGGCAGTTATTTTGCGCCTTGGTTTTTCCACACGCTTCTTGCGACCCTGTTGACTATTTTGAATGAAACGCTTGATTGTTCGATGATCACGCTTCAGAAGCTTGGCTATTTTAAGACTGCTGCATCCCTCTGCAATATATCTCACTATTTTTGACTTTTCTGAGCCTGTCAAGTCCTTCTTTTGACCCATTTTGCCAAAGGAAAGGAAGTTGCCTAATAATTATGCACACCTGATATAGGGTGTTAATGTCATTAGACCACACCCCTTCTCATTACAGAGATGCACATCACCTAATATGCTTAATTGGTAGTAGGCTTTCCAGCCTATACAACTTGGAGTAAGACAACATGCATAACGAGGATGATGTGGTCAAAATACTAATTTGCCTAATAATTCTGCACTCCCTGTGTGTATATATATATATATATATATATATATATACACTCACCTAAAGGATTATTAGGAACATCATACTAATACTGTGTTTGACCCCCTTTCGCCTTCAGAACTGCCTTAATTCTACGTGGCATTGATTCAACAAGGTGCTGAAAGCATTCTTTTGAAATGTTGTCCCATATTGATAGGATAGCATCTTGCAGGTGATGGAGATTTGTGGGATGCACATCCAGGGCACGAAGCTCCCGTTCCACCACATCCCAAAGATGCTCTATTGGGTTGAGATCTGGGGACTGTGGGGGCCATTTTAGTACAGTGAACTCATTGTCATGTTCAAGAAACCAATTTGAAATGATTCGAGCTTTGTGACATTATCCTGCTGGAAGTAGCCATCAGAGGATGGGTACATGGTGGTCATAAAGGGATGGACATGGTCAGAAACAATGCTCAGGTAGGCCGTGGCATTTAAACGATGCCCAATTGGCACTAAGGGGCCTAAAGTGTGCCAAGAAAACATCCCCCACACCATTACACCACCACCACCAGCCTGCACAGTGGTAACAAGGCATGATGGATCCATGTTCTCATTCTGTTTACGCCAAATTCTGACTCTACCATCTGAATGTCTCAACAGAAATCGAGACACATCAGACCAGGCAACATTTTTCCAGTCTTCAACTGTCCAATCTTGGTGAGCTCGTGCAAATTGTAGCCTCTTTTTCCTATTTGTAGTGGAGATGAGTGGTACCCGGTGGGGTCTTCTGCTGTTGTAGCCCATCCGCCTCAAGGTTGTGCGTGTCGTGGCTTCACAAATGCTTTGCTGCATACCTCGGTTGTAACGAGTGGTTATTTCAGTCAAAGTTGCTCTTCTATCAGCTTGAATCAGTCGGCCCATTCTCCTCTGAGCTCTAGCATCAACAAGGCATTTTCGCCCACAGGACTGCCTCATACTGGATGTTTTTCCCTTTTCACACCATTCTTTGTAAACCCTAGAAATGGTTGTGCGTGAAAATCCCAGTAACTGAGCAGATTGTGAAATACTCAGACCGGCCCGTCTGGCACCAACAACCATGCCACGCTCAAAATTGCTTAAATCACCTTTCTTTCCCATTCTGACATTCAGTTTGGAGTTCAGGAGATTGTCTTGACCAGGACCACACCCCTAAATGCATTGAAGCAACTGCCATGTGATTGGTTGATTAGATAATTGCATTCATGAGAAATTGAACAGGTGTTCCTAATAATCCTTTAGGTGAGTGTGTATAATGTATATGTATGTGTGTGTATCACTCTGCATTGAAAGTTTGAAAGGGTTTTAAATCTTCTAAATCAAGTAAAATGACTCAAAATCAAGTAATTTAAGCATGCCAAATTCAACTTTAATCATATAAAATGTAATTTCCAAGCAGCAAAATTGTGGCCAGTGAAAATGCTGAGTGGCTAGTAACTTTGGAAAACCACTAGCCACAGTGGCTGGTGAGCAAAAAAGTTAATGTCAAGCCCTGTTTGATGTACAGTGAAAAAAAATCTTCTTCCTGAAGCACTTTTTAATTTAATTCCTCAGCATATTAGGTCATATTGTTTATTGTTATGGCCAATAATAAAAGACATTTTGAACTTTAATGTCACTAATGCTGATTATTCATTGATTCATTACAATTGAAATATTTAAAATACTTTCACAGCAAAAAATTATGTATGCGATTCATTTGGATGAATTAATCACAGAGTATGTAATTAATTAGATTAAAATTTTTAATCGATTGACGGCCCTAATATATATATATATATATATATATATATATATATATATATATATATATATATATATATATATATATATATATATATATATATATATATATATATATATATATATATATATATATATATATATATATATATATATATATATATATATATATATATATATATATATATATATATATATATATTATACACGCTTATTATATATTTAGAAACTTTTATGCATCACCAAATTGTCATATTTTTGTATTGGCTGAGTTGTCAGTCAATCAAAATAATAATGGCAAAGAATGAATTAGATTATGACACTTTGATACATAAAAGTTTGTCTGTTGATTTTTACATGACTGAGATAAGATTTTTGCCCTAAATCTCTCGCTCCGTTTGTTCATTTTGAACAGAATTCACACAGCGCTGTGGTGCCATGCGGCTGTGGCTTCAGGAGGTGTTTGTGTGGACGACTCTTCACCTGTCCGCTCTCATCTCACATCATTTGCCTCCCTGTATCGCTGGGCTTTCTGTATCGGTTTTGGGGAAAGGTATGACAAGCGTTTTCTGCTATTACACAAACTAATGTCTGTTTTAGTCTTGGCTTTTGTTTAACGTATGTAAGATCAATTCACTTTTTCTTTCATTCCAAGGTCTGTGCTCTTAGTTGGAAGATGCCCAATGCGGAGCTGAGGATGTGCAGATGGAAGTGGCCCGTCCAGTTTACCTCACTGTACCTGAGCTGTCTGTATTTCCTCTGCTCAGTCTCCGGTAAGCAGGTCCCATAGTAATTTCTTCTGATTCTTCTTGATCTCTGTATGAAATAACTCCAAATCAGTGGTGTAAGAATGATGTGAGAAAAAGAAAATAATACACTCAGGTTGTGTTCACACTTGGCATGCTTGGTTTGATTAAAACAAACCCTGATGCAATGGCTCTGTTAGTGCGGTTCATTTGAATAAGTGTGAACACTGTCATCTGAACCTTGGCGCGCACCAAACAAGACCCCTGAAAGATGGGTCTCAGTCTTGCAAACAAATTCTGGTGCGGTTCGACTGAAATATGAACGCAACACGAACCAAAAACATCTAAATGAACCAAAAACTTGACATGATGTCACAAATTGTGACCCTATAAAGGACAGATTGCTCATACATACTCTGTTTTTTCTCATCATAGTCGTGATGTTGCTCATCACAGTTGGGTACAGGCATCAGAACCGCGTCTCCTCACAGCAGATCTTGGTTTGTGTGTGACGGAGAGGGGTTCCTGCCACTGTTTTGACTCCTGTACACATTTTATAAGTTCTTCACGAGCGCATTTATCCCAGCACACAGCATTGAGTGGATGTTTGGTAAGTTCCGTCGCCAAATATACGCAAAGCCGACAAATTAGGTTGTGAACATATCCCTATGCCTTTAGGTTCGGTGTTAAAATGCCAATGTGAACGCTAAGCTGACCAGGACTAAATGTTTTTATTTTGGGTCTGGACCAAATTAACAAAGCGAACTCAGGGTGCCTTCACATCTCTAGTTCGGTTAATTTGGTCCGAACCAGTTGAAACGAACCAAAATGCAGTCACATGACCACATCCACATCACTCATTGGCCATGGCGTATTTCCTAAACTGCGACTGCGCAGGCTTTTGTCGTCCCTGGCTATAATCTATTACATTGTTTGTATACACCACAATATGCAAACAATAAATTTCTATAATGAAGCGCGGATGCGGCTTGAAAACACTGTTCTAATGCACTGCAAACGTGGAGCGCTATCGCTCGTCACTTCACGCGAAGATCGCGTTCACTGTGCGTTCTCTTGGCGGCTGCTATGACACTTGTTCACACTGCAGTGAGAGTAAAGCGTTTCTGCAGATTAAAACCGGAAACCGAGGGGAACGCAGATATGACACAATCAACAGGCCACGCCCTCACACATCCCGGTTCCTTGGTTGAAATAGCAATTTCTCCCGATTTACAAATAGTTGGAAACATTTGTGATATTGTAAGTACTCAACTCAACAAAATATATAACACTGGCCTAGTGGTTTTTGGATATTTTACTGCAAAAATGTTACATAGTGCACCTTTAATATAAGTATATTAATTATATAACGCACATCTAAATACCTCTTAAGCAAACTATTGTTCAGAGAGTGAGATGCTATGGCTACTTACTTACCCTGAAAGTTACTTCCGTTTTTGGAACTGAAAGTTGAGGTTATCCGCTTGCTTACTCTTAAACATACCCGGGTATGTCACATAACCTGCTTTCTGGAATACCTCCCCAGGGCTCGTTTTAATCTAACCAAGCTTTCCAATTGTAAACACAGCCTAAAACAACACAGCTAAAAATATCAAAACTAAAACAAGACGGACTAGTCTGCAGCGTTAATTGACTAGTAGGATGTTGGACCATTGTTGGTTTGTGACTTGTTGCGGTCATGAGTGATGGCACTGATTTGGAGGTTTACTAAGTGAGAAGCATAATGGACACTCTGTGTTCGTTTTCACAAAGGGGGGAAATCGCACAACAGGCCTATAGTCCCCCACCCCAAACAAAAACCACACGGGTGGGGCTTCCAACTGTGTCCTGCGGTTCAAGTTTCACTGCCACCCCATAATAAACGACCCTCTGTTGCCATGGTAACTGTCTTTAGAGACAAAACTGTGTCTATGAAGGGATTGGGGAAGGGGGTGGATGTCTAACCGGACTCTGACTTCCTGGAACTTGTCAGTGCAGACAAATCCAACGTGTTAGTGAGCTGTATGATAAACAGCCTTGTCTTGCGCTGGCACAGACAGGCATTATTTCCCATCGTATCAGAGCTAGATGTGAGTCTAAATGCATGAATTGTCAATAGCCTATTGTTCTGAGCTATGCAGTTGAGCTTAATTGAGAGACCGGTGGTTTTCTGAATTTAATAACCAGTTGCATTCCTTGTGAATTGTATATTATTTCCAATATATCTGCCAATATTTGCCTTTTTTAAATGAATTGGTATCTGTCAGTATTGGATGTATATAGTATATTTAATTGTGCATGCTGCATTCCTATATTTTTTTAGATTTAGATTAAGTGAGCATTAGATGACGGCAAAGGTAAAGTAAAACAAACATATTATTTATTTAATTTAATAATAATTAGAATTATTTCATATTTAATAATGCTGTACATTATAATGTGTGGATTAAAGTCACTTGTGGTATTTCATTTTAATTTAATTAATTTAATTTTGTTTGTTGATAGTTTATGTAGACAAAATAGTAATTTAATTGGTTATTAGACAATATTAGATCTGTTTTCTGTCAATTATGGGTGTGTGTGTGTGTGTGTATATATATATGCATGTATGTATGTATGTATGTATGTATGCAGCATGCATGTATGTGTGTGTGTGTATATATATATATATATATATATATATATATATATATATATATATATATATATATATATATATATATATATATATATATATATATATATATATTTTAACTTTTTTTTTTTTTTATCTTGTGCATTATAACTAAACAACAATCACTTGTGGCATTTAAAGGAATGGATTTTATTTATATTCATTTTTTTTTTTTTTTGTTAAAACAGCATAACATTTTATTATCAGCCATTTTTCAGTTATCGGCCCTAAAATAAAAGTATTTATCAAATTATTGGTATCTTGTTGTTTTTTCTAATATCCCAGTGCAAACAGTCCAAAACACCTTTACTGTCATAGCTGTGCCATATTTAGCAATCTTTTGTCCCTCTCAGGTCTCTTTTCTCCTTGTCAACCTTTGTTTTTGCCTCATATGTCCCTCTCTTAGGGGTTTCGGGCAGCATGTGCACTGTAACGGGTGGTGTCTTGGGGATCCACTGGAGCAGTGTCATTGGCCTGGGCTGGCAGCCACTGGCAGTGGACCATGCAGGGGTTCGGTGCTGGGAGTCCTGCTGTCTGCAGCCCTCCTGCGGTGCCGTGTGGAGCCTCGGTGGACGCTGTGTGCTTCTGACCTGTGCTCAAACGAAGGGCTGCGCCATTAGGTCTCTTCCTCAGCCGGATATAGAGTCTCTGGGGCTTCTGCAGCATCTGAGCACGGGCATGCGCAGGAAGAGGAACGTTCGCCAAACTGAGGATGTCAGAGTAATCAGGGAGACGGAGCATGTAAGCCATTATGATCTCAAAGGAGTACAGGAGTGGGTTTCATTCACTCATAATGCGTACAAGTGTTCTTACTAATAGATGTGTTATAAAATATCCAACAAAAATACAAATATTACACTCGTTCTAATGTTGATGAGTCTGGATTATTGTACATGAGCTAGTGAATGAGACCCACTATCCTAAAGAATACAATCTTGTACTTTAACTGTTGATTTGCAGCATATACTGTATGTGTGTATGTGTGTGTGTGTGTGTGTTTGTTTATATATATATATATATATATATATATATATATATATATTTAATGTGATATTCAGTTATTTTATTTAATAATGATTAATAATATTTAATTTAATAGTAAAAAATAATTTTATACGATACAGTTGTGGTGACTTTTTTGGGATATTATTTTTTTATTTGATTTATTTAGACAAAATATTATATTTTTGTTTATTTAATTCTATTTGTGTTGTATTTGTTATATTTAGTGCATGCTCATTTCCCATATTTTTTACATTTATATCACCTTTTCTGCCATCTAATGCTCATTTAAAGTTAATTTTTAAAAACAATAATATTTTTTTATTTAATAATGAAATAAATGTTATAACTGTTAAATGTAATACAAATCTCAAAATGAATATGCATTTTTTTATACTGTACATTTATTATGTTGTGGTGACTTGTGGAATTTACAAATAGGATTTTATTTATTTATAATTTATTAAGACAAAATAATACAGAATTGTAATATCACTGTCCTGAAGCATAAAATCTTGCACTTCAACTCTTGATTTAGAGAATATATGCATTTCATTTTATATAATTTCCCATATCTTTACATTTAGATTACCATTGCCATCATCTAATGTTTAAAGTTCATTTTTAAGTTGTACTTAAAAGTTTAACTGTTAAATGTAATATAAAATTTCAAAATAAATATGCATTTTTTACTGTAGATTATAATGTTGTGGTGACTTAAAATTAGGAATTATATTTATTTATTCATTTTCAGTTATATTTTGACAAATTTGGTGTTGAATTTTAATATCACTGTCCTAAAGCATAACATTTTACACACTGATATTTTCGCCCTCACAGGACTCGCAGGACCAGTCTGTTAAACCCACAGTGCCACTGACCACATCCCATGATGCAGCTCTTCCACATACAGCCGGTGAGATCGCCATCCAGTCCACCAGTGGCAGTGGTGAACAGGAAGCTGTCTCAGCATCTGAGCATAACTCAACACTGGATGTAGACACTGGAGATCATTCGCTATTAAACAACAGTAATCAGTCACCTCAGTCCACGTCTGACACCCGTTCAGAGACTTCACCAACAACACCGGCTGGTACGTCATACTGCTCTATAATCATGTGTTGTGCTGTATTTATAACCTCCTTGTTGTGAGGTTTTCAAAGTAAACAAAATCAAAGCACATGTGTGATGTATTATAACCATTGTTTCAGTGCGAGAGCTGGTCGTGTCTGCTGGCAACAACGTGGAGGTCACTTTACCACACAGTGAGGTGGAACTGAATGCTTTTGTAGTGCCAGCGCCCCCTTCAGGTACTGCTCTAAATAAGCCATTGCAGATAGTTTCTCCTCCTTTATCTTTGTTATAATTTCTCTGTTCATTCCTTTAGGGGTTAACTATGACTTTAACTGGCGTTTGAGGACGCATCCAAAAGACTATAGTGGAGAAATGGAGGGTAAACACACCAAGACGCTTAAGCTCAGCAAGGTAAATAAATACGGTCATTCACTGCGTCCCAATTCGCATACTATCCGTCCTAAATAGTATTCCAAATATACCCGAATGTTCTACTTTTTCCGGTTAGAATCCGAAAGTGTGGATCCGTGCCCACAATCCATTGCATATTAGACGAGGATTCGATTAGAACTACAAATATGAATAAAAAGTGTTAAACTACAAACATGGCGGATATGCTAGTCCTACAATTAAGTAGAGAGGTTTAGATAAAGGGGTTTGAGTGATTTAATAATCAGTATTTAACCTAAGGAAAAAATACATGTATTCAATGTTATCCACATTATATTTCATCTGCAACAACAATGTGAACTTTTGCAAAGATACGTTTGGTCATTTGAATCATTATGCAAATTGCAAACACATGAGGAGAGTTCATGAAAAACCCAGGACTGGCAGATCAATGTGCTACTACATATCTCTTCGATGCGGTAGGAAATTAAATTGAATATGGAGGATTTTAACTGTGACGAGATGATCGACAGGCCAGTTTAAACGTTGACAGGATGCACGTGACTAAGCGACAGAGCTGTCCATTTAAAGACAATTATGATGAAGTAGTTTGTCACAAAGCTTGCCTACTCTTCTGCTACTTTTTCTTCACTAAAACAGTACATACTTTAAGGGCATTGAAGGCAAATTGGGATATATATATATATCTATCAGTATCACTGATACTAATGTCTCTATGAAACATTAATGACGTTACATTACAGTATAACTGAAAGCTGCCAATTTCAACATTTATTGGGCTTTAAAAAAACAACTTTTAATTTAAGTGAACTTAAAACAATCTTTACATAAACCCATTATAGTAAATGTTATATTTACCTGTGGTCTTCCCTGTTAGACATATACAGAAATGTAACCGTTATCAAACACCTTTCTTAACTGCATAAATAATAAATGAAATATAGATTTATCATCATTAAAGCTACAATTTTCTCTGTTCCCGTTGTTCTTTGATGAACACTAATGACAGGCATCATCAGTGCTCCTGTCACTTTAAGAACAGCCGCTGACGAACATGACGCGGATCTGACGCGCTGTCCCGCGCATCTCATTTCCTCACAACTCTTTAAGTTCATTTAAGACGTTATTTAACTAAATTAAGACCCCTAATATGAGAATACTTAAAATTCTCTGTGTTGTTGTTATTGTTTGTTCAAGAGCAAAAGAGAACTCGATGTGAGCAGGAGACTGACGCGAGTCTGTCTGTGCGTCGAGTGTGTGTGTGTGTGTGTGTCCCTCGATTAGCTGACATGAGACGCAGCCACACAGACAGGACATTGACATACAGCGCGTTCTCTTGTGTCTTGTCGCGCTTGGAAGCATTTACATGAATAGGAGCGTGATCATGTAACGCTAGGCAAAAATGGATATAAAAACGGACGCTGCGTTATTTGCGTTAAATTTTTTTAATGTGTTTAGCTGAAAAAATTAATCGCCCTCGTTAACACGTTAATTTGCCCAGCCCTAATATATATTCTAAAAGCCACTTTGGTCAAAAATGAGTTAATGATACGGAGTGAATGCTCTCCGCATATAGTAAACGTTCATAAAATACTTTCACTTCAAACCCACTAAATCCCAGCCTCATCTCATTCAGTAGTACCGGGACTTAGGTAGAAACCTATACATAGAAGCCTGACAAAAATGCTTATTTTAAAGAAAAACGTCAGAAGGACTTTGAGGCTTTTGCATCTGAAGTCTTCATATACATACGTATATATACATACAGTATATATTCTAAACATTCCTAATATTCCAAACAATGTCTCCCTTAGCTCACAGTGGGTCTGTATGAGTTTGAGGTGGTAGTGGATGGTGATGGTGCTCATGGGGAGGGATACGTCAACGTTACTGTCAACCCAGGTAACTTAACTAGCATTGATGTACCTGCTAATTGTGCACTGGAATCAGTTGTTTTGGTCAGCCTGTATAATTCCTGCGTTTCTTGCTCCAACAGAGCCACGAGTGAATAAGCCACCTGTTGCTGTGGTTTCCCCAAAATACCAGGAAATCTCCTTGCCTACAAGCTCCACTGTGATTGACGGTCAATGTGCGTATCAGATTTTTTTTTTTGCTTTCACTAAACCAAGTTTTTACTGTTGTATGAGCCATAATAGCATTTTATACTAGCATTATTTAAAAAAGAAAGAAAAGTACAGTACCTTTCAAAACATTTGGGATCAGTAGAATTTTTTTTGTTTTTGAAAGAAGTTTCTAACGCTCACCAATGCTTCGTTTAATTGATAAATTGATAATAAATATTATTAAATATTGTGCAGCCCAACTCTTAACACATCGCTAAATATAACTTTAAATATAAATTATCTGCTGTGGCCAAGAATGTCTAATGATGCATTTCTGATCATAAATGTTTCTCAGTGAGTACTGATGATGATAAAGTGGTGTTGTGGCATTGGGAAGAAGTGAAGGGGCCGCTCCGAGAGGAAAAGGCCTCAGGTGATACTGCTGTTCTCACCCTCACCAACCTCGTTCCTGGTAACTACACCTTCAGGTATGCCGTTTTTTTTTTTTGTACATACTGTATTACGGCATGTTCACCCTGATGTGCATTCACCACTGCAAAACCCAGCAAACCAGTCTGTCCTCTGGTAAACTGTTTAAAGTCGTTCAAAAGTAAACATCAAATAAAAAGGGTTGTTAGATTATATCATATCTTTTCTCCAACAGACTCACTGTGACTGACTCGGATGGAGCTCAGAATTCAACCCATGCCATGTTGTTAGTCAACAAGGCCACGGACTACAAGCCTACAGCTAATGCTGGACCTAACCAAGTGATCACACTGCCACGCAACTATATCACACTGTACGGCAACCAAAGCACTGACGACCATGAGAATCTGTCCTATGAATGGTCCCTCAGCCCTGAGAGCAAGGGCAAGGTGGTGGAGATGCAGGTACATGAGAAACACAAGGCCGTCTTCCTAAATGACAAAAATTCGACTTTGGTCCCTCCAGAAAAACGCGATTATGCGATCGCGTGATTTAACGCATAATCAGCCAAAGTCCACATATTCATGTGGGGGCCGCATTTTTTCAAATATGCCGCACTTTTGCCGCATAAATTGCCTATTTCCGCGTGCAAAATATGCGGGGCTAGCATGATTTCATAATCCCCGCATTTTCGTTGCAAAAAAAGTCATATATATTAGCAGAAAGTTGAAAAATGTTCGTTTACTTCACACAAGAGCCGGCATTTCAGCCTATTGCCATGGGAACGTTTTGAAGTGACGTAATTACCCGACGTGAACATCATCGAAAAGCTGCAAACCCCGTGGAGAAACCATAGATATCGGTGAAACCATGATGAAGCGCAAACTCCCATTTGCCAACAAAAATAACAGCAAAAGACAGCGCAAAGCAGTTTCCCAGTGTGCTGACCGATTTCAAAACACCGCATCATGAAGCTTTGAAGCGTTATGAATCAATGAGTCGATTCAGCGGTTCGGATCGCCAAAGTCGCGTATTTCAGCAGTTTGACACGCGATCCGAATCATGAATCGACTCGCTGATTCATAGCATCATGATGCTGTGTTTTGAAATCGGTCATCACTATATAAGTCGTTATTTAGAGACGAACGGAGGTCTTACGGGTGTCCAACGACATGAGGGGACGTCATTAATGACAGAATTAAAATTTTTGGATGAACTAACCCTTTAAGAGATTGCACTTTGTGCATTGGAAGCACTCAAATGTCTGTTTTGTAAAGCTACCTCTGTAAAACAGGAAGTTATTTATTCATTTTTCAGAAGTTGTAGCATATTCCTTTTGTAAAGCTACAGAACTTGTTTGACTCAATGTTTTGTAAATTTGAGCCGTGTGTTTATTAAGGTCTTCAATAAAACAAGATGGGAACTTAAATATTCCCAGCACTTTCTGTGGTGTAGTGCTTTTTTTCTCTTTTTCATCAAACCACAGTTTTTGCAAGTTCCCGCAATTTCATTGCATAAAATTGCATAAATATCCCGCATTTTTCATTGCATTTTTTAAGAAAACATGCCGCGTAATCAAGGATTTTTGCCCGCAACAATCACAAAAAAAGCCGCATTTTTCTGGAAGGACTGATATTAAACCTTTGACTAGGACGATCACAGCGAATATTCAGATCTGTGTTCTGACACAGAGAAGGCAGTTGTCATGTATAGATATGAAACCGCTTCACAACCACACAGTATCAATATTTCTGTTCTACAATCATTCAGATTATCACAGAAGTACTGGGATAAAAGTTTATAGTTTGGAAATAAACAACACTAATGTCCGAATGATAGCGAATAAATTACCTTTTGAAAGTCGAACTTTTAGTCGAACACTAAGTGTGCCACTTTTGCATAGTTTGTGCTCGTTGTTTAATAATCATTTGAAACTTAGCAAACTGGCAGCTCCAGTAGTAATGAAAACATTTGTATTGAACTACCCACATTCGACAAGCGGTTTGAGAAATGGATTGCAGGCGCCATCTTCTGGCTAGGTGTGGTAATTAATTCAGCACAACACATTATGAATATGGGATTGAATGAGTGCACCCAATAACGTCCACTATGGTTTCGGACACCAAATGGCTATCCCCGCAAATAGTGCCCTATTTAAGAGTATAGGGGGTGATTTCGGAGTGAGTTATTTTTTCCTTAAATAGACTGCAGCCATTAGCATTTTGTCAGAACCTCTAGTGCATTACATATATTATATTGTTTTGTTGTCTATTCAGAAATGTGGGAGAATCGTGACAAAAAAATATGATTCTCAATTCATCCAGAATCGTGCAGCTCTATTTTGAATGCATTTTATGATTATTTTTGTCAGGGAGTGTGTTAGTGAGCACGCTTGTGTTTTGTTCTCCATAGGGTGTGAGGACGCCCATTCTGCAGCTTTCTGCCCTGCAGGAGGGGGACTACACCTTTCAGCTGACCGTCACTGACTCGTCTGGCCAGCAAGACACAGCCCAGGTCACTGTCATTGTCCAGCCAGGTATCTTTTTAAATACAGAGCACAATGATTCACACTTCATTTAAAGCTTCTGTTTGTGCTTGAGCTCCCTCTATGTGTAATCCCCCCCCAGAGAATAACAAGCCCCCTGTAGCGGATGCTGGTCCAGACAAGGAGCTGACGCTGCCTGTCGATCGTACCACGCTGGACGGCAGCAAAAGCAGCGACGACCAAAAAATTGCCACGTACCACTGGACAAAGACCAGGTTACACACGCACACTCTCCCTGTGTGCATCTTATGGATATTTAGAATTTGTAATAATTAAAATAAAAAAAATAACTGTGTACAAAATCTCACAAAGTCCATTTTAATGGACTGTACCATTATAAATTTGGTGTCAGTAAGGGATTTTTGGAAGAAATTAATACTTTTATTTAGCAAGAATGCATTAAATTGATCAAGTGACAGTAAAAGACTTATAATCTTACGAAAGATTTCTGTTTCACATAAATGCTGTTTTGTCCATTCGTCAAAAAAACACACTTTTCACAAAAAATATTAAGCTGCGCAACTGTTTTCATAAGTAATGTTTCTTGAGCAGCAAATCATCATATTAGAATGATTTCTGAAAGGTCATGTGACACTGAAGACTAGAGTAATGATGCTGAAAATTCAGCTTTATATCATAAATTACATTTTAAAATATATTACAATAGAAAATGGCTGTTTTAATTTGTAATAATATTTCAAATTTTTACTGTTTTTGCTGTATTTTTGATCAAATAAATGCAGCCTTGGTGAGGAAAAAAGCCAAAACATGTATGTATATATATATATATATATATATATATATATATATATATATATATATATATATATATATATATATATATATATATATAATGAAATATTATTATGGAATTGTTTCTAAATAAATAATTTTTAATACATTTTTAGTTGATTGACAGCCCTACGTGTTCTATCATGTCTTATTTTTCAAATGTTCATAGTAGTAATGTAGTTAATTTAGCTGTAGACTCATGATATATATTTTTTAATGTGTCACAGGGGCCCAGAAGGGGTTAAAATTGATAATGCGGACACTGCGGTTGCTGTGGTGACAGGTCTGCAGGAGGGCGAGTATATATTCATGTTGACCGTGGCGGATGACAGGATGCTGGAGAATTCTGACACAGTCTCTGTCATCGTCCGAGAAGGTGTGCGTTCTTAATTAAATCCAAGAAAAGTTTAGTGTTGGTGTTGGAAAACTTTGTTAGTTTAGTTCTGTTGTGGTCTGTCTGTCATATTAGAAATAATTGTGCTTTTGGCTTGTTCAAATCAGAGGATGATCAGCCACCTGTTGCCAAAGTGCTGTCCAGTCCTCCGATCACTCTTCCCAGCCGTACAGCAGTTCTGGATGGTTCTCGATCATCAGATGATAAGAGTGGCATCAGCTACTTCTGGACTCGTAAAGAGAGCAGCCCGGCTGCAGGGGTCAGTACTATTCAGTAAAGTGAAATACTTTCAAATTACATTTATGGTTAAATATTCAAGCTGTCACACTGTTCAATACTGTGAGGTAGTGACAGAACAAGTGGAACCAGTTAATTTGGTACCGTTCCTTTAAGAGCATGCTCCTCAAAAGGTTTGGAAACTCCACCTGAATGAGGAGCCATCAATCAGGACCAGAAAATGACACGTTGAACACCCACTGACACTCTGTTTTTCGCTTCCAGGATGTCCTGAATAACTCTGACCACCAGGCAGTGCTTTTTCTTAGTAATCTGGTGGAAGGGAAGTACACTTTCGTCCTGACTGTAACTGACAGTAAGGGAAAGACCAGTACTGACACGGGCACTGTAGAGGTTCGACCAGGTCAGTATGCTTATAAGTAAAAGATCAAATAAAGCAGACATTTTAATTGCATTGCATTGCAATTTCTTTGTGCAATGTTGCTGTCTGAGCATTCAAAGTTTGAACATTTCATGCCTGAATGTAACAAAACCCCACTATATTTTCCCCATATTTGACATTGTTGCAGCTCCTCTCTTCCCAGTTTAATGGGTCGATCATGAAAGAGTTGTTCATTTTGAACACATCTTTAATATGACTCGGGAACAATGAGTTGTTATCAGAAAGTGATTAATTCAATTTGTGTTGACCGTGCATGCACAGCATCCTATAGGTTCTGTACCGGAAAGAGAAACAATTAGTTCACCTCTCAAGTCTTCGGTTCTGAGACAATCTTTCTTTTGTCATGTGACGTGATGGCTGTATTGGATACAGAATTCAAACTTCATTACAAACAAGCACATATACATTTTTTTTTATTTATCTCGTACAGTTACGTGATGCGTTTCTGGTCTCAAATTTTAGCTTTTTTATTTCTTACAATTTAAAATTTTTTGAATTTTTGTCATGATGGTTCTTTTCCATAACATTGCATGTGGTAATAAAGAGTTAATGCTTTAAACTTTATCCATATGATTGGGAAAAATCACAACAAAAACAGAACTCGAGGGGTGAACTAATCATTTCTGTATCAGTTTATGGGAATGCGATGTGACAAAAGAACAAACGACTCTAGGTAAACTAACAGACTGCATAACCTGAAGACCTAGCTAAGCAATGAATTCTTCGTTTTCTGTTTCTCATAATTAGGGTTGGGTATCGTTTGAATTTTAACTAATTTAGATTCTAATAGGGTTAAAAAAAAAACTTAGATATCATTCACATTTATTATTAGGCTATTATTGCAAAACATTTCATTTTAGCTGAATATCATGAACAAAAATCAACAGGCTAGCAACTTTTTCCTATGTTTTAAAAATACCATAGCAAAACAATATATATATATATTTATTAGTGGTGGGCCGTTATCGGTGCTAACGTGCTGCGTTAACGCGAGACTCTTATCGGGCGATTAAAAAAATATTGCCGTTAATCTATTCTCAAAGTTGGGTTGGGAGCTGGGTCTATACTACGCAAGCTATGATGACTTTCACCTTGATATTTTAGCGCGGATGTACACCTAGCCGAATTGCACTGTAGGGGGCGAGAAAACGAGTCTTCGAACCTGTGTGTATGCCTACTAGTGTTGTCAAAAATATCGATATTTCACTATATATCGATACTGAAATATCTGAAAAACTGAAATGATACAATACTCATTTTCTACAGTATCGATATCAGCTGCGCTCTCCTCTCCGACCGACAGCGAGTTGACACGCACCGCCTCCTCTTGAGGGAGCGAGTCTACTTCATATGTACACTTCAGGCAGCTTCATATACCGCAATGCAACACGATTGTGACGTCACCGCATATCACGTTTAATTTACCCCACCTCAAAAAACTCTATTTTTATTATTTTTAAAAACATTTAAAACAACCCAAATACACCTATATACATATAGAATGCTGCATTTAACAATTTCGTAAAGGATAAAATAAATAAATAAATCAACTCCATAGTGGATTCGAAGTGATCAAGGGCTTAGGACGTTCCAGTTCAGTCCATAGCAAATGTTCCTCCAGTAGTGGGCACTCATGCAACGTAAGCAATGACGCACATCCGAGTGAACGAGACGGAGGGAAGTTAACAAGTGAAGGGCATAATAAAAATGAACTGGAACGCAGCACAACACTGCAGATTTTGCATGTCTCCTTAATCAAACACACCTGATTCAACTGATCATCTTATTATCAGAGACTCCAAGACCTGAAATGGGCGTGTCAAATAAAGGAGACATGCAAAATGTGTAGTGTTGGTGTGCTTCCAGGATCGTGGTTGGGAAACACTGGTCTAGATCAGCAAGTGAATTTTCTCGTCTTTTGTTATTTGAGATGGCATCAAGAAAATCTGCCGTCAACGACATAACTACTGTGTTTAAGAGAGTATTTTGACATTTTTGTGTGTATTTGTCCATTTGCGTGCTGTGCAATAAGACGGGGAAGAGAACTCGGTTCATTATCACACACTATTCATTCTCTATGAGAAGCCGTTCTGTGCGCACGTGTGTGTGTGTCTGCAGCACAGAAAACAGCGCGCATGTTTTTTGCGCTTAAATGGTAAAAATCACCAGTTATGGGCAATTTGGAACCGTTTCTCCATACCCATCCCTACTCATAATTTGGCCTTGTATTGCAGTTCGCATTGTAGATGTGTTTTTTCCACAAGTAGAATTTGGCTATTTACATGTAACATTTAATTAAATTCTGCTGAAATGAACAAAATTACTTGAAAAAAAGTTTTGTTCATTTTGATGAAGAGATTCAAAGATCCGAACTTCACATCATTATTCCCAGTCTGTCAGTAACGCTCTGTTAAGTCCCTGTCTCTATGAAGCCCCTCCTTCTGAAAAGCACAATGTGCTCTGATTGGTCGGCCGGAGCAGTGTGTTGCGATTGGTCAACGACCCTTACCATAACCGTTAGTTTCAACACACTACTAACTAACTCAACCAGGCCTGCCCCTTTATTCTGCGTATTAATTATTTAAATGAGGAATATTGTGACGTGTTCGTTCCCGGAAGAAAACTCAAGACTACAATGGAGGCATTTCAGGGAGTTCAGAAACACTGACACTGGTATAGAGAATAACTCCTTTTGGAGGGACTTTGTGTAACTTTGTAGAGCTTTTTCATGCTCAAACAGAAACATTACACACTAAAGAAAGCAGAAAATGTACAAAAGCATAATAATATTATAATTCTCTCGTTCTTCCTCAGATGTTTATGAGCGAGACTTGGTGGAGCTGATCCTAGAAGTTGCTGTGGATAAGGTGTCCCGCAGACAGAAGGATATGTTGATCAGGCAGGTTGGCGTCCTGCTTGGAGTCCTGGACAGTGACATCATTATGCGAGAGATTAGCGCTTTCAATGAGCACAGGTCAGTCCGGCTTAGCACAAGTTCAGGCTTCTTAGGCAGGGCTAAACTTAACACCTCGTCTTCACTGATCTGATTAAATTACTTCACTGTACTGAAGAGAAACCACAGAAGAACTTCTCATTTTACTCAGTTTTCACATTAATAGAATAGAGCGCTGCAGTGATGACGTATTTTTGTAGGGTGAGTTCACATCACCCTGGTTCCCTCCACAAAAAACACATGTGGCCAAGCCCTTAATAATGCAGAACTTTAAGGCTTTATATAATGTAAACAAATGAGTTATAAAAAAAATTCACCCTCCTCACAGTTGTCATGAAGGGCAAAATTAGCCGTATAGACCAAAACCACAATTTGTACCAGACTGTAAACATGTTTATTCTGCTGTAAAGTTGGGCATTTTAACATGGGGCTCAATGAGATTCTGCTCCTTCTGGAGCCTTGCTCTAGTGGCCAGTCGATGAATTGCAGTTTAAGTCACTTCCGTATTGGCTTCAAGAGAAACAGCGGGAGGTTGTTGCTTGGTCTACACTGCACAACCGAAAATGCAGGTCACCGTTCATGCACACTGGGCATGTGCGTACAAGTGTAAACAGTTGCCTCTTGCACATGTAGACGGCGTTTAACTGCACAACAGCTGCTAAAAAGTACTTCTTATCTTCTTATATTGTGTTCATTTGGCAAAATCAGCTGCTGAAGTCTATTGCAGATAAAGATATTCATACACTTATCTAATTACATTTGCAGACGCACAGTCAACTTGCTCTCGAATGTTCACAAGCCAGCTTTGACGTTCCAATATGGCGGGTGGCTTACGTAGAGCAGCCCATAGAAACAGCCACTAATGAGGCATCTATGTATATTAGGGCTGGGCAAATTAACGCGCTAATGTGGGCGATTAATTTTTTCAGCTTAACGCATTAAAAAAAAAATTTTATATCCATTTTTGCCTAGCGTTACATGATCACGCTCCTATTCATGTAAATGCTTCAAAGCGCGACAAGACACAAGAGAACGCGCTGTATGTCAATGTCCTGTCTGTGTTGCTGCGTCTCATGTCAGCTAATCGAGGGACACACACACACTCGACGCACAGACAGACTCGCGTCAGTCTCCTGCTCACATCGAGTTCTCTTTTGCTCTTGAACAAACAATAACAACAACACAGAGAATTTTGAGTATTCTCATATTAGGAGTCTTAATTTAGTTAAATAACGTCTTAAATTAACTTAAAGAGTTGTGAGGAAATGAGATGCGCGGGACAGCGCGTCAGATCCGCGTCATGTTCGTCAGCGGCCGTTCTTAAAGTGACAGGAGCACTGATGATGCTTGTCATTAAAGGGTAACTTACGTGATTTAGCATTAAGCTTTGTATTTAAACTGGGTCATTTATGCAGTAGAAATGTGAAATTATTTTTGAATTTGGTGCCTTCTAGACTGAGAAAAGACAGAAAATGTATTTTTGTCTCATGTGGATGAAAGACAACAACTCCCAGAATGCCCTACGAGGCCACTCCGTACACCGTCGTTTTGATCTTCATAGTAATATAATCATTTCGTTCAGTTAGAGAATAAACACTACAATTAAAAACTGAACGTGTCTTTTCACTAAAGTGTGAGTGAGCCGAACGAAAGTCAGGGCACAGACGCAGCAGGGTCAGATTTCCTTCATCACGAAGAGCTGAGGTAACGTCAAGCGCCAGTCTGGCACGTTTTCTGATCGCCTATGGAAGCTAAACTATCACAGGAATTCATTGAAAAGTTGAAACACTCACTTTACTCTGGATCGATCCGTTATGAATGTACGTGCGGGCGCCTGTGTCTTACATTCTGTGCGTGAGATCTCTCCCCTATGGGCGGGGTTGATAACATGTGGAACAGCTCCATCTAGTGGCTGTAGTCTTTAGCCTCTGGCCAAAAAATCCTCTGATGACGCAAAATGACGATATTTGCGTCATCTGAGGATTTTTTCCAGAAATAAAATGCATAATTCTCTCGTCTCAGGGGGACATGAGGGGGGAAAATACCATAATTTGAATATACTACCAGATTTCTACTGATACAAAGCCTAATGCTCAATCACTGAAGTTACCCTTTAATGTTCATCAAAGAACAACGGGAACAGAGAAAATTGTAGCTTTAATGATGATTAATCTATATTTCATTTATTATTTATGCAGTTAAGAAAGGTGTTTGATAACGGTTACATTTCTGTATATGTCTAACAGGGAAGGCCGCAGGTAAATATAACATTTATTATAATGGGTTTATGTAAAGATTGTTTTAAGTTCACTTAAATTAAAAGTAGTTTTTTTAAAGCCTAATAAATGTTGAAATTAGTAGCTTTCAGTTATACTGTAATGTAACGTCATTAATGTTTCATAGAGACATTAGTATCAGTGATACTGGCCTTCATTCATAAAAAGATTCCATTACAACAAATATTTAAAATATGCTGTCTTTAAATTGTTTCTACATTAATTTGGAGAGTAACTGAAATGAATAAAATATCAAAATATCAAAAACTTGCGATTAATTACAGAAAAAAATTTGATTAATTAGTTAATTTTTTTTTTTTTAACCGATTCCCAGCACTAATGTATATATATATATCTCTATGAATGGAAACGGAAGTGCTAAATGCTAACAAAAAGTTGTCATCCCTGCAGCACAGTACTTTTGAAAGAAATGTTTAAAATCATGAACACACACACGGCCCATTCATATCAGAAGTCTCATAAAAGCTGTTTTATTTGACATATGTTGCATATATATGATGTTTGCTTATTTTCACAGCACTCGCCTGGTGTTTCTGGTATCTGGAGGTCCTGGGCGACCTCCATTGACTGGCCATAGTGTTGCTGTGGAACTCCGCAACAAATTTCGCAAGCAAAAAAATGAATTCCTTATCTTTAAAGCCCGGCGAGTGGACACAGTTAGTGAGTATTCATAAGCCTTTATTAAACGCTCCATTAACTTTATTGTAGCAGTGGTCTGGTATTAACCATCTGATCTTTTCCCAGTCTGCCAGCTGAACTGCTCCAGTCACGGGGAATGCGACTCCTTCACCAGACGTTGTGTGTGCCACCCATTCTGGATGGAGAATTTATTCAGTACTTATTTTGGGGATGCTGAGAGCAACTGTGGTGAGGGGACACTAAGCATTTTTGAGGGACGCTGTTTTAAAGAGGTCCTATTAAAGGCCTGTGCACACCGAGACATTTTTCAGAGCTTCTTTGTGTTCACACCCAAGCGATTTTCACTGCCGATTTGCCGAGTGAACGTGCAAATTCAGTAGATGGCGCTCCCGGTACACAAGGTGGTGCTGCGCCACTTTACGCTTGACACTCGCTAGACACACAGAAGAAGAGAGACAGTATTTACGTGCTTGCCAAAATCATTCACACACTTTTTGCTCATCTTCTTCTTTGTCTACTTACTTCCTCTTCGTCGTATCAATGTGTGCTTGACAAGACTGTTTTGTGCTATGAAGCCCCTCCTTCTGAAAAGCACAATGTGCTCTGATTGGTCGGCTGGATCAGTGTGTTCTGATTGGTCAAGCGCTTTTAGTATTTCAACACACTAGTCAGGTCAAGTCACCTTAATTTATATAGTGCTTTTTACAACACAGATTGCTTCAAAGCAGCTTTACAGTGATATGAAATTAATGGAAGAGAGGCTGTTTTGGCTTTATAGCAGCTCTAGAGAAATATTGTCCAGCTAAAGTAAGTTTTTGATTAATTTCCATTGTAAAAACTCATTAGTTATTTACTTTGGGGCCACTTACACAACACCATTTTCAACTAAAATAGAAAAATGTCAATGCGTCCTGGCCGTTCATTTGCATGGCAACAGTGTTTGGTGGCTCGTGAACGCAGACTTTGAAAATAGGTTTTAAAATAGTTTTGAAAAGATATCATCATCATCTTTGTGTAAACTTCAAAAAAGGTGAATCTGTGTTGCAGAAGCATGAGAACGGTGGGATTTAGTCTATAGGCAAGCCCGTTTGAATGCGTATGTGTGCTGGTGCATATTTTTTCTTTATAAAATGGCTGCCAAATTACTTTTCTGGCATGCACAATACAGCGTTTTTAGTCGTTTCCACAGATCCACGTGAACGAACTACTACTAACTAACTCAACCAGGCCCCACCCCTTTATTCTGCATATTAATTATTTAAATGAGGAATATTGTAGTGTGTTTGTTCCCGGAAAAAAAAACTCAAGACTACAATGGAGGCGTTTCAGAAACACTGACACTGATATAGAGAATAACTCCCACTGGAGTGACTTTGTAACTTTGCAGACTGTTTTCATGCTAAAACAGCAACATTACACACTAAAGAAAGCTGAACATGTCAAATAAATAAAAAAACAGCAAAATAGGTCCTCTTTAAGTTACATGTGGTTTAATGGCCTGTTTATGTTTTCTTTCAGAATGGAGTGTATTATATGTGACGATAGCATCATTCATGACCGTGGTTGGCATTGCGACTGTAATATGGGGTATTGTGTGCTGCTGTCGAAGGTAAGGGTTAGACAAATGATGATCTGTTTATTAGGTTTTTGATTTGGAGTTTATTGCTAGTGTTTATTAAACGTGTCTTTGGTGTCTCGAGCAGACGGAAAAGCAAAGTGAGAAGAAAGAGCCGCTATAAAATGCTGGAGGGGGATGAACGAGAGGCTCTGGAATTACAGTTACCAAGACCTGGTAATAAAATGATCAGATCTGTCAGTCACTCAACAATATTTTAATCAAATAAATTACATAATTAATTGTAATGAATCACTTATTTGATTTTTTCCCCCCAGAGATTAGAGTTAAAATAGTTAAAGTTAAGATTAAAGAATTGAATATACACTACCACTCAAAAGATTTGGGGTCAGTACGATTAAAAAAAATAATAAAATAAAACAAATATTTAAAAAAAAATATATATATATATATATTAGGGCTGTCAAAAGATTAATCACGATTAATCACATCCAAAATAAAAGTTTGTGTTTACATAATATATGTGTGTGAACTGTGTATAATTATTATTTATATATAAAAACACACACAAGCATGTATATATTTAAGAAAAATGTATTATATTTATATATAAAATATTTATATTTATATATAATATAAATTATATAAATGTATACAGTATATACATGCAAATATTTCTTAAATATATACATGAATATTTATATAAACATAATAATTATACAGAGTACACACAAATATATTATGTAAACACAAACTTTTATTTTGGATGTGATTAATCTTTTGACAGCCCTAATATATATATATTAGTCAGCAAGTAGGCATTAAATAGATCAAAAGTGACAGTAAAGACATTTTTACAAAATATTTCTATTTTAAATAAATGCTGTTTTTTAAACTTTATTCATCAAATAATCCTAAAAATAATGTATTAATGTTTCTACAAAACATTAAGCAACAGTTTTAAACAATAGGAAGAAGAAAAAATGCCAATAAGTGACATTTTAAGAGTTATTTTAAATTACAACATTTTTTCACAATATTACATATAATACTTATTTTAAAAACATTGAACCGTAGTTTACATAGTCAATATATTCAGTATAAAAGTGTTATTTATAAATGCTTTATATTTTTATATTATTTTAACTTAAATTATTTGGTTACACTTTATTTTAAGGTGTCCGTGTTACAGTGTAAATATACATTTAAGTACTGAGTAATAGTAATTAACTACATGTACTTACTATAGGGTTAAGGTTTGGTTGAGGGTTAGTTGCATGAAATTATGCTTAATTTATAGTTAATACTACAGTAATTACATGTAACGTGTAACAAGGACACTGTATAATAGTGTTACCGTACCTAGTAATATTAATTAACTACATGTAATTACTATTGGTTTAGGGTTAGTTACTTGTAATAATACATAATTTACTCGTATTACTACGTCACCTTAAAATTAAGTGTTACTAATTATTTGATATTAAATGAATGTGTTAAATTGACAGCCCTAGTTTATTTAAACTGTATGATACGTACTCCATAGCAAAGATACGTCATCCTGTCCTTGCCTTATTCCTCCAGGTCGCTTGAAGCCAGTTCCTGCTCCCACATCCTCCGCGCTCATGCACTCCGATTCCGATCTGGAAAGCGACGACGGCCAGGCGGGCATCCCGTGGTCCGATCGAGAGCGTGGAAAACTCCTGCCCCCCCAAAACGGATCTCTGCGTAACGGCCAAGGTCCTCATAAACCCAAAAAACAAAAAGAGGAGCTGCTTTAGCACACAGACCAAACCTCTCGCAACGCACTGTTCACCCCTCATCCATGACGCGCGTCACGATTCAGGAGGGACCTGCAGGACTTCAGGAATGACCTCTGCACCTGCATCCCCGGGTTGAATCGCAGCCCAGTCTGAGCCAAAATGAAAATGCATCTAAACCCAAATGGTCAGATCTGTAGAGACATGCAACCTCAAAAAGACAATGAGAATGTTCCTTCGTCACTGCAGAGATATATGTGCCAGCGGGAAGGGTTGAGCATTTTAAAGTAGCTCTCTGAGGAACTTTTCCCCACCGGAATGTCTCATCACACCGCAGTTAACTGAGCCCGCCTCACTGTCCCCTTCCTACGAAGCTTCCTGATATGGCAGGCAGCCTGTCACATCCAAACACTGCCTGGCATGTCTAATAATTTGTATATTTTTACTTGTGGTAATAATGCACTGAGTGAGTCCTAAGGCACCCAACAGTGCCATGTATGAGTGCATGAGAAGGCAAGAGTTGGTTTCCCTTGTTCATTTTTTTACTTTTCATAGTTTGCATGTATTAACTTGAGATGTGCGTGTGCTGCTCTGCGGTCTTGCGTGGCTTTTTGCCCCTTTTAAAGGAACACGCCGACTTTTTGGGACTTTAGCTTATTCACTGTATCCCCCAGAGTTAGATAAGTCCATACATACCATTCTCATCTCCGTGTGTGCCATAACTCTGTCTGACGCACCCACCGCTAGCCTAGCTTAGCACAAAGACTGGAGGTAAACGGCTCCAGCTAGCCTAGCTTAACACAAAGACTGGAGGTAAACGGCTCCAGCTAGCCTAGCTTAGCACAAAGACTAGCGGTAAATGGCTCCAGCTAGCCTAGCTTAACACAAAGACTGGAGGTAACCGGCTCCAACATTTTCTTATTTACATGTTGTGATGTGTTAGTTACATTGTGTACTATGACCGACGGAAAATGAAAAGTTGTGATTTTCTAGGCCGATATGGCTAGGAACTATTCTCTCATTCCTGCGTGATAATTTAGAAACTGCCGTACCATGAGTGCAGCGGCGCAATGATATTACGCAGCGCCTGAAAATAGGCTAACTTCCGTCAACATAACCAACGTGACAACCTGCTTACACAGAGAGCGTGCTGGGGATGCGCCGCTGCACTCATGGTATTGAGCAGTAGGCTAGCTGGAGCCATTTACCTCCAGTCTTTGTGCTAAGCTAGGCTAGCTGGAGCCATTTACCTCCAGTCTTTGTGCTAAGCTAGGCTAGCTGGAGCCATTTACCTCCAGTCTTTGTGCTAAGCTAGGCTACTGGAGCTGTTTACCTCCAGTCTTTGTGCTAAGCTAGGCTACTGGAGCTGTTTACCTCCAGTCTTTGTGCTAAGCTAGGCTAGCGGTGGGTGCGTCAGACAGAGTTATGGCACACACGGAGATGAGAATGGTATGTATGGACTTATCTAACTCTGGGGGATTCTGTGAATAAGATAAAGTCCCAAAAAGTCGCCGTGGTCCTTTAAACACCAGCATAATTGCCATGTTTGTCAGGGGTTTCTTCGTACACTGGAAATGGTATTGATGTTGCACTGGAGCCCGTCACTCACCGCCTCTGGTTTTGAGGATGAATATGAGTCTAGCTTACTCAAACTGGAACAGCCAATAAATCATGTTTTGTTACACTTGGCTTGCATTAGTACTGCATTTTACGCCTTTTTGACTTTCTGACGATCGTTGGTTAATCAGAAATCATCATTTGGTTTTAAAACTGTTTCAGTTCAGCCAAGGCACTTTTCAGTTCCAATGTTACTGGATGGTTTATTATGAAGGTTGAATGTTGTTTAGACGATGTGTGTGCGATCTTTGTTTTTTTTCTCTCTCCCCATGTCTGAGTCTTGCAGATTTTGAATGCATGGGGAAAATGAAGGTTTTTTTTTTTTAATCCATGCTTTTTTTGTGTTGTTGTTTTTAGTGAAGAATTCCCTGTTTCACGTGACTTGTTCTAATGCAACTGGAGTAAATAAAAAAAGATATATATTTACAACTGTCTTTTTTTGTTGTTATACTTGATTTCTGTCCTTAAAGCTACACTGTGTAACTTTTTTAGTTTATTCTTAGCTAAAAACTTAGTTCTTTCAAAAATATATGTGCTCATTAATGTATATTTACTTATTTCAAGTAATAAAGTATTCTCGTAAGTTTATAATATGCCATTGAAAATACATACGGGTAAGGGGTTCGAATGGGGGTCGCCATGTTGCCCCTCCATCTTGAAAGTACATTAGCCAAAGAGGGACAAACCCGTAAATTCAAGCTTCGCCTTTCGCGTTTTAACACTCGATGGCACCGTGTCGAATGTGAAGAGGGGGATTGCTTGAGACTGCTATATGAAAACCTGAAAGCCTTTTTGAAAGTCTGTTGCTGATGGAGGATCACTCTTATTCTCGAGGATATGTAACAGACTCGCCAAGGAAGCGAAAAAGAGAATTAAGACGGCAACACAACCGGCAAATCAACACTAATGGACGAGGTCGAACTGGAAGCCATGTTAATCTTGGACTAAATCGGCCACCGTAGGAGTTAAAACGAAATCGGAATTGGGAGGAACAGAAACTAATATTTACTGGATGGTCATATAACTTTTCACCGCTAGATGGGGGAAAATATCACACAGTGTAGCTTTAAAGGGTTAGTTCACCAAAAATTAAAATAATGTCATTTATTCCTCACCCTCATGCCGTTCCACACCCGTAAGACCTCCGTTCATCTTCAGAACACAAATTAAGATATTTTAGTTGAAATCCGAAGGCCTCCATAGAGACCAAAGCAATTTACACTCTCAAGATCCAGTAATGTACTAAAAACATATTTAAATCAGTCCATGTGAGTACAGTGGTTCAATATTAATATTATAAAGCGACAAGAATATTTTTGGTGCGCCAAAAAAAACCTAAATACCGACTTATAAAGTGATAACCGATTTCAAAACACTGCTTCATGAAGCTTCGGAGCGTATCGAATCAGCGAGTCGATTCAGCGGTTCGGAGCGGCAAAGTCATGTGATTTCAGCAGTTTGGCGATTTGACACGAACCGCTGAATCGACTCACTGATTCGATACGCTCCGAAGCTTCATGAAGCAGTGTTTTGAAATCGGTTATCACTATATAAGTCGTTTTTTAGTTTTTTTTGGCGCACCAAAAATATTCTCGTCGCTTTATAATATTAATATTGAACCACTGTACTCACATGGACTGATTTAAATATGTTTTTAGTACATTACTGGATCTTGAGAGTGTAAATTGCTTTGCTCTCTATGTGAGCCTTCAGATTTCAACAAAAATATCTTCATTTGTGTTCCGAAGATGAACGGAGGTCTTACGGGTGTGGAACGGCATGAGGGTGAGGAATAAATTACATTATTTTCATTTTTGGCTGAACTAACCCTTTAATCGTATAATTGTATACCATTTTTGTAAACTAAATCACATGTTTACTGCTTCAAGTGGAGCTTAAAAACCAAATTAGGGTGATTGGGACACTTTTCCCAAGTCATCTCAATGGCAAAAACTGTCCCAATCACCCTAGATCCCATCTCCCTATATTTTTGCTTTTAATCATTGTGATCTTCGTGAATGAGCACCTTATTTCTATCATCTGCAGTGGAAAAACGGGTCTAAAATATATATATTTTAACTTACTGACATGTTTTATTTTTATTTGGAGTTGCACTATTTATTTTCTTGTTCATACGTGCACATAATGAAAAAAATAAGGTCTCTTGTTTGTAATTATGCATAGTTTTTACTATACGCAACATGCATAACAAGTGAACAAAACAGTGTTATAACTTTGTAAATTAGTGTTGGATGGAAATGCCCTGGTGTAAAGCCAACTATTGATTACAGGCCAAACTGTCTGTGCAGATTACAATTGTGACATCCACACTTCCTGTTTGGGCAACTAGGATATGCACTGAATCTCAAATTTCTCTTCCCCTTCAGCTCCACTAATAATTTTGGCCAAGACTTGACACTTTCATTATTACATAATTATGTCACACATGTTAAACTGAGGGAATTCCTATTATTAATGTCGCATCTAGTCACCTAGATTGGCTGAAATCAATAAACAAATAGACATTCGTGCTCAGGTTTGAGTCTTCCTGTTCCTGTTTCACTCTTTTTTCATCACTTTATTACACTCTCTCTCTCTCTCTCTCTCTCTCTCTCTCTCTCTCTCTCTCTCTCTCTCTCTCTCTCTCTCTCCTTTGCCCTTATAAGGAAGTGGAGCAGCTGGTGGAGTTTGGGCGGAAACGGCGCGCGGTGACAGCTGGGAACTTCAACGGCTCATACAGGAAGACATCGCAGACGGGGAGCCCGTAACACACCCATTCAACAGCAAAGACTAAAGCCAGGACCACTGTAACATTTCTCACACGGTAACGGTAAGGATACAACGAATATCTAGAATAGATATCTGTGTTAAGCGACTTGCCGGCGGAAATCTTTTCTAGACACAGCGCGCCGCGCAAATCATGACAACTGAACGCATAATGCTCTCAAAAGCGATATATCCGCACAGTGGCATTAGGCCTTATAAATAAAAAGTGATTTATTATATATTTGCATGTGTGCAGATGTCTCAACAGCAGTCTAAATGCGACGGTTCGGAAAAGTTCCTGATCTTGCAGAGCTCAGTGATGGGTAGTCCGACTCATCTCTGCGAATCGGTTCTTTCGAACAGTACGTTTCAAGAACCGGTTCATAAACAATTCAGCGATTCGTTACGTCACAACGCTTTTCGAATGTGTCTAATGCATTTTTTTTTCAAAGTCTGATGACGCGTATTAACGGTCATCAGCATCGTTTAAATCCTACATATTTATTTATTATCCTGCGTAATTTTTTACACTTTGTATTATATTACCTTTTAGATCATGTCAAATCTTTGTTTATCGTGTCACAGCTCGTTCACTATTAGAAAACTGTTTGACTGTTGATTCCGTTGTTCGGACTCGGTTCAACTGATTCACTGAAAAGATCCGACTCTAAAGAACACCGAAAATCGCTACAGCGCAAATTAAGGAAGTGGGGCGGGTGTTTAAGTGCAGGAAATCTGAACACAAGCTCGTCGCGTCTCGCGATCGCCAAATTGTTTCCGTTTCCATATTATTTCTCTATGAATAATCGCTCGGTTTTGTCTGACTGACTGTTGTACCGGCTGGCCTGATTATTCAAATCGAAACGCATCGAATCTCTTGGCTTGCCTCGTATCCTATTGTATCCCTAATGGCTTGATTTCTTGTCAAGAAACCCATTAGATTATTGTTCGTGTCGTGTGTTTAATAAATGTAGCACATCTCATCCTGTGCAGTGCCGAGAATGGATGCGATATGGCCTAGTTTTACTAGTACTGAAGCATAAATGACCTGTTTTTATGTCCAGAAGAGCAGCTTGCACCCATATATACTTGACGTTTCAGGCTTGCCTTTGAATCTGATCTTGTTTTGACATGTTTACCTTCTTTTAGGGTGTTACCTACAGAATTTGATGTACTGCTTCTGTGTTGAAGCACAGAAACTATTGCTTTTAGTCCGTCTTAATCTGAAATTAAAGGGACAGTACACCCAAAAATGAAAACTCTGTCAATTGCTCACCCTAAGTTGTATGAGTTTCTTTGTTCTGCTGAACACAAAGGAAGATATTTATGAAGAATGTTTGTAACCAAACCATTGACTTGCATAATTCTGTGGAAGTCAATGGGGTTTTGGGTGAACTATCCCTTTAACACCCGCTAATGCACTGAATGTGGACAAAAGCTTTCAAATCAGTGATTCCAAATCAGATTTAATAATGAATATGCTTAAACCAGATTATCAAAATCACTGCTTGGATTAATTTCTGATATTTCTTTTGGCTTGTAGAAGTTCTGAAAGGCTGGTAACGTATGAATTTAGTAGCCAAATTGATTTCAAACTCTGAATATAAGCAGTTAAGCACATTTCCCACATATGTAGGTGGCAGTTTCTGCAATAATCACTGCCTCATTCTGGATTTTAGGGCGAGGACACTAGGAATTGGTCTGAAATTGCTTACCTGAGGCAAGGAAATTTGACTACTCTAATTTGAATGTGAATATTTTCTTACAATGTGGAGAGAAAAAAGGGTAGAAAAAGAAAATTTGACTCTAGTTTGACTTGAGTCTTCTCTTTCACTTCTTTAATCTTTATTATATTTGGCAAAAGTTGAAGTTCTGCACTTTGTTTCACTAGTTCATGTGCTTTTATTCCCTCAACGGTGAATGTGCTTCTGTGATTTTTAGTCCCTGTGTGAATAAATGTTTTGTTAAATCCACTTGCTGGAAAACTCAGCCTCAGCTGGTTGTGGCCACAGAGGAATCCGTTGTTATTATTATAAGAGTAATGTTGACTATCTTACTCAAACTTTACTCTTTCATACTGTATTCTCCATACTAGTGCCATTTAATGTATCTGACATGAACTTGTTCACCGGTAATAGTTTAGTATTACTGCAGTCTTGGGAAATTTGTGATTCCTGAAGGAGTTGTACATAAGTGGGGTTTTCCCTCGGGAATACGCTCTCATTAGAAGCAGGAGATTACGGGCTCATATGTGGATACCTGTGCGTTCCCCGGAAGACTCATTCAGGTGAGTCAGTGAGCCAGATTCGTGTATCAGGTTTCTGTTACGTAATGTTACCTGTGTGCATGTGAAGGGGCAGTAAAGATGGCCTTGCCCAGAGAAAGCAAACAAGATCTACTTCCTCCTGGTTTGACACATATTTTTTTCCTTTTCTTTTTCCTCTGGTTGCATTTTTGTGGGACCGCATGTTATGGCACGTCCTGCATTCTCCCTAGACTCGGTATATTGTGCATCCGTGTTTTCCTTGCGTTCACTTTTTGCTCTTTTTGAGTTTCAGAATAAATAAAAAGCAAAAGGCAGAATACAAGAATACTCTTAAAATTGGCATGAAATGGAAGTTTTCTATCATATAATTAATATAATGCAGTCCTTCATTTTGTATAAAGGAAGACATTTGTCTATTTTACGTCAGTGTTTTTTAATATATTCTTTGGCAAAATGTGATTTTTAAACTGCACAATTACTCTAGTTATATCTCAAGTTGCGGTTGGATCAAATAACCACAGTCAGATGGTTAATCAATAAATTTGAGCTCTTATTCTTAATCAAAATCGAACCTTAAAGGTGCACTATGTAACTATTTTTCAGTAAAATATCCAAAAACCACTAGGCCAGTGTTATACATTTTGTTCAGTTGAGTACTTACAATATCCCAAATGTGTCCAACTATTTGTAAATCGTGAAAAAATTGGTATTTTAACCAATGAACCGGGATGTGTGAGGGAGTCGCCTGTTGATTGCGTCATATCTGCGTTCCCCTCGGTTTCCGGTTTTATTTAGCAGAAACACTTTACTCTCACTGCAGTGTGAACAAGTGTCATAGCAGCCGCTGAGAGAACGCACAGAGTAACGTCATAACATCATTAACACACTCAGATGTGTCTATTATGATAAACAGAGCTGCATTACCTCATACTCATGACCGGAAAAGCGGAAGTGGCGCCGGCGACTGTGGCATAATAAAAGTCCCGCTGCTCGCGAGGCGTCTGTTGCGTTCATCTTATTAACAATCGCTCCAGCGGTTCCTCAGCTCCACAACACTCGGCCCTGCTCTGCTTCACACTACAGTAACGTTAATAATCACATCCATGAACATGATTTCTGCCCGAGTCCTATCCCGATTCTTTCCCACCGGCTGTGAGGTGAAGACCACACGTCCCAGGATTCTGCGCTCAAACGTGTCGTCATCAAACTACGCGTTTGTTTTGAACAGGCGACCTCTAGCGGACGGAAAAGTTACGTAGTGCACCTTTAAACTTCTGGTGAAACAAATTATTCTCCAATCATTTAGTCCACTTTAGCCCCGCCCCTTTCTTACAATCAACTGCAAGGTTTCATTCAGTTCTGCCTCCGTCCAATCAACAACCGAGACCAAGTCCCCGCCCTATATGTTTTTTATTTTTGCGGTTGATAATCCGTTTCTCCCAGATGTACGTCACAATACAGAAGAAAACATGCTTACAGTGGTCCTGTAAAACCTTATTCTCTGTAATCATTGTGCCATCTCTCTCTCACTCTCTTTCTCTCTCTCTCTCTCTGAGCAGGTATGGCAGAGCTGGCGGGTCTAGTGCAGCGTTTGGAGGTGGCTGTGGGCCGTCTGGAGGCCATGTCCAGTTCTGGGGGTGGAGGCGGCCCGGCTGCTGGATCATCTGGACGTAAGAACAACCTAAACCAGTCTGTCTGAAGATAATTAGTGGCCCTTACCAAGTGTGCACTTGGAGTTAGAAATTTGAACTTAAACCTGCAGTCCGTAACTATTTTTGTTCAAAATCAGTTTGAGGAAGTACATAACCAGCCAGTGTTCAAAGCGATCTCCTTACCTTAGCCCGATTCACAACGGTAAGCTTGTAATTGTGATTATAATTTGAGTGGTACTGGTAGCCACTGGAAATTCAAGCATGGTGCTGTTCCTCTTTGTGTCATTACGTCACGTCTGTATACATAAAGAAGGAGTCGGAGAATTTCACTCCGTGCGTGGGGTGGAGAAGGCAGCAGCTCTCACAAACACTGCAGTGTGATTGAAAGCTACGTTACTCCGCCCGCTCACAGACAGCACCGTGCCCGGAGACACAGAGCTGTCCTTACTCCTGGAGCAGCCCAGAACAGTGTATAAAGCCTTGTTATTTAAGCGAGGGTGCGTGCGGCAAAAATGATGTCAACGCAGGTAGGCGGCATAAACTGTAAAACAAATATGGACGTAGTGTCTGTGAAGTCACCCATAGGATTCTGATGAGCAGTTTTGAAGTGTAAAGTAGGGTCGAGCTGGCCGTCGCCATCTTGGCAGCGTGTCACTCCCGGATAATAGAAAATGGGCAAAAAGGCGGGACGTGGGCGGAGCTGAAGTGACGCGATGACTAACAGACAGCAGATAAACGGCTATCTCCCTGTCACTTGAAGTGGCCACGCCCTTAATTATGCTGAACTTTAATACTTTATATAATGTAAATGAATGAGTTATAAAAAAATTCACCCCCCTCACAGTCGTCATGAAGGGCAAAATTAGCCGTATAGACCAAACACAATTTGTACCAGACTGTAAACATGTTTATTCTGCTGTAAAGTTTGGCATTTTAACATGAGCTCAATGAGATTCTGCTCCTTCTGGAGCCTGTCTCTAGTGGCCAGTCGATGAATTGCAGTTTAAGTCACTTCTGTATTGGCTTCAAGAGAAACTGCGGGTGGTTGCCGCTTGGTGGGCGGTCATCGGAGGCTCGCGCTGTGAGGCCAGACGAAAGTATAAACAAGGCTTAAAGTGCACTCAAACGCAAGCAAAAGCACCCTCAGTTGATACTGTAATAATTTACTGGCGAAACAGATTGGGCAGATTTGCACATTCGTGTTACCGCTCTGGAGAGCACCAAATGTGTGAGCGCCATCTATTTACAACATGTTTTTGCAGCGGTGAGTAAAATGTAGCCAGATCTCTTGAACACGATCAGTTTTTATTCAGTGCTGAGTTAATGCAGGCTCGCGAGGCTATACAGTCTATAAAATCCATTTACTAAAACTATTGATTTTCATGCTGTTAAGAGGACCGACGGCCAACTGCATGCTGCAGTTTCGGAAGTGAAATCTAAATGTAAATGCTTGATTCACTCTGCACGAGACAGAAATATCCTCTTGAGACCCAGAATACAGTTTTTGCCTCTGTAGAGTACATTATATTTCAGTGAATTTCTCTGACAACATACACAGTTTTGTCTGGATATTCTTATGAAAATATTCCTTTTTATTACTCCCATTATTACATTACATATTGTCTCAAAAACGCATTACTATGCAAATTAGATATAGTGTATAGATGCATTTCATAGAATGGGAATGTTTATCATTTAATACTTCAGTGTCTCCCACACAACGACTAATTTGTGGCGGTGAGCCACTGAATCAACACTGGCCGCCACATATTTAAATCTCACGCCAAACCTGCTTTTGATATGAAAGTATAAGCTTTAAAATTGAATACGAAACTCAAACAATAAGTAGCGTTTTGGTGCTAATGTGGAATAACAGTTAAAGCCAGAGGCGTTGAAAAACAGTTGCGACACGTGGTTCACAGAGCGCTCAATAGTTCTAAACAAACCAGTGCTGTCAATACATTTGAATGACTTAAGCAGATACACAGGTATTTGCAGCAATTTATCACGTCAACCATATTTACAGGATCATTTTATTATGGCGAGTGATGGAGATACGACATTGTTAACATTAATGTTAATGTTTTTCTTGTATTTAGCCCTCATTGCTTAATAATTGGTCACACTCATACTCATTGGTGGTCAAATGTGACCACACATTAACTATTTTTCAATTAAATAAATGTTCTATATTTTAGTTTAAAAATATTTATTGAAAATTGAGGATATCTTTTGGTACTAAATAGGCCTACTATTTGTGCAGTAATTATGGTCCATTAATGACCAATTAAAATAATTGTTATTATTTATTACAATTAGTATAGTAATCAAGGTTAAAATAGAGAATTCCAATGCAAAGAGGCAAATTACAGTCATTTTGTGGCTGGAAAAACAATAATTTTCATTAGTAAAGCCATGGTTTACCTACTAGGTGCTCTTTAATAAATATACATGCATCTAGTCTGGTTGCTCAAAAGTATTGCAGATCACAACTTCTTACTTATTTTTAGGTTTTGCATTTGAATAAATATGTAGACATGCTCAAACACTAGATTTCTTTAAATGTGAAATTCTAAAAAGTTAATAACTTGCATCCTAATATTTGTATTGATACTTATATAAGCACACACAAGTGAATATTAATGAATGCTAGCAAATATAATTTAACCCAAGAAAAGTTTAAAATAGTGCTAAAAAAGACAAACTTATTTTTCCGTATATGTACAGGATGTATACATACGAATTGATACTGAATCAAGATCGAAATCTATATTTGTGCCAATCACCTCCCGCCCGCCCGCCACCACAAATTGATTTCTAATCTGTGGGAAACACAGTACTTGGTCATTTTATTGATTTGTTTGGTTAACTTTGGATTAATATTTAATTTTAATACAGTGCAGAATTAAGATTCAAGGGATGGTTTAAGTCAGTGTTCAATAAATGAAGTTAAGTTTAGAACTGTTGTGCATCCACTTATTATTAGTGTGACTTTTTTAGCATGCAAATGAATGGGAAAACGCCAAGATCTGAGCCCTAAATATCGGCCATCGGCTGACCCTGACCTTTAAACTCTATAGAAAAACCCATATCTGCCTGTCTCTAATGGACAGACAAAGTGCTTGTTGCTGAAAATGTTGTATTGTGTCTATCTGGTTAGAACACGGTGTGATTCTGCTCTTGTTTCTCTTGTCTTCAGCGGTGTCGGCGTATGTTGAAGCCTATGACGGTCTGATCTCTGGCCCTGTGGCTCAGTACGCGGCCCTCAGTCAGAAGATAGGAGGAGACGTTCAGAAGCATGTATGTAAATCCTGCAATGTCATTACAGTTCCTGAACCCGAGCACACATTGATAAAGAGTCCACGCAATGTTCCTTATCATTTGTTCTGTGTCACAGGCTGAGATGATGAAGCAGGCCTTTTCCTGTCAAAGACAGCTTCTGGTCACTGCCTCCCGCTCTCAGAAACCTGCTGATGTAAGTGTTATGGTACATTTTAAAATAAGACTGGCTACTACACTACACAACATACAAATTAGTTTGAAAGTCTCTACAACTAGGCTGCATTTAATTGATCAAAATAAATTAAAAACAGTAATATTGTTTATTTCAATTTATGAGCATATAATGTATACAGCAGTCTTCAGTGTCACATGATCCTTCAGAAATCGTTCTAATATGCTCAAGAAACATTTCTGATTATCAATGCTTAAAACAGTTGTGCTGCTTAATATTTTTTTTGTGAACTAAAAAAGTGAAAAGGTAAGCTTTTATTTACAATTGTCACTTTCGATCAATTTAATGCTTCCTTGCTGAATGATCGTTTTCATTTCTCTTTAAAAAAAAAAAAAAGTTTTGAGCATTAGTGTATCTTTCACTCCAATATTAGCAATGTTTCCATCCAAAGTTGCGAATTAAATAGGGATGCCACAATTCTCAAAATAATATTGAACTGTTCGGTACGGCATTCACGGTTCAATAAGCATCTGACGTTAAACCCATATTGAACCTGTACATTTACAAGAAATGGCAAATGGAATGGAACGAATGTGTATATAACAAATTATATGAGGTGAATCCAGTTTTAAATCAAGGCGTTGTTAGTTATTATTTTGAAAATAGATATGACCAAGTTGTTTATACGAGATGCCGAATTGGACATTCAAGACTCACTCATTCATATTTATTGAATGGGGAAGAGAAACCGGTTTGTGATCTGTGTAAGAATTTCACGAGTGTAAAACATATTTTAATAGAATGTCTTTTTTTTAAATAATATTAGACAACAATTATATTCAGAAAACACATTAATGGACATTTTTAAAAAGGTTTCTCCTGGAGTAATTTTAGAATTTCTGTCAAATATTAAATTGAAAGATTCTATGTAATTGGTGTTATTTTTGTTGTTATTGGTATATATGCCTGATTTTGTATAGTGATTGTTTTTAGGACAAAATTGTTAAATTTTTGTAAACAATGTATTGAAGTGATACTGCTGATTTCCATGAATATAGCCATTGTTGCTGATATGGCATTCAATCATAAATAAATTAAATTAAATTCACGGTTCAATACGTGCTTGTGAATTGCGTTTTTTTTTTTTTTTTTTTTTTTCTCGGTTGTGCATTTAATTAATTATTTTTCTACAAATTCTATAATTTGACTCCATCCCAATACTGAACAACGCAACATACATTCACATCACACGTTAGTGGTAGAGTTATACTCGCGGAACACTATAGTTATTCACAATCACGGAAGTTCATTATTTGCATGCGTTTTTAAAGCCTTGCCGGTTTCATTCGCGTGTGCGGTTTTAACATGCGCTTTTCCGAGCGCGCGCACTAAACGCCTGTCAAACGCGTGATACCTTGACCAAGTAGTCGTCTTACTGCGCTAATACTGTCAAATACACACAAGGTTAACATAAACACAGTCGGTTATGTCTAAAGTGAAAGTAAAATCGCGTGTGTCTGTATATTAGATGCACGTCTTAAATTGACAGCAGCGCAGCCTTTAGTGAACACGCTGTCCTTAAAGGGACAGTTCACCTCTAAAATTGTCATTATTTACTCACTCTAATATTATTCCAAACCTGTATTCATTTCTCGATGACAGAATTTAAATTTGAGTGAACTATCCCTTTAATGTTAATACAACAACAAAAGACAAAGAGAAAATCACTCACTGCTCTTGACTGAAAGACTAATACAGTAGCTTTAATAAGAATCAATGTATATTTTATAGTGAAGTCTATGTAGTGTTTTATTTTTACATTCATTCAATTTCATACTTTAATGCTGCTGTACAGCTCTGAGCTGCCAGTGTAAATCTTTATTTATATTTATTTTATATTATACAATACACTAGGAATGTGTCCAAGGGTTTTTTTTTAAGTAAAATTAAGTTTAAGGTAGGTTTTTCAATTCTTTTAAGTAAAATAAAGAAAGAGTATTGAAATAAAAGTATTTTTTCTCCTTAACCTCTTGCTGTTCCTGTCGCCTAAGAGTAGAATAACAAAAAATTGATGTGACAAGCCATCAGAACCGAACCGAAATCTGTGGTTAAAAACTAACTAACTGTATTATGGCATCCCTAGAATTTAACTTGTACACAAAATTGGAATATTGCATAAAACAATTGTGAATAAAGCAGCGTTTCCATCCTGTGAGCCAAAGAGAACTAAATTCCTGATAAACTGGCGCTAGATATGACTAAGAAAAATGTAAGTTGCTGCAGCAGGAGAAGCCACTGTATATAATAATTTTTATATTTAATAAATTACTTCTACAGATGAAACGCAATAAAGTTAGCTTGCTTTTGGAGGCAGATGCCTTCTGTTTGGGATCACAGTCGTGTAATGCTGCGTTCACACCAAACGTGAATGGAGCGTCAAAATCGCGTCTAGCTCGTCTAGTTGGACGCTTGAACATTTTGAATCCACTCGCGTGTCCACAGCAAATTGGATGCGCGTATAAATCGAGCGTTTGAAGTGAAATAGACGCGCTCCAGGAGAAATGTCATAAAACACCACTCTGCCTCTTTTCATTTTCATTAAAAATATATATTAAACATTAATAGCCACACAAATGTGGTCCAGGCAATGCCCAACTCATTATCTTCACTGCATGTATATTTAAATATCCTTTAAAAAAAAAAGTTATGGAACTTCTCTTTGCACTCAGTCAAAACGATTTGACAGACAACAAAATATAGATTCATGACACCAAAGATCGCCCGTTAGATCTGCACAAGAGGAATACTATCTCATGTTTAACCACTACAGAGACATCAGAGCCAGCGGCAAATGTCAGAAGGACTGGCTGAGGAAAGGCTGCTCTCGCCGGGGGTTAATGAGCGCTGAGTGCCCGGTGATCACCTGAATCTCACAACTGCAAAAACGCAAGATAATTGTTTTTAAATAGGCGCTCTCTTTATAAATAAACCACAGATTTGAGCTTTAAACAACTACATTCTCACCTGAAAAAGTCTTAACTACATTTTGTGACACATTAGTAGTGTTTTTAAATTATGCAGGGTTTCTCATCACGTCACTTTACCACGTGACAGCAGCAAGCAGGCTCCTGATTGGTTAATGCAGCATGAATTTACGGCAAAGTTAAAAAAAATTCAACTCTGGCGTCAGACACGAATTCGCTTCAAACGCGTGAATGCACAAAAAGCACCACTCGCGCGTTCAATTCGCGTCAAATTTGCATCATTCGCGCGAATGTGGTGGAATCGTGTCCCTGCGGCGCGCAGGACCTCCAGACGCGCGTCAACGTGCCTTTCCATTGACTTAACATTGAAATCACTTACTCCTGACGCTCTATTCGCGTTTGGTGTGAACGCAGCATAAGACCACTTTGACGACAGACTTTACTTCAGAATTAACAAAACTGCATTTCAGATGCTGTGCATAGAGATCGTTACGCCATCCCATCGCAAAGTCACGTGCCTTTTATGATTTGCATCGAGAAATTTATTCCGTAAATGTTTCCATTGTGGTTTATGTGCATGTTTTCTTGTCAGAATTTTTTTTTTTTTCAATCCAAATTGAGCATTTAATTTTTAATGCACATTTTTTGAATTAATTTTGGCTTTTCCATCCAGCGCTTAAAAAAAAAAAATTATGCCATAAAAAAAAAATAGGTGGATGGAAACGGCTATTGTTTACTATTTTTGTAACATTTTCTGATCTTGTCATGTCTGTCCGTCTCTTCCTCTGTGTGTAGTCCGCCCTGGCCCCTCTGCTGGCCCCCGTGTCTAAAGTGATCCAGGATGTGCAGGCGTTCCGAGAGAAGAACCGCTCCTCTCCTCACTTCAACCACCTCTCTGCGGTCAGCGAAAGCGTTCCTGCCCTCGGTTGGGTTGCAATGGTAAGGCAAATGGTGGAGCTGTCAGCACTGTGTGTTGCAGTTTTGTAGTTATGAGTGTCGTTTCTGTTTGAAACTGAATCAATTATAGCGGCTACTCTGTCTTTGATCAACACCGCTGAGACACTAAGACAGGGACTATATGCATTTGTGATGCAAAATTGTCTTTTATTGCTCATACTGATATTTCTTGATGCTATAAAACGTTGTGGTCAACAAAGAAAATATCTTCCCTGCTCACCCCCTCTCCATAACTCAATCATGAGATATATCTCATGATCTCAATCTCGATGATGACTATTCAAAGTCCTCTTATGGCCTTAATACTGATGACTTAACCTCATTGTTTTCTTCAACCTGTCAGAGTATTTTGGATACAGTGGCACCTTTTAGGACGGTTCGAGAAAAGACTAGAGTTCAACCGTGGCTGAATGCTACTACTCGAGCTATAAGGCTTGAGTGTTGAAAGACTGCGAAAACTTGCATAATGCCAATGTCTGGTGGAGGACAATTACTCACTGAGAGGACCCTTTTCACAGACAACGTCACACTGAGTGAATCAATTGAGAATGCATTTCCCTTCCCCTGAATTTCCCCCATACTATTCCACTTCATGCTGAGAGATCACCTAGAATTCACCCAAAATCTGTATGATTTAAATGTCAATTCTCACTATACAGTATTATGTGTTTGAAATCGTTTGAAATGTCTCAGTGCGACTGGTACAAAAATCTCGTCCCCACAGAAGTATACAAGAAGATAATAAGAGAGTTTAGAGATATTTTGCATATTATGATGGGTGTGGCTTTTGGAGTCTCTTCTTTCAATCCAGGCAAATGGGAGAGCAATTCAATTTAAATTCCCTTTGTTCTCATGTTTCGGCCTGTTCTGACCTACTTAAAGCGATGTAGCAGAGAGTTCGGGGCTCGACGCTGTAATGAGTTCGTTACACTCTGCGTTATGTAATATTCAGAAGTTAGGTATCAATATCTTATTCTTTGCTACAGCATATTTGATGTTGTGTATGGATTATCTTTGAATTGATTATTTAATTGGCATTATACATTTACCTGACTGTTAATAAATTGTTACTTTTTTTATCTATTCTGAATTACTATTACTGGTAATTATTAACCATCTCTAGTAGATTACGGAACGGAATAATTGCAACAAAGGGTTAAACAGAATGACTAAATGTGTGACTAACTATTAAATATAAATGACCAAACAACCAATTGGCATTCTATCCTAAATTCGAGATTATGATAAAATGGAGTCAGATTAAAGATAAATTAGAATTAAATCCATTCTGCTCAGCTGAAAACACCGAATGCGCAGCGACCTTCAAACTGCTATCGTTACCGTCCTTGGAACGAATTTACTGTCTTACAGTGTAGAAGGGCCGAACGCCTCTGGAAGAAGGATAAATTACAGGTTCCTTTTGATATTTTAAAGGAGAATTTGTCTAAATATAAAAAAAACTGTTAGATCTGAGAAATTAAAGTATCTTTCTAATGTTATCTGTAAGAACTCTCATAAACCAGCTGTACTCTTCACTACTATTAAAGGGTTAGTTCACCCAAAGATTTTAATTCTGTCATTAATTACTTACCCTCATGTCATTGGACACCCGTAAGACCTCCGTTCATCTTCGGGACACAAATGAAGATATTTTAGTTGAAATCCGATGGCTCAGAAAGGCCTCCATTGGCACAATGCACTTCACACTCTCAAGACCATAAAAGGTAATAAAGACGTCGTTACAAAGTCCATCTCACTACAGTGATTCTACAATAACTTTATGAAGCGACGAGAATAGTTTTTGTGCGCAAAAAAAACCCCTAAACAATGACTTATAGTGATGACCGATTTCAAAACACTGCATCATGAAGCTTCGAAGCGTTATGAATCAGTGAGTCAAATCAATGATTCGGATCACGTGTCAAACTGCTGAAATCACGTGACTTTGGCGATCCAAACCGCTGAATCAACTCACTGATTCATAACGCTTCGAAGCTTCATGATGCTGTGTTTTGAAATCGGTCATCACTATAAGTCGTTATTTAGGGGTTTTTTTTGCGCACAAACTATTCTCGTCGCTTCATAAAGTTATTGTAGAACCACTGTAGTGAGATGGACTTTGTAACGACGTCTTTAGTACCTTTTATGGGTCTTGAGAGTGTGAAGTGCATTGTGCCAATGGAGGCCTTTCTGAGCCATCGGATTTCAACTAAAATATCATCATTTGTGTTCCGAAGATGAACGGAGGTTTTACGGGTGTCGAACGACATGAGGGGAAGTCATTAATGACAATTTAAATTTTTGGGTGAACTAACCTTTTAATGCCGTTTTAAACATTCCCCAAGCTACTTGTGTAGAGCCATCTATCAAAATGTGTGAACAGTTCTTACACTTTTTTGTATTTATTTATTTTTATTGTCAAGCTCGAGGCTATTTGAGCAAATATTCTGCTCCCATTGACTGTTTTACCCATTGTCACTGAGTGCTCTGCTGTTTTTAATCAGTTTGTGCCAGCGTCTCTTGCCTCATTGAGCGAGATCATTGCTGAAATAAAACTATCCTCAGGTGGCAGGGATATTGTTCCTCCATGTCTTCTAAAAGACTCTTTTGAAGCTATTGGTCCCAAAATTCTAGCTATCAACAGTAGCCTGGCCTCAGGAGTTGTACCCAAGTCTTTTAAACATGGAGTTGTGGAACCAGTTATTAAGAAATCAAATTTTGAATTTGGATTCATCAGTCCTTGCTAATTTATGACCCATCTCGAAACTTCCGTTTCTTTCTAAAATATTAGAGAAGCTCATATATTGAATCCATTTTTAGATGGACACTGTATTCATGAAGTGTTTCAGTTTGGTTTTAAATCCACACAAGGCACAGAAACTGCACTGTTGAAGGTTTTTAATGATTTGTTACTTGCTACTGACTCCGGGGACTGCATTTTTTTTTTTTTTTTTTATTTTTTTTTTTTACTTTTGGTGTCATTTGACATGGTAGACTGTATGATCTTAATCACACGCCTAGAACAATGTGTTGGGATTAAGGATACTGCATTGGGATGGTTTAGATCCTACCTGTCTGAAAGAACTTTTTCAGTTCGCTTCGGAGAATTTGTCTCCTCAACAGCTTCTTCCTCGTGTGGGGTCCCCCAGGGCTCTATTTTGGGGCATATTTTGTTCTCCCTGTATTTGCTGCCCTTGGGGCACATTCTGAGGAAATATGGTATCTCCTTCCATTGTTATGCAGACGATACGCAAATGTATCTGCCGTTGAAACGCCAATATAATTGCTCTTTAACCCCCCAATTGCAATGGAGGAAATTAAGGTCTGGATGGCACTAAATGTCCTTAACTTCTGCTTTTTGTTCATTAAAGCTATGTTGTTTACGTCAGGAGGTACATATGAGTCATTAGATTTGGATTTCACTTGCTAAGCCCTATGTAAAACATTTAGGTGTTATGGACAGTAGATTTAACTACCAAGTTAATCTGTTTGTCCAGTTTAAAATCATTTTTTGTGTTTTTTTTTTTTTTTCAAATGAGACAACTTACCAAGGTGAAATCTTTTCTGTCTTTTAAAGACTTTCAAAGGCTTGTGCATATTTTTATTTCAACTCGTCTGGATTATTGTAATGTCCTTTATATTGGCATTAGTCAGGCATCTCTCTCCAGACTGGTCCAGAACACGGCAGCTCGCTTGTTGACGGGTACACGAAAGCGGGAACATATTACCCCTATCAGTTCATTTGAAGATTTTGGTGTTTGTTTTTAAATCTCTTAATGGTTTAGTACCCAAATATCTTTCAGACCTGATTAAGCTTTATGCCCCGCTAATGGCCTTTTGCTCTTAGTTGTTCCACGAGCAGGGGTGACCTGAGCTTTTGCTGTGGCACCCCCGAAGCTCTGGAATAGTTTGCCCCTTTATATTAGACAGGCTCAAACACTTGCTGTTTTTAAATCTAGCCTAAAAACGTATTTTTATAGTCTGGCATTTGACACTATCCGAGAGCTGCTTTCTTATTGTTTATTTGTGTTTTTGTTTTGTTTCTTTTCCTTTGTTAGTGATTGTTTGTATTGATATTTTAGTCTGTGTGTACAGCACTTTGATAAGCACCTGTTTTTAAAAAGTGCTTTATAAATAAACTTTGATTTGATTTGAATCAATTAACAGGTGACTATTTCCATTCCTACCTAATCACGTGAACCAACAACCCCCCCCACCCCCACGATCATATGACATAACCACTAGCCACTTCATGTCTACTACATCAATTATGGGACTTTTACACTGAATAAAGAGTAAAACTCAAACAAATCAATTTTCACCTCCTCAAGCATTTCCTGCTGTGAATACATTTACAAATATCTGGGTTGGGTCAGGCTGGCATGCTTTGTATTGTCGCTGTCAAGTGGAAACCTAGTATGTCCAAAAGTGCTAGTTTTCAGGAAATGGAAAAAACACTATATATGGTCAGACAGTTGCGTGTCATATTGACATTTCACCAAAATCAAGCTCAAGTGGAGTTACAAGGTTTTTGTCCAGCAAATATCAGACATGCGTGTTTTATAAAGTTTATTGTAGCTATGTGGACAGTATTTATTTTTCTGTCATTTGGCCAAAATCTCACATTATAAAAGATGTGCTTCGCACAGGCTATTTAAAATGGTATTGACTGACTTAACGACAAATGCTAGACTAAGATGCTCCTCAAATGTTTCTAGAGTAAAGAAAACGCTGTACTTATTCAAACAACCAGTTCTTTATTTGCCCTCGCATTGCAAACAAGCAGAGATGCTCCAAGGACGGGTGTAAAGTGTGACCAATAATGATTTTTTTTTTTTTATTAAATATGGGGATACCGCCTGACAGCAATGATATGGTTTTTCAAGATGTATGCGGTGGGATCAGTCATTTCAAATAAATATTATGATGCAAAATGATTAAAATATTTATTATAAGCTCTAAGTCACTAGTTGAATGCAAGTTAATTTGCAACACTGAAATAATTTTTCTCTCTTTTAATGTGTTAGGCCCCAAAGCCAGGCCCCTATGTGAAGGACATGCAGGACGCAGCCATGTTTTACACAAACCGTGTGCTCAAGGATTACAAGGAGAAGTATGTGTCTGTCTGTGGTGTGAAGAAACTAGCATAGAAGCAAAATGGCATATTTGTAATTTTCCTACGTGCTTTATTGTCTTATTTTCAGAGATAAGACACACGTGGACTGGGTCAATGCCTATGTGTCCATTTGGGCGGAGCTGCAGGCCTACATCAAGCAGCACCACACCACTGGACTGAGCTGGAGCAAGACTGTGAGTCTCACACTCGTGTGTTCATTTTGTCCCACGTGGTTCAGAATGTAGTTTAATTGTTTTTGTTTTACAGGGTCCCGTTGCTTCGGCCTCTGGAGGCGGCCCCTGCGGAGGAGCTCCGGCTCCGCCTCCCCCAGGCCCCCCTCCACCCCCCATGGACTTTGACAAGTCTTCAGGTGGAGAGTCGGGTGGAGCAATCAATCGTAATGCTCTCTTCGCCTCCCTCAACAAGGGAGCTGATATTACTAAAGGTATTACACGGATCCCTGACTTGATATGGTACTAAAATGGCTCCAGTAGAGCCACAACACATTCAGTGGCATGTTTATTGCTGTTTAAAGGATGGAAGGATCATTGCTAAAACATAAAGTCATTTTGACTGATTGGTCATGATGTAGATTGTTCCACTTGATGCGCTGTAATGGGAGCATCAGTGTATGTACAAAGTTAGGCCTCGTTCCAAATGATACGGTCCTGTGGCCCTCACTTGTTCACATCCATGAGGCTCTAGGGTGTCCCATTTGTCACTTATTCTTCATTTATATGGTAACACTTTACAATAAGGTTTCATTTGTAAACATTAGCTAAGATTATTAATGCAGTAGAAGTATTGTTCATGTTAACTAATGTTAATCTCAAAATTTACTAATACATTTTTTTTTTAAAGATCAAAGTAAAGTGATCACATATATACTATTATTATTGACAGTGTTATTTTGGTATCATTTGAGATGTTGTTATATTTATCAATATTTCGAATTTTGTTTGTCATTTGTATTAGTTTTTTTGTTTTTCTGACATTTTAGTTGAAATAGTTAAAAAAAAAAAATTTTTACTTTAGTTAAAAATTTTTTTTATATTTTAACTATAATAACCCTAATTATTAATACTAATAATAACCAGTATAACTGCAGTAATAACTTATATTTTGTTATTATTATTTAAATTTGTGCATTTGGCAAATGCTTTTAATCCAAAGTAACTCTTACTGCCTTCAGGATGTACATTTTGTTTTTAAATACATCATTTATTTGAGTTTTTATCAGTAATTATAATTATTCTCACAATGAAGATGAGAACAATTAGATGCACTTCTTATACAATATACTGTTTCCATTTCTACCCATACAATCACTGCAATAAAACGAAAGTCGCCAGTAAAAACGAAAGTCAAATGTCCCTTTTTTTTGTCCAGCTTGTCAGACGTTTGTCCATAAAAATGACTGAATTAACAGGAAAAAAGTCAATGAAGATTGAAAACCAAAAAGCATAATAAATAACAGTAGTAACATTACGAATAATAATAATGCAAAATAAAACACCAATTCTGGGTGTGTTTTATTGGTTACACTTTACAATAAGGTTAATTAGTTAACATTAATTAACTACATTAACATGAACAGCTGTAAAGATGAACAAATACAGTAACAAATGTACAGCTCATGGTTAGTTAATACATTAACTAATTAATTAACTAGTTAACTAATGAAACCTTATTGTAAAGTGTTACCGTTTTATCAGTGTCATTTATTCAAGGCTCGTCTTTAATACCCCTGTCTTTTGAACTCTCTGTAAGGACTGAAGCATGTGCCTGATAACGAGAAGACCCACAAGAATCCTGCGCTCAAAACCCATACAGGTCCCGTGCCAGCTGGGCCCAAACCCGTCGCTGGTCGGCCCACCGCGGTTGCCAGCCCAGCCCGCACTCTTCCTCCAGTGCTGGAGCTGGACGGCAAGAAATGGAAAGTGGTGAGTGAGTCAGTATGCCTGTCATAGTCTGTGTACGCAGCTGAAACTATTTTTGGAAATGCCATTTTAAAAGGTATTTTCCATCTCGGTCTCAGCTGTGTTTATACATTCCAGTAAACGAAGATATTTAAAGATGTGATGTGTTAGTTCTAACATAAACTTAAAATGTGAAGACATGACACTGTTCGGCCAGGTCATTTAACTTCATATGCTGATCCTCTCTTTAGGAAAATCAGGAAGGAGCCCATGGCCTTGTGATCAATGACACAGAACTGAAACAGGTGGTTTATGCCTTTAAGTGCAACAACAGCACTTTACAGGTGAAGGGGAAGCTCAACTCCATCACTGTAGGTCTGTACACACTACCAGCAGTTCCTCCATTGTTCACACTGTAAAACTTTACAATGAGGTCGCATTTGTTGACGCTACATGAACAGACATTTTTATTAACTAACATTTAAAGGGATAGTTCACCCAAAAATAAATGTAATTTACTCACCCTCAAGTTCTTCCAAACATGTATTGATTTATTTGTTCTGCTGAACACAGATGATGATATTAGGGCTGTAATCTCCCAGTTGATTAGTCGATATGTTCTGGTTCGACCAATTTTGATTGGTTTTTTTTTTTTTTTTTTTTTTTTTTTTTTTTTTCTTCTTCTTCTTTCATTTCATCAGTTTGGCCGCGTTCAATTAATCAGGTGGAAAGCACTAATTGCTAATGGGGGTGTTTTCAGAGCACCCCCTTGTTTTCACTTTTTTTGGATTAGCCCAACCCACTGGAGAAGAGACAGATTGAATTTACGTTAGGCTACTTTGCTGTATAGGCCTATTATTTATTTAATTGTGAGGAGCGTTTTCCTAGTCAGTCCTCTTCTACCATGTCAACAAAGACATCGGCAGTGTGGCAGCATTTTTAAAAAAATTGAAAATGGGGAAAAAAGTCGAATGCCAATTTTCCAAGCAACAGTTTGCATATCATAGCTCGACGACAAACATGTCATATCACCTAAAAACGGTAAGCTAACTTGTCTGCGTTAGGTTGCCCTGTCTATTTTGAGTTGCACTTTATTTAGTTTCTGCTCTTGATCTGGCTTGTTTAATAAATATTCCTTTTTTATTAAAGTTGACGTGCATTTTATGTTTAAGAATAAAAGCTTTAAGTTAATAGTCTATTTGTGTCTCAGCCACAAACCTGAGCTGAGCTCCTGTTCGAGCTGCACAGAGCGGCTGAAATGATAGTGTCTGTCAGTTATTATAATACATATGACAAAAAGAATGGTCTAAATTATGTTGCATATTCCTCAAAAGTTCTTGTGATGATATCACTAGTTGACAACATAGCCTATGATTTTCCAAAAATATAGTAACGGTTACTATGATATTGCGCAGGTGCATGTGATGCAACGCCGACAGACTCGTGTGTCAGACTCATTTCAGTCCAAAATAAAAATGTCAAAAACGATTTAATATACTGCAAATAGCCTACTAGTTTTTTATGTTTATTTATAATTCATTTAGACAGACAACAGGGCCACCAAGTACTGCGCACAGTGCGCAGCTAATTAATTTAACGTTTTTTTTCCTACCGTCATTTTTAGTCGGAAATTTCAGGACTTCAGTCGACCAAGATTTTCTTTGGTTGATTACAGCCCTAGATATTTTGAAGAATGTTTGAGGCCCATTCACTTCCATAGTATTCTTTGTTTTAGTCAATGGGGCCATTCAACTGTTTGGTAACCCACATTCTTCAAAATATAATTTGTGTTCAACAGAAGAGAGAAATTCACAAAGGTTTGGAACAACTTGAGGGCGAGTAAATGATGACAGAATTTTAATTTGCGGGAAATATCCCTTTAATGTGAATTAATAAAAATGTTAGTTTACATTGCATTAACATGTTAACATATAACTTTTGATTTAAAAAATGTACTCCTAAATGTTGAGATTAAGATGAACTAAGATTAATAAATACTGTAGTAGTAGTATTGTTCACTGTTTGTGAGTGAGTGAAGTGACGGATGGTTTAAATGCAGGGCACACACACACACACACAGTAGTGAACACACACCCAGAGCAGTTAGTGCATGTTAACAAATGAATCAAGTAGAACGTTTATTTTAAGTTTGTTGTTGTCTTTGCAGATAACTGTAAGAAAATGGGTCTGGTCTTTGACGATGTTGTGGGTATTATTGAGATGATCAACTGCAGGGATGTTAAGATCCAGGTGTGTATGTTTGCACTTTATTCTCCTCACTATAGATGTTCTTGAACGCAGAGTTGATCCAGGGTCAATTAAGTATTAATTTATTTAAGTAAATATTTATATAAATGCATTTTCTTATACATTTGCATGTATTTAGGTAAATAATGCTGTTAATATGTATCAGTATGTTAATAAATATAAATAAATGTTATCTCGAACAATTTGAATACACATCTTTAAGTCTTTTATTTTTGGGCTCTACTAGAATAAGTTTTAATGTTTGAATGTTGTAAAACACATTATTTTCCCCATATTCTCCATTGTTGCAGCTCCTCTCTTCCCAGTCTGTCAGTAACACTGTTTAGTTCCTGTCTATATGAAGCCCCTCCTTCTGAAAAGCACACTGCTCTGATTGGTCAGATGGATCATTGTGCTGTGATTGGTCAGGCGCTTTGAGCGTGTTTGTAGAATGCCCCGCCCCTTACCATAACCGCCATTTTCAACACACTACAAACGAACTCAACCAGGCCCGCCCCTTTATTTAATATTCCTTTGGGCGGGAATTATTTAAATAATTTAAATATTGAGGCTTGTTTGTTCCTTGTTCCCCTACAACGGAGGCGTTTCAGGGAGTTCAGAAACTGTGACACTGATATAGAGAATAACTCCCTTAATTAATTTTCCCCCTTATTTTAACTTTCAATTACAAGATCTGTAGGTGTTTAAGGAAGTAAACGTAGCATTGCCTGTTTTCTTTTCTTAGCACTCCTGTTTTGCATCCGCCCTTTATTCTGAGTCATTGTTCTTCTCTTGATTTCCAGGTCATGGGTAAAGTGCCAACCATCTCCATCAACAAGACCGATGGCTGTCATGTGTACCTGAGCAAAGACTCTCTGGCGTGTGAAATCATCAGCGCCAAGAGCTCCGAGATGAACGTGCTGGTGCCCAACAAAGATGGAGAATATGTAAGTGAAGACGTGAAATGTTTATCAATGTAATGTGACATCACTTCTTGACACACGAGTATGAGCTTTTTATGTTTCTCTCCATTTCCTTCTAGACTGAGATCCCAGTTCCTGAACAGTTCAAAACCGTATGGGATGGCAGCAAGCTGGTCACCACAGCAACTGAGATTGCCGGATAAAGGACCCACCTGTGTGAGAGACCGCCCCCATTGCAGTGTCCTACCTGACTGACCAATGAGCTTAAAACTACAAAGTAGAATGGAATGCCAACCAGGTCGACTCTCCTATATCAGCCAATCACAGCGGCAATCATATCTTCCTTCAGCTAGTGACATGACCGCTTGCTTACCAGAAGCACTTGCTCAGTCAATGGCAGGGCTCCATTCTCTTCTATTCCATTTATTAAAACATTAGCACTTGAAGTTGATTGCCAACAGTTGGGGTGTTTTCATACGTTTTGTTTTTGTCTTGCAGCCATACTAAGCAAAATAACACGTGAATGGCCAACAAGTGGAATCAAGTCATTTGATCATGTTTGTGTTTTGTATTTTTGATTCATTCTTTTTTTTTCATTTGCATTTTCTGGTCAGGGGGCAAGTATTGGGGGGTCACTGCGTTTTCTGTTTAACATATGCAATTGAGATATTAAGCACCCGACCACCCACACAGACATTTACTGTAACTTTTATTAATTCTTTTTTCTTTTAAGGGTTTAATTAGAATTAAGTTTTGTCAGATCTTAGAGGATAAATTGGCAACTTGCGAAATCAGTGTCACTGAAAAACAATAGTTGCTTTAGAAATTCTCTTTTCCCTCTTCATATTGTATTCCAGAGCACATGCGACATTCCCTGAAATGTAAATAAATTACCATTCCATGGTTCCTGATGGAAAGCGTTTGACGTCTTGAGTGTTTTTGGCACAAACTAGAGGCAGAAGGGGACAGCCTAATGTTCAGACGCTCATGGTACTGTCCGTGTCTGATATCTGATGACGATCTGCTGTACAGACACTGGCTTTACATTAATTTTGTCCTCCTCTTGCTCTCATCACATGCTTTAACTAGTTTAGACTTTCATTCCAACCTCTTAGTCTTTACTTTCCATAATATTGAGGCCGTGTGTAGGGAATTTCTTTTGTATCATTTGTCTTTTTGCTCTGAGAAATGGTAATGGAGAACAAACATCATTAAAACTGTTGCAATAAATAACTTTTCTTTCTGAGTCTGTGCTTTATTGAATATAATCGGCAAAAAGGCAACTTGAACATGTTTCCAGATGATGGTGATTTATAGTTTTGAAAGGTTTTACAACCACAAATGAGTGTCTGGTGTAGTTTATAAAACACGCTACCTGGTCAGTAAGATTTTTTTTTTTTTAAGAAAGTTTATTCAGCAATATACATTAATTTAATCAAAAGTTTATCATTAATTTAATGAAATTAACGACTTTACAAAAAATAAAACCGAAAACTGTTTGCTAATGCCAATTTTCTTACCTAACCGAAATACTGTTGAGGCAATTTTGAGATTTGTTTCTTAAACATGTTAGAAAAGTATTGCTGAAACGCGTTACAAAGACTGTGAACTGTGTAGTTAGACCATTAAAGGGTTAGTTCACCCAAAAATGAAAATTCTGTCATCAATGACTTCCCCTCATGTCGTTGGACACCCGTAAGACCTCCGTTCATCTTCAGAACACAAATGAAGATATTTTAGTGTAAATCCGATGGCTCAGAAAGGCCTCCATTGGCACAATGCACTTCACACTCTCAAGACCCATAAAAGGGACTAAAGACGTCGTTACAAAGTCCATCTCACTACAGTGGTTCTACAATAACTTTATGAAGCGACGAGAATAGTTTGTGCACAAAAAAACCCTAAACAATGACTTATAGTGATGACCGATTTCAAAACACAGCATCATGAAGCTTCGAAGCGTTATGAATCAGTGAGCCCATTGTTCAAACTTTAGTTAGTGTGTAATGTTGCTGTTAGAGCATAAATAATACCTGTAAAATTATAAAGCTCAAAGTTCAATGCCAAGCGAGATATTTTATTTCACAGAGGTTCCCTTTCAAAGCCTACAGCGAACGGCTGGCTTGGACTACATCCTGGTACAGCCTGCTTTAATTACGTCAGTAGAACAGACTAACCTCCGCCCACAAGAATACGTGAAAAAGGGGGCGTGGTCTTGTTGCTGTCCCACGTGGAGAAGAGGAAGTGTCGCGTGGAGAAAAGGAAGTGTTGCGTTTGACTGTGTTTGTCGCCATGTCGTCGAGACGCTGTTATTTTCATCCCGGAGTCAAATCACCTTTGTTTTTGCTTTCCCAGGGACGCTGTAGAGATCATTGAGCGCATATATCTCCCGTTAAGAGGCGTGACCTTTCCATGCAAGTTACGTGCGCTAAGGGACTTCATAGAACAAGGAACTCATCAGCCGTTTTTAGGACAGTGAAAATAGCGGAGTACAGATAAGTAAATTGTGTGAAAAATACGGTGTTTTTTTACACGCGAAACATGAACACATGTTATATTGCACACTGTAAACACAATCAAAGCTTCAAAAAAACACGAAGAACGGGACCTTTAAGCAGTTTGACACGCAATCCGAATCATGATTTGACTCGCTGATGCTGTGTTTTGAAATCGGTCATCACTATATAAGTCGTTATTTAGGGTTTTTTGGCTCACAAAAACTATTCTCGTCGCTTCATAAAGTTATTGTAGAATCACTGTAGTGAGATGGACTTTGTAACGATGTCTTTAGTACCTTTTATGGGTCTTGAGAGTGTGAAGTGCATTGAGCCAATGGAGGCCTTTCTGAGCCATCGGATTTCAACTAAAATATCTTCATTTGTGTCTGAAGATGAACGGAGGTTTTACGGGTGTCGAACGACATGAGGGGAAGTCATTAATGACAGAATTGTCATTTTTGGGTGAACTAACTCAACAGTTTTTCATCATTGCTGTGTTCAGGATTGAAATTAAAATTGTCATCAATGACTTCCCCTCATGTCGTTGGACACCCGTAAAACCTCCGTTCATCTTCGGAACACAAATGAAGATATTTTAGTTGAAATCCGATGGCTCAGAAAGGCCTCCATTGGCACAATGGACTTCACACTCTCAAGACCATAAAAGGTACTAAAGACGTCGTTACAAAGTCCATCTCACTACAGTGGTTCTACAATAACTTTATGAAGCGACGAGAATAGTTTTTGTGTGTTCAGGATTTTTTTGGGTGGGGCTAAAAAGCCACCGAGCCTGGCTCCTCCCCCAACACTATCATAACTACAGCACATTCGCATCTGTTCGATCGCTAGTTACTGTCAGTACCGTTAGTTACTCCAGCCTACAACTTACAAAACAGCTTACGAAACAAAAACGATGATCTCAAGAAGGGGTGGATTCATTTTATGAACAGCTACCTTGATGGACACCCGCCTATGCAGTGACTTTACACCGGATAGTTTTACAAACTTTCATCGGAGACAACTGGGATTCACTGATAATCAACTGCAGAATTGGGCCGAACCGATTATCTCCCGCGCCGACCTTCATACTCCCGTCCCGCCGACATCTGGTGCCGTGGTGATCTGTACGTGAGTGAGTGTTGTCTTGCGTGCCAACAGCAGCTTTCCCGCGAGCAGAGGTGGACAGTAACTAAGTACATTTACTTGAGTACTGTACTTAAGTACACTTTTTGAGTATCTGTACTTTACTGGAGTATTATTTTTTAGGGATACTTTTACTTTAATTTCACTACATTTGAAAGACAAATATCGTACTTTTTACTCCATTACATTTCTAGCGAGGTCCTCAAA
>CM042261.1:6100658-6280658 GCA_023566225.1 Romanogobio albipinnatus | reverse complement strand
AGCATTTTAACTAGTGAGAATGTAATTGTTGATATCAAGAATTCATATCCTGGGAATGAATAAAAGTCAACAAAAAAAAAACGTCTTGCCATAGTAGATTAATCCCTATAGGTATTTACTTAATATGGGGAAAGGTTCAGTTAGTAATGGGTGCTTTCGAAACAGGCTTCATGAAGCTTCGAAACCTTTGTGAATCATGTTTCGAACCAGTGATTCGGAGCCAAAATCACGTGATTTCAATGTTTCACCGCTAGTGGGTGATGATCTCGGTTTTATACATTTGTAGACATTTTTAAAATGACACATTTGTATAATAAAAAGGAAGCGTTTTAGTCTCTTATTGGACTGACTGACCAAGCTCTCCATAAAACAAGCCTAAATGTAATAAAACAACATATATTATACAGACACTTCATATTCACTGGTATTAGAGGATTTGTTCATTGAATTTAATAGATTACACTGTCAATAAAACATTAACAATTGGTTTTTAAAAGGTGTTTTTATGCATTTCTCAGCTGAGTTTGCGTTGCATTCACACAGTTTTGACCTAGCCTGGTCCTACCAGACTCTTGTAAAAAAAAAATTTGTACAGAGAGTCTGGCCACTCTCCATTGACAATCGTTAACTTCCTTGAAGGCGGGAACTCTGTTGAAGTTTAAAACTATTGGATCGGCCCAGAGCCACTCTGGATCTGCCATAACCAATCGCTAACGTTTGGCCGTGACGCATGTCATCTCAAACTAGCGCACAACATCAACGTCATCGTTCTCAGCCACTCCCTCTGTTCGCTGATTGGACCAGAGAAAACCAGAGAATATACCGCAATCCCAGACGGAGTAATGAAGGAAAATGAAAGTTGAGCGGAAGTACGTAGGAGGGCGGAGCCAGGCTAGTGTTGACCAGCAGGTGTGTGGCGTTTTGAGTGCTACGAAACAGAATCATTTTGCGAAGCAATTGAATTAAAGTTTTCAAAGCTTCGTTTCTCCCATTACTAGTAGGTTTAATTGAACAGGCAACATTTTAACAGTAATTAATTATGCAAGATATAAAATTACAAAATGTGGGTTAAATGTAGATAACAACAAGCATAAGCTTACCTCTGTATATATAGCACTATCTTGCAGCTTTTCCAGCTCTTTACCTTGACCGGGTTTATAGAAGCCAAACCACTGATGAAGATAATTCAGTTAGTAAAAGATCTGAATTCAATAAAAGAGAGATTTTAAATAAACTGTTGATGTACCTCAGAATCCACAGGATCGACTATTGTGTCCTGTAGGAACTTAACCATGACAAACTTATTCAGAGACATGAGATTCTTCTTGTAGGTCTCGTTCACCACCTGACAGAAATATCATTCATTTACACCACACAGACAAATATATGTATTTTATAGTCATTTCTCCCTTATCCTCGGACTTACCCGCTCCTGATTGATGTCAGCAAGGAAGAGACTGTACTTTTTATACAAGTCATCATTGAGGGGATCGTGCCAGTATTGTGCCTGCACCAAGCTGCAATAAAATCACAATCAATCTACTTGACTAGTCAATCACATTAAAAATGATAAAGCAGGAATTGTAATTACACTAAGTGTAAAGGTAAACACTTAAGAATATTGTTCCATCATTAATGAATAACTACACAGGAACAAATAAGTAATGCATTATTAACATTCTAATAACTACTATTCTAATGAACAAATTAGTAAGTAACAATAACTACAATTTTGTTCACACCTCCTACTAAGAACTACTATATACAGATTCATAATTAACATAATGCATAATATATAATTAATCCTAAAGTGAAGGTTGTAGTAACCCACTATTAATGACTTAAGTATTACCAAATCCTTTAGAAGTAATTGCTAATTATTTGGATCAGTATTCTAAAGTGAAAAACATGATAACTCTAGTAATGACTGTAACATGTAATTAATGACCTCCGGTCTGGGGCCACATCCACACGAAGCCAGAGCTTTCCCTATCCAATCTTTTTTTCCCCTTGTCTCAAGAAATATCTGCGTATACACGAGAGCACTAAAACCAACTCAAAACGATGTAGTATACATACCAGACCAGTATGTGGCGCTGTAATTCTGCCACAGAAATGCACTAAAAACGAAGAAGAAGAGTTGTGGCTAGAAGCAATCGTAGGAAGGCTGCGTCCGAAAACCTAGGCAGTAGGGGTGGGGCGGTACATGAAAAAAACCGAACCGTTCGGTTCGCTTGTCTCGGTTTGGAGCGTGTGCGTCGCACGGTTTCGACGCATGCGCAATGTATCCTCGTGCCCGTATGTTACCTCAGACAGTGGGTGTCCTTTTCGCGCGAAATAAGAGGTGTGTGTGTGTGTGTGGACATACAGTAAAATAAAGTAAAAGTGGAGTGCTGCAGGTCACGTCACGTGTAGAAATGCAAGTGGGAGAGATAAGGAAGGCTGCCCGGAGTTGGAGGATGCGCCAGCGACGTAGAGCTGGCAGGGCAGATGCAGTGCGGATGCGTATGCGCGCGCGTGCATTCACACACTGGCAGTGTTTGTCTCGCGCAGCTGAACCGCGGCTCGTGTATAGCAAATACAGACAAATATTGTCCATTCTGTCACATTTTCCGGTGTTCTCCTCCGACCCCTGTCTGTCTCATGCTTTGATTTATGATGGGCAGCATATCTGCTGCAAATGCGACCGTGTTCCCCTCTGTCTCATACACACATGCATATAACATGCTGTATATAAGTAGTTCACATGATAAATGTAACATTTAAAAGTTAAGATGCTTCTAGTTTTAATAATTTAAACATGCCTTTGAAGTTTGGGCAAAAACTTCTGGCAGTGTTGTGTTTTCGTGTATTTTTTTTTTCTTTTCACAGCGCTGGATGTCATATGGTGATTGTGAAACACACGGGACACTTCATGGTGAAATGTGTTAATCAGGTCAGTTCAATTAAAGCCACAGTGCATTGTTCTGATCAAAATTTACATGATTAACATGAAAAATGTTACGCCAATGTGCCGGACTCTGTAGACAGCCAGTTAGGAAACAACTTCTACATGATATAACAATTTTTTAATACTGTATCCTAATTGTGGATGATTAAGCTATATATCATATGCTGAAGTAAATTTCTTGAGTGTTAACGATAAAAAAACAACAACAACAAGAACCGTACAGAACCGAAAACCGTGCCCATAAAACCGTGATACGAACCGAACCGTGTGTTTTGTGAACCGTGTCACGCCTACTAGTCAGTGACTCGTTGCCTCACTGCCTTATCAGACAATGGCTTATAATGGTGCGTTCACACCAGACGCGAATTAAGTGTTTACATGTTAAGTCAATGCAAAGACGCAAATAGATATTCTGTGGCGCAATTCGCGCGAATGAGGCATTTACATTTATGTATTTGGCAGACGCTTTTATCCAAAGCGACTAACAGTGGCCTTATAACAGGGACAATCCCCCTGGAGCAACATGGAGTAAAGTGCCTTGCTCAAGGACACACTGGTGGTGACCACTGGGATCGAACCAGCAACCTTCTGCATATCAGTTCCATGGTTTAACCCACTGGACCACCATCTGCGAATTTAGCATTTGACGCGTGATTCGCACGAGTTGAAAGATCTGAACTTTTGCGGATATTCATGCCGTGTTAACCAATCAGGAGCTTGCTCTAGTAGTGACAACAATGAGGACAAAATCATATGTGGATACCCGGAGCTGTATGATACATCTTCATACTTTATAGAAACTTGGAAGAAAGTGAGTGAGGAGGTCAGACAATCTGGGCTGCGTTTCCCAAAACCATCTTTAGCCTAAGTTGATCTTAGAGACCATTGGTGGCAATTGTTCTACGATCAACTTAAGCTTACGATGGTTTTGGGAAACGCAGCCCTGGTAAGTTTTAAAAAACACTCTTTACTCAATTTTAGCTCTACATAGGGTGATTTCAGGGTGATTGGGACATTTTTTGCCATTGAGATGACTTGGAAAGTGTCCCAATCACCGTGAATTCACTCTATTGAGACTACAAGCAAGCTAAAGCCAGCAAATTGAGCTTATTCGCCGTATTTTAAAACAATCCATGTCAGCCATTTCACTACGAGACGAGCCGGCTGGCAGAAGCCCCTTCCATGACGCAAATATGCGTCTGTTGTGAAGTGAATGTCACCCACGAATGAAGCGAATTTCATGCGAGAATGAAACGAGTAAACTTAAAATGTTCAAGCGTCCAACTTTGTGCGAATAGCGTGATATATTCGCTTCTTTCGCGAGTCTGGTGTGAACGCAGCATTTGTGCATGAAGGCAGCTCACGAAACTGATTTTGGACAGACGTTTAGGCAGTGTAACCGTTTAATGATCTACAGCAAAATAGAGAGCGTTTTAGTGAGAACTAAACAAATATTTAATTACTACATTAGTAATTTCTCGCTAGAAATGACATCAGAAGTGGAAAATGTTGGTTAAAAAAAAAAGTACATTTACACACAAACTGACCAGCAAACGCAACTTTCGGACGCCATCTTTCTCCCCAGCTTAACTGTCACAGAATGGAAAGCTCAGGATTGTGGGATATCAAAGGCAGCGAAGGATACAAATATGCTGCCTTCGAAAATCGATCCGATGAAGGGATCTCAGGAGACAGAAAGTAAAGCTAACATTAGATTCGGACGTGCCTTGAATGTGTCCTCCAAAGGCAGCATTTTCCAGGTTTCGGACGCAGCCAAAATCTCAGGATAAATTAACAATAAATGGAGTGGATCTTCTATCTCCCTACAATCCATCGCGCTCTTTAAGGTCACTAAACTCTAGGCTTCTGGTCATTCCTAGGATATCTAAGTCTACTAAAGGAGGGAGGGCATTTTCACATTTAGCTCCTAAACTCTGGAACAGTCTTCCTGATATTGCTCGAGGTTCAGACTCGCTGTCCCAGTTTAAAACTAGATTAAAGACGCATCTCTTTAGCCAAGCATTCACATTATAATTACCTTTTATACTTCAGTTAAATCGGATCAAAAGCATTAATATAATATTCTGAACAGCAGCTACGCTAATTATTTCCCATCTGCTTTTCTGTTGTTATCTCGGGACACTAGTCCTGAGGTAAATAGTTCGTCAGCTCCAGTTTGTATCCAGCCGCTCATGGAGACTTCGGATGCCCCAACACCTGTGATGAGACGACTCAACGCCAGCGTTGTTATGGCCTAAATTAATACACGATTGATTAACTTTTTCGAACATTTTTCTTTAACATTGTCTTTTGAACATTTTTACTGTACATTTATGAAATGCACTTTCTGTAAAGCTGCTTTGAAACAATGTGTATTGTGAAAAGCGCTATACAAATAAATTTGAATTGAATTGAATTGAATTAAATAAATTTGCTACTTGCCAGATTGTGTTTTATTAACGCCTACACCAACCCTAAACCTACCCTTACAATAATGCAAATACAGTAATTAAATGACGCAATATTAATGTGCGCATGCCCAGTGGCCGTAACTGTATCCCTTCTAGTCTTTACCGTGCGGGATGTGGTGTGATGACATCACCGTTTCACAAAATATGCGGACTGGCTGTACACACGAAAACGCAAGGGTGTCGGTTTCAGATTTATCCTTTCTGGGACTCGGTTTAAAAAAAAATACCGGTTTAAGGATGCCAAAACGCCAGATCCGTGTGGACGAAACACTGATACGATACAACAATTTTACGTATACAGCTAAACGCGTCTCCGTGTGGACGGGGCCTGAGACTGCTGGCCTGAAACTGCTGTGACGTATAGCTCTGCAGTTGCTTAATATTGGCTGTTATCAGCTAGATTTCTTTTTGTAATTTTGGCAGAGTTTGAGTAAACAGCCTCTGTCAACAAGTCGGCCTATTTGCACTTGGTGTAAACAGACACTCGGGAACAATAATCAGTTTAGAGTAACATGAAATGTTTGTTGAGAAGCACATAAGAACCAAGCACGCACTGTTTTTGTACGGCATCTGTGTAGGCTCCCGAGTTCAGCTTCTTGCGAATCCAGTCACAGATGTGAGAGCTTTCGCCAGGACATCGAGGAAGACCAAATACCCCTGTGATTTAAAGAAAAGAGGAAGAGAGAACTACATGTCAGACGAAAACAGGATATTGAAAAAAATATGACTTATTTGTGTTTGGTCACTCAACATTTAGTGCTTATTTATTAGCAACATTTTTACTCTTATTTATTAATTACAATGATTATTTACACCACCATTCGAAACTCTTATTATTGCAGTCTTGGTGAGCACCAGACTTTCAAAAACATCTTTCTGACCCCCAAATTTTGAACAGTAATGTATATACTGTATAGTATATATAACATTTTAAATGTTGTAATAGATTGTGACTGATAATATTATAACCACATGTAACAAACTACATTTAAAACGTTCTTGTAGCAACATAACAGAAACAAGGTTGTTATGCCACAGTGTTCCTGTGAACTGCTGACCACTTTTAGGAACAAATAGTTGTTTTCAGAAAGTAAATCAACCCTAGTGTGAGCAGAGCACATCTGTCATATCACCTTGATGCTGCCCACCGACAGAGATCAGGTTCTTCATCGGGGGATCTGGACAGCGCTGAGCAACTGCTCGCCTTACGAAAGATTAAAACAAGACAGAGAGGTAAAACGGCACGATTACACTTCCAATAATCCTTTGCATGAACTGATTTGAATAATAACCACTCACAGAAACTGTGACCCTTGGGAGAATCCCATTGCATTGTAGCCTCCCTTCAGTTTAGGGTCCTGGGACAGCTGATCACACACGAAAGACACCTGCTCATTGACATCCATGAAGAAGCCATTTTCAGTGTCCTGTAAAACAACAAAATCAGACACTTTTGTTTGAAAGAACAACAGCAATGACAAGAATGGAAGGCTTCGACCTGCTTTACCTGCAGAACAGACTTGCCGATCATCAGGGAGAGCACATAAATTCCTGGGACTTCCTCTTCCACCATCTTCTTCATTGCACCCATGCTTAGTGGATTGCAACAACTGTCTCCTGCAAAGCACAGTGAGAATTAGCAATGATCTAGTTATCTTTATAGTAAACTCTGTAGGTAATTTGTGTGTTCAGGTCATTTCACAAAAAATAGATCATGACCCTATCAGGTATATGGGGTTATCCTCTGTTTATATATCAGGTATTGCACCGATCAGGCATGACAGGTGAAGTGAATAACACTGATTATCTCTTCATCACCTGTTAGTGGGTGGGATATATTAGGCAGCAAGTGAACATTTCGTCCTCAAAGTTGATGTGTTAGAAACAGGAAAAATGGGCAAGCGTAAGGATTTGAGCGAGTTTGACAAGAGCCAGATTGTGATGGCTAGACGACTGGGTCAGAGCATCTCCAAAACTGCAGCTCTTGTGGGGTGTTCCCGGTCTGCAGTGGTCAGTCTCTATCAAAAGTGCTCCAAGGAAGGAACAGTGGAGAACCGGCCACAGGGTCACGGGCGGCCAAGGCTCATTGATGCACGTGGGGAGCGAAGGCTGGCCCGTGTGGTCCGATCAAACAGACGAGCTACTGGAGCTCAGACTGCTCAAGAAGTTAATTCTGGTTCTGATAGAAAGGTGTCAGAATACACTGAGCGTCGCAGTTTGTTGTGTATGGGGCGGCAGAGCCCATGCTGACCCCTGTCCACCGCCGAAAGCACCAACAGTGGCACATGAGCATCAGAACTGGACCACGGAGCAATGGAAGAAGGTGGCCTGATCATCACGTGGATGACCAGGTGTCTTCGCGTCGCTTACCTGGGGAACACATGGCAACTTACAGGACTTAAAGGATCTGCTGCTAACCTGCCAGATACCACAGCACACCTTCGGGGGTCTAGTGAAGTGTGTGTGTGTGTGTGTGTGTGTGTGTATATGTATGTATGTATGTGTATATATATATATATATATATATATATATATATATATATATATATATATATATATATATATATATATATATATATACACACACACACATATATATAAAAAAAAACATTGTATGTTAGATGTGATTAATCGATTTGACAGTACTAAAAAATATATTTATTTTCAAACAAGTGTACACAAAGGCCTTTTTGTGGAGTGACCAGTGACACTGTACATTACCCTAGTGATCCCAGCTATTGAATAACTCAGGCCTATTATTCACCAGCAGCTTTAACTGATCAGTGGATGTGATGTGTCTCACCCATGCCGTGCCATATCACCAGAGGAGCGGAGGCGTTAGACCCGCGCGATGAGCCGCACAGCAGCAGCAGACACGCGGACACAGCGATGAGGCGAAGCGCCGCGGAGAAACTCATACTTCAATCTCGACCTGAGGATGTAAACACATTTACATTCCCTACCAGAATGCGCTTAAGGGAAGGAAAAGCACTAAATAAGGAAGTGAAGAACTAGATATCCTTTCGTTTATTTATTACTTTGGCGAATATACACCCGGAAGCATCGGTTTTGCTAAGCTAGGAATGGGTGCATTACATAAATACGTTAAGCTCAAAAATGTTCGGTTAAAGCCGTTGTGTACTTACCGTGATAACTTTCTGTTCTTCAATCAATCACATGACAGACGAAAACACCGCTCACGAATGCGGTTTCAGCAAGATATTAGACTTATAGACCATAAGGATAAACCTGTCCGTAGAAATAAACACAGTCAGTCGGTGCAGAGCGTTTAGATGATGATGTTTTCCAAAGGAGGAAGTCACGTGATCAAAACATCTGCGACTGTCTCGAAACGCAACAGAACTGTAAAGCCCGGTCAGCGTTAATGTTACCGGGTGTATTAAACATTTATCGCTTATAGAGAAATTAAAACGGTTTGTAAGTTTATGGAGGGGTGGCGTAAACGAATCGTCTTCTTTCTAAAGCATCCAGCGATTGTCCAGAGTCTTACATTTGTTTTGGAAACATAATGGTAAGGATAAATAAATATAGTGTACTTTCTATGTCATAGGATACTTTGTATTTGTATAAATAACGTTACATATACATTAATAGGAGTCATTCTACGAAACGGGTGTCATTTGCAATTTGCAAAAGTTTAACAATATACATATATGGGTGTGTATACACACACACACACACACACACACACACACACACTTATGTAATCATATGTTTTTACATTCAGCTGATGTTTTTCTCAGTCCAGTTAAGAAAAGGAGGCAGAGAATAACACCTGTATCACTGATGATATTGACATAATGTCTGATGTTGTGGCTGATGTTTATTCACATATCAGCTGATCTGTTCTATTACCCTTTGTGCTTGTCATATGTTATGCACAAATGCACAAATGTGCTACACTTGAGATTATGCGAGTTTAAGCCTATATTATATGGTATTTTACAGTGTCTACTATAGTGCTTGCACAATTTTCAAGGTGCTACACGAGGTTTGGGCTTCACAATAGATGCAGTCCACATCACAGTGAGTATTTCTCTCTCTCTCTTTCCTTTAAACCAAAAACTATTAGTGAGCATGTGGAGATGTTTACATATATGCAATATGACCTGAATTGCAATAAATAATGTTAAAGACCATAGAACAGATCTGGGGGGGAAAAGTTATTACAATCCTAAAGATGTAATAGTATTTGAAAGGAATCAATGGAGTCAGAAGGTCACAAACAAATAATTTTATCATAAAATTCACCTGGAAGATTATTCAAAGAAAGCTGACAGTGAATTATGTCAGGAAGATTAAAACAATTGGTATTGAGTATGATGGAGGGTCCAAACAGAAAAGGAAGTGCCCACATTAATGAACTGATGATATCAAACCTTAATGTGGAGAATTAAATAGAAATATATAGAAACAGGCACTGAGCCCACGATTGTTGTTGATGATAATGATGATGATATTGTTTAATAACCGCAATAAACCCATCTCCAGCGTGTTGACTCCGATTGTTCGAATATTACAATTAAATAATACTTAAATCGATATGTCATCCGCAATAAACCCGTCTCCAGCGTGTTGCCCCCGATCATTCGAATATTGCACTTTAATAATTATTTAATCAACATCATCCTCAATAAACCCGTCTCTAGCGTGTTGCCTCCGATCCTTCGAATATTCCGATCTATTATGACCTCTGACCTGTAAAGCTGCCAGAATAATAATAATAATAATACGCTGTTTGTTAATTGGCCAGAGGAGAACTGGCACCCCGACTGAGCCTGGTTTCTCCCAAGGTTTATTTTTCTCCATTAGGTCACCTGATGGGGTTTTGGTTTCCTTGCCACTGTTGCCTCTGGCTTGGCGTGCTCAGTTGGGGACACTAAATTTTTCAACTAAACATCGAAATAAATCAAATTAATAAACTAAATTAACCATATAAACTAACTTACTGATCTAATTATTGATCTAAAGCCCACACTGTCACCGTATGGAAATTGAAATGAACTGATGACATCAAATGGCTATACAGCTTAATAAAATTATGCTGCATTATTTTCCTGTTTAACACTGTAAAGCTGCTTTGAAACAATCTACATTGTTAAAAGCGCTATATAAATAAAGTTGAATTGACTTGACTTTAAGGCTCATGGATTTTGACACCACAAATGAGATCAGTTGCATTTCCTGAAGTCATTCCATGTCAAATCAGCCAAATTTCAGAAACTTCCCAGCTCAATTTTTTTTTGAAGAAGGACAAACATAAATGGTGATGAAAGCCAAAATATTAAAGGGTTAGTTCACCCAAAATTGAAAATAAAGTCAGTAATTACTCACCCTCATGTTGTTCCAACCATGTAAGACCTTCGTTCATCTTCGGAACATAATTTAGTATATTTTTGATGAAATCTGAGAGCTGTCTCACTCCTCCATAGGCTTTCAGAGGGACTGAAACTTGATGGCCCAGAATAGTAAGTAAAAACGTCATTTAAGGAGTCCAAATGACTACAGTGGCTCTGTATTAAGTGTATCATGCGACAAAAATACTTTTTGAGCGGAAAAACAACAAAAATAACGACTTTATCACACTATTTATCCCACTATATACTCTCTGACGAGAGTTCGCGGGAGTGCCACGAGCGCATGCGTCGTGGCACTCCCGCGAACTCTCGTCAGAGGCTCAAATTGAACAACAATAATAGTGGGATAAAGTCGTTATTTTTGTTGTTTTTCCGCTCAAAAAGTATTTTCGTCGCATGATAGACTTAATACAGAGCCACTGTAGTCATTTGGACTCCTTAAATGACGTTTTTACTTACTATTCTGGGCCATCAAGTTTCAGTCCCTCTGAAAGCCTATGGAGGAGTGAGACAGCTCTCAGATTTCATCAAAAATATACTAAATTATGTTCCGAAGATGAACGAAGGTCTTACATGGTTGGAACAACATGAGGGTGAGTAATTACTGACTTTATTTTCAATTTTGGGTGAACTAACCCTTTAAGTGTAATGTAATGTGTATTGACTGAGTAATCCTCTATTCTGTAGAGGGGGGTCAAAATGACAATTTTCACCTGAGATTTGGAATAGGGCCTTTAAAATGAAGATACCAAAAGAAAAGTTTGCTAAGAACCAAAATCTAAAAGGATATTCAGATATATTTAATACTTCCGGAGTTACAGGCATGCAAACCTGTGGCAAAAAAACCCACAAAAAGTGCTTTTTCCAATTTTCGAACTGTCAACGTTGTCATATAATGCAACAAATATTGCTAAAGCCAACAGATTTTACTAATAGAGCTACCAATCTCTGTGTAAAAATAAAATAACGATGCTGCCATCTTTCTAGAGTCATTTTGCCCCCCTGTAATTTGGCTCCCCATCTCAGGTGAAAATGGTCATTTTGACCCCCCTCTACAAAAGAGTGGATTACTCCGTCAATATACATTCATGACATTTAATATGTTGGCATTCTTCTTCATTTATGTATGAAAAAATGATCAAAATCTATATTTTATCCATTCCGTGTTAACCTCTGGTTGAGTTGACACGGAATGACCCAAATGTCTTGTTTTTGTTTCAGGATTTGTAGATGTCATATTTCATCTAGCTCAAGGTCAGTTCAAAACTTACACCTCACCCTTTGTGATCATGGCATTACAACACGGCTACTCCATTAACTCGAGCGCAGACGACCAGGACAGTGACACTGCGCCGCTTTTAGAAAAAGAAGTGGAAAAAAACACAGGTTCGTATCTGATATTTTGCAGTTTGTTAAAAATCTTTTTGTTTTAAATGAGCCTCATAGGTCTTGTCACACAAATACTACTGTTCAAAAGTTTGAGGTCAGTAAGATTTTTTTAATGCTTTTGAAAGAAATCTCACAAAGGCTGCATTTATTTGATCCAAAATAGGGTAATATATTATTATATTAAGTCAATTAATCACGATTAATCACATCTAACACGTTTGTTTATATGATATATATGTGTATGTATATGATATGTGTGTGTGTGTGTGTGTGTGTGTGTGTGTGTGTGTATATATATATATATATATATGTATGTATGTATATGCGCATAAATAGGGTGAATACAGGTAAAGTGGGACAGCTTTATAATTTCTATATTTACATGTATATGCTTCCATTAATAAAAATTAACACTGAGCTCATCATAAGCAAGTATGTGATAAAAAATATAGGTTATATAGCTATGACATCACTTCCAGAGGGTGTGGCTTACCATATTCAACAACCTTGCAGTGAATCAGGATAAGTAAAATGACATAGCGTTCTGAGGTGAATAATGTTATGGTTATAAAAATAAAGAAAACTCATGGATCGTTTGTAATTGTTATATATTTTGTTATGGGATGTAATGGTGAATGGTGAAAAAATCACATTTAATATTAATCATCTAGGTTTTTTTTATGCGATTTTGACACTGTCCCAGTTTGCCAATAGCGTATTGTCTTACTGGCAAACTGGGACAGCGATTTAAATCATTCTAATGGGGAAATTGTGTTCCCTTTTTATATACCCCTCATAAATTTTGTTAGCTAGCTAGATATTTCAACAAAGACTGATTCAATTTTCATATTCAACATTTCATAAATTGCCTTAAAAAACAAAGTAAAGTAAATTTATATGAAATAAATTAATCCCAATGCAAAATATTGTGGGCAGTAGGGATGGGACGATACACTTAAACTCACGATACGATGCACCTCGATATGCCAGGGTTACGATACGATACGTCACGATACGATATCAAAAAAGAAAAAAAAGAAGAAAATATTCCTGAAAAATGTCCTCGACATGGCATCTTAAACTTGGGCTCCAGCACATTGAACATTTGGATGAATTTTCTGTTCTCTACCATGTTAAATGGAGCCATATAGTCCGCTATGAATTCGCCAATAAGCCTGGTTATCTGTTTTGCACGCGGACTTGACGGAGGTAGAGTTGGTGTCAGCGCTTGTTTCATAGTCAGCTGTCCCTTCGGTAGGCTCGTTTTCTCCGGGGCCTTCTTCACATTTTTATGGTGACGTTGAAGGTGGTGGTTCATGTTTGATGTGTTGGATGTGGTGTACGGAATGACAGCATGGCATAGCTTACACACAGTCTTAGTCTTGTCAGTTACTCTATTGCCGTCGTTGTCTTTTTTAATGAGAAAGCCAAAATACTGCCAGACATATGACTTGTATCCAGGCGGAGCGTCCTCAATTTCGACCTCATTTGACTCCATGGTCGGCTGTTTGGGGGCAAGGCAGTTGGTGGTAATGCTAATATTTGTTAGCTCGCTGCAGTGTTGTTGTTGCAACATGCGCTGTTGACGTGACGACGTACCGCACCGTCCCCGGATATAAAATTTTTTTCATTTAGTTTTTTTTACCCTGCTTGATCAGCAGATGGTGCTGCCAGCCTGCCACCATAGACTGTATGTCTGCCCCATATACATACACACACATATAATACACTAAATTATTTATATACTACGCAAATCATGCAGCAGTGCCATCTATCTTTATTTCGCGATACATTTTTTTCGACCTCGATGCGTTTCGTCACGTTTTGTATCGCGATATTTTGTCAAACGATATTTCGTCCCATCCCTAGTGGGCAGGCGAGAGGAAGGAAGTGAAACTGCTGTCCCTTAAAAATGTGATGTTTATTATTGTTGTTTTTGTTGTTTATATTGTTATAGTATTTAATTAATTAAGCCTACACTTGAATAATAATTTAATGTGTTTGACTTGTTGGCAGTTTGCCAATAAAGGTGTCCCAGTTTGACAGTAACGCTTGGAAAAATGTGGTTTGGGGTCAATGTGTGTTTAAGGAAGAGTCACCCATCTTGTGTTTAATGTTTCTTTCTTTTTTATTCTGTATAGTATAGTAGAGATCTTAAGCTATTTAAAATAGTATCATATGAGGGGCTAAGACATTTGAATCATAATAAAAAAATTTGCAGAAGGTAAATTATCAGAAAGTGTCCCACTTTACCAGTATTCACCCTATGTCTGTGTATACAGTGTGTATATACACTCACCTAAAGGATTATTAGGAACACCATACTAATACTGTGTTTGACCCCCTTTCGCCTTCAGAACTGCCTTAATTCTACGTGGCATTGATTCAACAAGGTGCTGAAAGCATTCTTTAGAAATGTTGGCCCATATTGATAGGATAGCATCTTGCAGTTGATGGAGATTTGTGGGATGCACATCCAGGGCACGAAGCTCCCGTTCCACCACATCCCAAAGATGCTCTATTGGGTTGAGATCTGGTGACTGTGGGGGCCATTTTAGTACAGTGAACTCATTGTCATGTTCAGGAAACCAATTTGAAATGATTCGAGCTTTGTGACATGGTGCATTATCCTGCTGGAAGTAGCCATCAGAGGATGGGGACATGGTGGTCATAAAGGGATGGACATGATCAGAAACAATGCTCAGGTCAATGCTCGTGGCATTTAAACGATGCCCAATTGGCACTAAGGGGCCTAAAGTGTGCCAAGAAAACATCCCCCACACCATTACACCACCACCACCAGCCTGCACAGTGGTAACAAGGCATGATGGATCCATGTTCTCTTTCTGTTTACGCCAAATTCTGACTCTACCATCTGAATGTCTCAACAGAAATCGAGACACATCAGACCTGGCAACATTTTTCCAGTCTTCAACTGTCCAATCTTGGTGAGCTCGTGCAAATTGTAGCCTCTTTGACTGAAATAACGAGTGGTTATTTCAGTCAAAGTTGCTCTTCTATCAGCTTGAATCAGTCGGCCCATTCTCCTCTGACCTCTAGCATCAACAAGGCATTTTCGCCCACAGGACTGCCGCATACTGGACGCTTTTCCCTTTTCACACCATTCTTTGTAAACCCTAGAAATGGTTGTGCGTGAAAATCCCAGTAACTGAGCAGATTATGAAATACTCAGACCGGTCCGTCTGGCACCAACAACCATGCCACGCTCAAAATTGCTTAAATCACCTTTCTTTCCCATTCTGACATTCAGTTTGGAGTTCAGGAGATTGTCTTGACCAGGACCACACCCCTAAATGCATTGAAGCAACTGCCATGTGATTGGTTGATTAGATAATTGCATTAATGAGAAATTGAACAGGTGTTCCTAATAATCCTTTAGGTGAGTGTATACGTATAATATATAAATATGATAATATATACTCATATATATATATATATATATATATATATATATATATATATATATATATATATATATATAAACTATTGTTAGATGCGATTTATCGATTTGACTAATTATTTTCTTTCAAAAAGGGAAAAAAAAATCTAACTGACCCCAAACTTTGGAAAAGTAGTGCACTAGTGACTATACAGTGAGTATACAGGTGCTGGTCATATAATTAGAATATCATCAAAAAGTTTATTTATTTCACTAATTCCATTCAAAAAGTGAAACTTGTATATTATATTCATTCATTACACATGATATATTTCAAATGTTTAATTCTTTTAATTTTGATTATTTTAACTGACAACTAAGGAAAATCCCAAATTCTGTATCTCAGAAAATATAGAATATTGTGAAAAGGTTCATTATTGAAGACACCTGGTGCCACACTCTAATCAGCTAATGAACTCAAAACACCTGCAAATGCCATTAAATGGTCTCTCAGTCTAGTTCTGTAGGCTACAATCATGGGGAAGACTGCTGACTTGACAGTTGTCCAAAAGACGACCATTGAAACCTTGCACAAGGAGGGCAAGACACAAAAGGTCATTGGCTGTTCACAGAGCTCTGTGTCCAAGCACATTAATAGAGAGGCGAAGGGAAGGAAAAGATGTGGTAGAAAAAAGTGTACAAGCAATAGGGATAACCGCACCCTGGAGAGGATTGTGAAACAAAACCCATTCAAAAATGTGGGGGAGATTCACAAAGAGTGGACTGCAGCTGGAGTCAGTGCTTCAAGAACCACTACGCACAGACGTATGCAAGACATGGGTTTCAGCTGTCGCATTCCTTGAGTCAAGCCACTCTTGAACAACAGACAGCGTCAAAAGCGTCTCGCCTGGGCTAAAGACAAATAGGACTGGACTGAGTGGTCCAAAGTTATGTTCTCTAATGAAAGTAAATTTTGCATTTCCTTTGAAATTCAGGGTCCCAGAGTCTGGAGGAAGAGAGGAGAGGCACACAATCCACGTTGCTTTAGGTCCAGTGTAAAGTTTCCACAGTCAGTGATGGTTTGGGGTGCCATGTCATCTGCTGGTGTTGGTCCACTGTTTTCTGAGGTCCAAGGTCAACGCAGCCGTATACCAGGAAGTTTTAGAGCACTTCATGCTTCCTGCTGCTGACCAACTTTATGGAGATGCAGCTTCCATTTTCCAACAGGACTTGGCACCTGCACAACCAGTACCTGGTTTAAGGACCATGATATCCCTGTTCTTAATTGACCAGCAAACTCGCCTGACCTTAACCCCATAGAAAATCTATGGAGTATTGTGAAGAGGAAGATGCAATATGCCAGACCCAACAATGCAGAAGAGCTGAAGGCCACTATCAGAGCAACCTGGGCTCTCATAACACCTGAGCAGTGCCACAGACTGATCGACTCCATGCCCACGCCGCATTGCTGCAGTAAATCAGGCAAAAGGAGCCCCAACTAAGTATTGAGTGCTGGACATGCTCATACTTTTCATGTTCATACTTTTCAGTTGGCCAAGATTTCTAAAAATCCTTTCTTTGTATTGGTCTTAAGTAATATTCAAATTTTCTGAGATACTGAATTTGGGTTTTTCCTAGTTGTCAGTTATAATCATCAAAATTAAAAGAAATAAACATTTGAAATATATAAGTCTGTGTGTAATGAATGAATATAATATACAAGTTTCACTTTTTGAATGGAATTAGTGAAATAAATCAACTGTTTGATGATATTTTAATTATATGACCAGCACCTGTATTCTTTATAGATATTTTCTTAAATATATAATCATCTGAAGTTTGAGAATGTGTTTGTATGTGTGACAGTGCCTCCCAAATGCTGCTCAGTACGATGCAATCTGGCTGCTATGATGTTCTTCGGCTTTGCTGTGGTTTATGGTCTGCGTGTAAATCTCAGTGTTGCCATGGTTGCTATGGTAAATGGAACCAATGACCAGCCGTCATCCAATATATCAAACGAGTGTCCAGGGCCGTCCCATACACTTGACAACAACAGCCAAAACTCAGGACAGCCAGAAGGGGTAAGAATAAACTGCACGTAGAAATCATTCTAATATGCTGATTTGTAGCTTGAAAAAACATTTATTGTCAATGTTGAACATTTTTTGGGGGAAACTGTGATTGAATTGATTGATTGATTGATTATTTGATGAATGGAACGATCAAAAGAACAAGGAATCTCTTTGAATGTCTTTACTGTCACTTGTGATCAATTGAATGATTCCTTGCTGAATAATAGTTTTCATTTATTTTCTATGTTCTGGCACAATCCACAACACACACACGAGACTATAGAACATCCCCAATGCAGAACACACACACACAAATGAAGGCATAAGCCTATAGAACATCCACATCAAATGCAGAACACACACACACACAAATGCAAAATAAATGGTGAAATTATAACAGGAAAATTAAAATCAACATATTCAAATAAATCTTTTTTTTTTCTGCTGTCCACCTTACTAGAATTATTACAAAATCTGACACTTCAGTATACATTCAGCCTAAAAAAATGCTCATAAACAAATGCTAAAAATATACCAGAAATTGTATAACGTCTAAATGTATAAAAGGAAAAAAAAAATGGAAGAACTGACTTACGGACCCAGGGGAACAGCTCTTTCGCTCCATATAGAGCTATATTATAATATATATTATATATATATATATATATTTTTTTTTTTACAAGAGGTAGACAGAGTGTAACATCTGAGCAGGGATGAGGAGAGATCAGAATCCTAATGCAGGTTGAACATTTATTAAAGACATAAACAGAGAAAATCCAAGAAGGAAAACAGGCAGGAGCACAACAACAGGGACACATACAGGAGCAACGACCAACAAACAACAACTGAAGCACTGGGGTATATATACACAAAGGGAAACAAGGATAACAAGGGGGTGTGGTAAATGGGGAACACCTGGGAAAACTAATCAACATGAAAAACTACAAAGGACTACAACACATGGCACAAGACAGGAAATAAGAAAAGAGTCCGCAAACACACAGGGAATTTATGACACAGTGTGGGAAAAGTTTTTGCGTGGAATGAAGAGGGTTATTTTATTATTTAAGTGAAAGAATGTGTTGTATAATTAAACTCATATTAAAATGATTGATCAAATCTAGTAATTTATAGGTAAATAAAATAAAAAAACAAAATGTCTCCAAAACAATTGTATTAAAAAAAATGAATAAGTATAATTTTAGGGCTTTGGGTCATTCTGACCCGTGAGGGAAGGAATTATTACAGGTACGGGAGGAGAGCATACAACAACAAAAAATCATACTCACCCCAGACTTTTGACCTGTTCTTGTCACGTTTCTCTTTTCCCAGATTCCAAGATACCCATGGGATTCCCAAACACAGGGAATGCTGCTTGGCGCTTTCTTCTTTGGATACCTGTTTACTCAGATCCCGGGAGGCTACCTGTCCGGTCGCTTTGGAGGAAGCCTCTTCCTGGGCGGAGGTGTGCTTGGAACGGCCGTCCTCACGCTCCTCACTCCGGTGTCAGCACAGCTCGGAGCCAAGTGGCTGTTTGCCCTGCGTGCACTGGAGGGATTCGGGGAGGTTAGGGCCGGTTTAATAACCAGAAATCTTCCACACTGATACTTCAAATGGAGAGGATGGAAAATATGTATCTGTATTTGAGTGTGTGTGGGGTTCTTATGTCTAGGGTGTGACTTTTCCTGCTATGATGGCGATGTGGGCCCGCTGGGCTCCTCCGTTGGAGAGGGCGCGTCTGATGACGTTCTCCGGGGCAGGATCAAACTTCGGTGCCTTTGTGGCTCTTCCTCTCACTGGCTTAATCTGCCATAGTCTAGGATGGCCAGCGGTCTTCTACGCCTGTGGTGAGGGATACAAAAGTTTTAGGGTCGATAAGATATTAATACAAGGATTCATTAAATTGATCAAAAGGGACAGTAAAGACATTTATTATGGTACAAACGCTTTCAAATAAATGCTGAGCTTTTATATACTGAGAGAAAAAATATTGTTTCTGCCAAAACATGAAGCAGCACAACCGTTTTCAACTTTGATAATAATAATCATAAATGTTTCTTGAGCAGCAAATTATCATATTAGAATGATTTTTGAAGGACCATGTGACACTGAAGACTGGAGTAATGATGATAAATTCAAATTTGATCACAGGAATATTGAAAAATGAAAGAAAAAACAACATTTTAAAATGTATTCCTATCTATCTATCTATCTATCTATCTATCTATCTATCTATCTATCTATCTATCTATCTATCTATCTATCTATCTATCTATCTATCTATCTATCTCCTTACTCTTGTCTTCATATTTGTAAAATGATGTTTAATGTAATATAAAATATCTTAAATCTTGTATTTTTTGTATCCAAACATATGTATTGAAGTGTTTTTACCACCAGGTGGTGCAGGATGCCTTTGGGCTGTGATCTGGTTTCTCCTGGTATCAGATGAACCCCGAACACACCCAAGAATTAGTGACCAAGAGAAATATTACATAATTAACTCAATAGGTTCACAGGTATGAACTACTTTTATGTTTCAGTTTTGATGATGCATACAGTTTGGTCTCCTCCTTTATATCATTCATGCTAAAAAAAAATAAAGTCTAGCATTATATGTGAATTTGTTATTGTGTTTTAAGAAGGAATCATCAAATAACATTCCCATCTCTTCATTACTAATCTGTGATTTACACCTACAGGTATTTATGATGCTGATTTGATATTTTCTCTGTTTTTAGGGGACTCCTCATGGCTGGTCAGTGCCTTTATTACCAATGCTGTTCTCTGTGCCTCTTTGGGCCATAATCATCTCACAGATGTGCTCCAACTGGTCTTATTACACTCTCCTCACATCACTTCCTACCTACATGGACACTGTGCTCCACTTTAATTTGCAACAGGTGAGGCGATCAGTATATTTATGTAGATTAAAGCGGTCTGCTTTATATACTGCGTCTCACTCACTGTTGTTATTCAGAATTCGTTCCTGTCTGCTCTGCCGTATCTGTTTGGCTGGCTGTTCTCCGTGGGCTCGGGTGTGCTGGCAGACGATCTCCTGGAGCGGGAGCTCCTGAGTGTCACCGCCGTCCGAAAAATCTTCACTTTCATTGGTATGTGATTTATATGGAAGCTTGTTTCTGCTACGAAATAAAACTAAATTACGGAGCCCCACACACGACATGCAGACGACAAACATACTATATTATGGCCACGAGTTAAGAGTCGTTTAAAACCCTCTTCGGTCATTTCTGACAGCTATAAATCACAGCTTCATCGAAATTATATGAAACTTGGTGACTTTTATGGCATTAAAAATTGAGGGCAGGATTTGAGCATGCTTAGTGGTCGTAAAACAAATACTCCCTTTTGTGTTTTTTGGTCAAAAATGACCGACCATAGGAAACGAATGGGAAATCGACAAAAATACTAAAATTCACTAGATTTTTGTGTGTACAATCTACAAATCAGCCACAATGCTGAAAGAAAAGTACACAGCAGTAAAGGGGTGACACTCTAAAACAGGGGTTTTCAAACTGCGGTCCAGGGACCCCCAGGGGTCCTCCAGAAGGTTCTAAGGGGTCCCCAGAAAATTTCAGAGAATAAAAAGACAAAACAAAAATGGATAAAGTCTACCGATTATTTTAGGAAGGGGGTCCCTCATATAAGGTTCATCATATTTGGGGGTCCTTGGCATCATAAAGTTTGAAAAACCCTGATCTAAAACATCAAGAGTGTGATATTGACACATCCACTCACACACAGACACACACACACACACACACACACATACACACTTATGAACCACTGTGTCTGTAATACAGAGCAAAGTTTTGAAGATATGTGGAATCCATTCAATAATTCAGTCATAATGCAGGAAAACATCAAAAAAGTGAAGGGGTGACACTCTAAAACTTCAAGACTGAAATTCTCACACACACACACACACACACACACACACTTGGAAGCTCAGGCTTTATCCTTCGCATCGTTCTGAGCATTTTTTTAAAGAAAATACACAATTTGCATGAAGTGCTATAATTGAAAGACTTTTTATTTTTTACAAATTCTGAATTTAAAAAATGAGTAACAAAATGCTTCCTTGCGTTCTCTTTCTTACACAATGTTTAAGTTTGACTGTAATAATAATGCAAAAACTAACACTCTTAATCACTATTTCTAACAAAAAGAATTATCTAAAAATGTATGAGAAATAGTCTTTGAGATTGTTTAAATATACATTCAAATCCACCTGAAAAAAAATTAAGTAAATGTGTTCTACGTTTTCTTTCCATACTCTCACCAGATGGCGCTAATCAGCCTTCAAAAAAAATATTTTGAAGGCCTAGTCTCTATTTTAATCTGAAATACTGCATTAATTAAAAATTTTATATATATATATATATATATATATATATATATATATATATATATATATATATATATATATATATATATATATATATATATATATATATATATATATATATATATATATATATATATATATATATATATATATATAATTATTTATTTTCAATGGCAAAAATACATCATAATTATTGCATAAATATTAATAAGTAACATCAAATCATCTCAAAATACAAAAGAAAAAAATATTATTGAAAAAAAAAACATTACACTGGTTTTTACTGGGGTGGAGGAAGTTTAATTTTTAGGTGTCCGGTCACTTCTGACCGGGAAGATGACCAGAGAAACACCCAAATGAGGAGCACCTGAGGGTTAAGTAAATTTAGTAAATGTTTTACTAATTAATTCAGTAAATAAATTAGTAAAACATGCTGACATATTAGTAAGTTATGGGAACAAAGTGTTAATTTATGGCCATGATATACAGTGAGGAAAATAAGTATTTGAACACCCTGCTATTTTGCAAGTTACAAAATACTTATTTGCAGCTGTATCATACAAATAAATAGTTAAAAAATCATACATTGTGATTTCTGGATTTTTTTTTTTTAGATTATGTCTCTCACAGTGGACATGCACCTACGATGACAATTTCAGACCCTCCATGATTTCTAAGTGGGAGAACTTGCAAAATAGCAGGGTGTTCAAATACTTATTTTCCTCACTGTATCTTGTGCGGGGCTTCATACAAAATAAAAAAGATAATTACAACTTATTTTACAAATCTAACTTTTTTTCTCTCACAATTATTACTTTATTTCTTGCAATTCCAAGTTTATAAATTCTGACTTTTGTTCTTGCAATCTCAGGTTTATAGCTCGCAAATCTGTCTTTATCTCAGTTTTGACCTTTTTTTGAGATATAAACCTGAAATTGTGAGGTTAAAAAGTCACAATTGTGAGATATAAACTCATAATTGCAGAAAAAGTCAGAATTGCAAGAGTTTTTTTTGTCACAATTCTGACTTTTGTTCTCGCAATTCTCTTTATTTCTCTCAGTTCTGATTTTATTTCTCAGAATTGTGAGATACAAACTCGAAATTGTGAGAAAAATCTGAATTGACTGTTCGCAAAGACCCGCCCCCTTTAGTTACTGTTGTTATGTCCGACAAGCCACGCTCTCACACCACACACACACACACACACACACACGTTCTCATGCAGTGAAAAACACATCGCAGAGCAAAGAGGACACTGACAACGCACTGACAGACAGGACAGAGCAGGTTACTTTAATATGAAACAAAGACTCAACTCTAAAATGTTGTCATTTTTAAATAAATGTAAACAATATATACCATTTTGTGGCTCTTTAATGTGTGGTGACAGGTCGCTGTAGCCATAGATATGCATAATAAAGGCTAGATGTCTCGTCCGCGCTGCTGGCCAATGGAGGTCGACGTCCGCACCAGGCGGCCATCTTGTCCCAGTCAGCTCGCTCACTCGTAGCATTGTGTTTTCATGGTGCTTGCACTTTTTAAATAACCATAACTTGCTCAGTTTTCTACCAATTTTCAAACTGTTTGGTTTGTTATAAACGTCAGAGATGTAATTATGACACTGCATAGTTATGAAAAATTATTCATAATTTGTTCAAGCATCCAGAATTATAGCCACGTTTGTAAGAAACCAAACCATTTGTAAATCCGTCAAGATTTCAGTGAGATAAGAATATTTGTGTTCGTGCAGATCACTCGCCTTACATCAGGTACCACAGAGCCCGCCAGAAAGCTTGCCTGTGACAAGATGGCCGCCGGTGATGACGTTAGAGACTCCACCTTAAGACATCTAGCCTTTATTATGTATATCTATGGCTGTAGCGCCTCAGTTGCTTGTGAACCGATCATCTTTTCCGTGTAGTTAATTTATAGTATCAAATAAACATGAATGAACTTCAGAAGAAATGTTGTTTCAACTACGGAAAGACGTCAGTACACACCGTTTTTCAAGTTCAAGTCCACCTACAAACTCTCTTGACTGCTTTGTCTGACAAAAATGGCGGATTCGGCGAATGGCGGATTATGATTGGTCAGATCGCCTGTCAATCAATCTCTCAGAGAAGGGTGATATAAACTTGACTTTTTTGTCACAATTCTGACCTTTTTCTCCCAATTGTGAGTTCATATTTCGCAATTCTGACTTTATAACTCGCAAATGGGAGTTTATATCACAATTCTGAGGAAAAAATCTCAATTGTGATTCTGACTTTTGTTCTCGCAATCCTTTCTACTCTCAGTTCTGACTCTTTTTTTCTCTGAATTGCGAGTTTATATCACAAAAAGATTTGTGATTTTGGGAGGGTTTATTTAAAGTGAATGAATGTTTATGGTGTGACCCAGTGTAAGAGGGGGTTACTGTCAGTTCACTTGTAATGCAGCTTATAGGCAACTTTATTGATATTGTTTTGTCTTGTGTCCCATAGGTCTGTTTCTACCCGCTGTTTTCCTGCTGGCGGTGGGCTTCTCAGGCTGTAGCGGTGCGCTGGCCGTGACTTTTCTCACTCTGTCCAGTGCGTTTGGGGGTTTCAGCGCTGCTGGTGTCTTCATTAACCAGATCGATATTGCTCCACGGTACAAAAACAAAAACGATCAGTCCTAACGTAGATTTGAGGGCTATGAGAATCCATATGGGATTTTGAAGAATTTGAGTCTGTGGTTAAAATTATTTGAAGAGATGCTTGGAAAGATTATTTGAAGAGATGCTTCATGTACTTAATTGATTTTGTTGCAGCAGTAATGTATACATATTTTCTCAGGTACGCGGGAATGCTTCTAGGAATCACGAACACTTTTGGGACCATCCCTGGTGTTCTTGCACCAATCGTTGTGGGTTACTTGACCAAAGATGTAAGCTGCCCTTTTTTCCATCATATACGCCGTAGTTTTGATTCATCGTGACGTGTTTTTTGATATGTTCTCCCTTCTTTCGTTCCGAGCAGCACTCGGTTACAGGATGGAAACACGTGTTCTGGTTGTCAGCCGGAGTGAGCGCCTTCGGAGCCATTTTTTACATCATCTTTGGCACTGGAAAGATGCAGAGCTGGGCAAGGACTGAGGAGGAGTTAGACACAGATACACACGATTAAACATTCCTGTTGACCAATTCACAGGGATATTAGGACTGACTTATTTGAGTTTTATCCTATATTCAACACATATGGTACCAGTCAAAAGTTTGGACAAGTTTTTTTTCATGTTACAAGGTTTAGACAAATATAAAATGTGCCGACTACTACCTATTGTATGAACAATATAGTAATTTCTTTAGGTCAATACATAATTACCATAATTTGAATACTATTATTCAGAAATAGTTACAAAAAATGCCTGTCCAAACTTTTGACTCTGATATGAATTATATTTCACTCAGGGTTTCAATCTGAAGTGCCTTAAACAGTGTTTATTATTTTGGTGATATCGAGTTAATCACGATGGATTGTAAAGGTTATTGTTAATTCTATTACTTTTGCTATCTTTTGAATAAGTGTAATATGTGTTACATTGGTGAAAAGGAACCATTTTAGAGGATTCAACCATATTTTATTGCTTTTGAAAATACTTAAAAATAAGCACTTTAATGCATCAATGATGAAAATACTTACCATTTTTGGTACAAATGCTGTTCAGTTCATTTTAATCTTGCTAATGAAGTAACTATTCCATTAATTGTCATTCCAGTTCATCTCTATGCCATCTAACATTTTCATAAAAACCACATTTCAGTTTTTGCTGACAGGTACGGACTGTGAATGGACTATTCATATTTACTGGAATAGTCCAGACAGGGAATTATTGTTTCACTATTGTTTGAAACTTGCCTTTGTTCAAAAGTTGAGATGTTTAATTAAGTTTTTAAGTCTTTTAATGTTTAAGCACTCTGTGAGTCTTTCTTTGAGTCACAATGGCCACAACATGGATATATCAATGCTTAAAATTTCCAAGTGTTTTTATTTTTTAAATAATAAATGATTTTATATTTTTTTTTATAATTTGCACAATAAATGCAATGCTATGTTTACAGTCACGTTTCATCTACTTTGTCAGCACTTGTTTTCTGCAAGTGAACGGATCATTAATCAAACATGTGCGAATAAAAAGTAAATAAGCCAAATAATTTTAACGGCTACAGTGTAAATGATATACAAGGCCATTAGAGCCAACCACACTCTTATTAAAGGGATAGATCACCCCAAAATGAAAATGTTGTCATTTACTCACTCTCAAATTGTTCCAAACCTGTATGAGTTTCTTCTGTTGAACACAAACCAATATTTTTTGAAGAAGGTTGGTAACCACACATTTGACAGTAGCTATTGAGTAGGGAAAAAATACTATGGAAGTCAATGGGTGCCATTAACTGTCTGGTTACCAACATTCTTCAAAAATATTGTTTTGTGTTCAACAGAAGAAAGAAACTCATACAGGTTTGAAACAACTTGAGGGTGAGTTTTCATTTTTTGGGTGAGCTGTCCCTTTAACTGACGCTGTGCGGTGACGGCCAGCAGGTGGCGCATCACATCGGTGATTATGATAAACCTCTGAATTATAAGAATATCTCTCAAATTTTACAGTAGATAGTACTGTGTTTAAATTCTACAGATATTAGAAATGTGTAGTCCCATAATTAAAACAGTTAATGGGCAATAATACCAGATATATGACCAATGACACTGCCTCCGGTATTACACTATTGATTTACCTCAGCGCTGTTGAGAAAACGACCCGGATGTATTTTAGTGAATGCGGCAAGATCTCACGTGTTTATTTACATGATGTAAGCGTGAAGAATGTAATGAAACCTCACTTTGTTTCGTTGATATTTATATAGTGCGAGGTGTAATGTGATATATCGATTTTTATCAACAAGACACCGAATATCCTTGAGTATTTTACGTTAGTCTTTTTTAATTGTTCCTATTGTAAAAACGCATTCCATATTTCCAAAATTATGTGTAAATAAATGACCTGGCAGACAAAAATAAGCCTGAGAGAGAGTCATAAAATACCCTTTCTTGTGTTACAGTTTAACTAGCTGTTCAAAGGAGCAAAGTATTTGCTCTATGAACTTGATCTTGCCCTAACATACCCAGTTATATTATATATTACTGTAGACGAGTCATATTTTCCTTCCTGCCTGAAATATCTTATCTAGGGAAACATATTAAGCTTATATAGCCTATATATGAACTAGTTTTTTAATACACTCAAAATGAATTGAATAATCCCATATTTTAATTCCATCCATCCATCCATCATAATCATAATTTAATCAATTATTCAATTAAAATATGTAAGGATTATTCCATTTAATTAAGATGGAATTTTACTATTAATTGAAATGGGTAAATATTTAAGAAAAAGGGGCTTTTTTACTGTAGATGAGTCAAATTTTTATATTGTTTTCTATATTTTCTAACTTCTTTTTAGCAGTTATAGGAATATAGGAATGACTTCCTTTCATTCATTTGCATTCTCACCAAAGGTCTGAGACAGATCTGTGGGGTTTTCACACATGACCTTTGTTTCCCTGATCCCCAACCATTTGCATTACACCTTAAAACTGCATAACACACGGAGGGGATTTGCAAGTGTAAGTTTGTTGCCTTGAGGGGGAGGAAGGTTTCTACCTTTTAGCTTAATGGTGCTTTTTCTTTGTGATAAGTAGCCGTGAGGTTAGCCTAATATATATGACTATATTTGACATTTTCATGCCTATTCTTTAAGGTATGATATGTTTGAATATTTTAAAATATTGTTTTGACAATGACAATGTTGTTTTACTGGAGTTTTAACTTTAGATCTAGAGAACAATTGTGTCAAATTATGTATTTCATATCTGATTTAAAGGCACAATATGTAAGATTTTTTGGATTAAAATATCTAAAACCCACTAGAACAATGTTATAGCCTATATTTTGTTGACTTGTGTACTTGCATTATCCCAAATGTTTCCAAGAATGTTTAAATCTAGAGAAATAAGCAATTTTAATGTCATCATACCCGCGTTACCTCGATTTCCGGTTTTATTTTGCAGAAACCATGGAAACACCAAAGACGCTTTATTATATTATGTGTTTTATTAGACAGGTGAGTAACTGTTTGGATACATTCGTTGACAAAAAAATAACCTTGTTTGCTACGAGGCGCCATTACAGAAACTGCAACGTCAGCCGCTTAAGCTCCTCCCACTCCCACACCCAGCCGGCTTGAGCCCAGGAACGCGTGCTATCGCCTCCATTTTGGCTCTTGGTACCCCAATTTGTGCCGCTCCACGAAATCAAAGCGTCATCAAACTACACCTCAAGCGACAAAATAATTACATATTGCGGCTTTAAAGCTAGTAAGCCCAAGGATTCTTTAAAGTCACCAAATCAAAATTTATTTTTTTTACATGGAATATTGCCGTATTTATTATAAATGATTTATCCGTGCGCATTATTATTTTCTTAAATTCATACGCCTCGTAATCTTTAATCAAAATTACCCCTCCCTTCTGCAGCAAAAAGCTCTTTTCTGATGATGTGTGTACTGGTGTGAGGGCGGGGCAACCTGTCACTCACATGAGATCGACCAATAGCAAACCACAATCATTCAATCAATTCCCCACAGACAAAATCAACTCCCGCCCCAATAAATGAAGCCGCTTTACTAATAGGGAAGAAAGACTATAGAAACGTATATTTCATGCCTACAAACGAAGATGCATAGCATTGCTATCATGAAAATATTTTTGTACATTACATTTGCATTTACTCATTTTGCAGAAACTGTGATCCAAACTATAATATAAGCATTGCTGCAATACTTAAAAATTAAGCCATAATACTAAAGCTAGCTTACAATGAGGCCTGATGTGTTTGAGTCTTGAGAGAGAGAGAGAGAGAGAGAGAGAGAGAGAGAGAGAGAGAGGTTCAGGCCTTTCCTTCTGTATTACATGACTCAACACTGATCTCATGCCAGACACTGACGTTGATTGGTGGCACACATTCCCTGTGCCCTCCCCCACACTTGTGGAGTGCTTGAGATAGAAACCAAATGGCAATGTATGTGAATGAACAGACATTAAGCCTGTTAGCATTGTGCTGCTACATGAACCAGGCAAACAGGTCAGACCTGACACCAAGAGTCGTCCCAATAAACAAAAAGACGCTCACTGGTTTGAAACAGGGTAGGATTTGTGCTTGTATGTTGGGGTGGGACTCCAGACAGCTGTGTGTGTGTGTGTGTGTGTGTGTGTGTGTGTGTGTGTGTGTGTGTGTGTGTGTGTGTGTGTGTGTGTGTGTGTGTGTGTGTGTGTGTGTGTGTGTGTGTGTGTGTGTGTGTGTGTGTGTGTGTGTGTGTGTGTGTGTGTGTGAGTGTGAGTGTGTGAGTGTGTGTGTGTGTGTGTGTGTGTGTGTGTGTGTGAGTGTGAGTGTGTGAGTGTGTGTGTGTGTGTGTGTGTGTGTGTGTGTGTGTGTGAGAGAGAGAGCGTGTGTGTGAGAGAAAGAGTGTGTGTGAGAGTGAGTGTGTGTGCAGTGAGGAAAGATGAAAGAGAAAGTGGGAATCACCGCAATTCACATGTGCCAACTTTTTTTTTTTTTACTCAATTGCTGAGGAATCTCTTTTTGATTCCAGTCATAGGACTGGTTGCTCCCAGCATAATTCAGTTTCCTTCATGTTCTAGGATTACTGATAAAGAAGACAATAATCATGATTATTAAATAGACTTTTAAAGGGATTTATTTGATTATTTACTTGCCCTGTAGGTTCGGATTAATTTAATCAGAGTATTTTATTATGTAGATTAGTGGTTTCCCAAGCATTAAGTTGACAGGTAAACTAACTTATTTTTAAAAATTAAAATAACATTGCTTATTTCAAAATTACGACAGCTGCAAGAAAAATTGCAATGTGGAAATAATAACATTTTGAGTGTGTGCAAAATATTAGTCTCCTCAAGGACTCCTCTCACCCAGCCCACAGACTGTTTTCTCTCCTGCCCTCCGGCAGGCGTCTCAGGATCCTCCGGACCAGGACCAGCAGACTAAAGAACAGTTTTTTCCCCAGAGCTGTCTCTTTACTGAACTCAAACGCCCCTCATAAACTGCTAACTCTCCTACCTCACATCTGCCTTCACTTTGTTATTTGCAGTACCGACTGTTTATTACAGTAACAACTGTTTACTTATGCATTTTGCACCACCATATCTTAACTGGATTATGCTCATTTGCACTGCCGACTGTATTTATATTACCAAATGTTTACATCCACTGCACTTTTACACTTTCTTTCGGATAGCTCTGTCCATAATTTATTGCACTACCTTAATCCACTGCTATATTCCTCATATTAGCCTAACATATTATTGTATACCTCTATCTGTAAAATTCTGTTTATAGTAATAGCCATGTATATTATATTAATAGTACATATTCACCTGTAAATTCAGTTCTGTTTATAGTAATAACCATCTCTCTATTTATACATATTTATATATATTCAGTACATTTCCATGTCCTGCACTTACGCAACCACTGTATATCCTGCACTTGCTGCTATTGCACTTCTGGTTAGACCTAAACTGCATTTCGTTGCCTTGTACCTGTACTTGTGTAATGACAATAAAGTTGAATCTAATCTAATCTAATCTAATATTAATGGAGTATTCCATGTCATGAACACCCCATGTTTGTGTATGCAGTGCAATGTGTTGTAGTTTCTTCATTTGATGTCTTTTTTGGACGCAAATAATACAATTCCAGTGTCCCCTAAACTTAATTTAATTTAACTGCACTCTAAAAACTGCTGGGTTAAAAACAACTCAAGTTGGGTTGAAAATGAACGAACCCAGCAATTGGGTTGTTTTAACCCAGCGGTTGGGTTAAATGTTTGCTTAAAACAACCCAATTGCTGGGTTAGTCCATTTCCAACCCAACTTGGGTTATTTTTAACCCAGAGTGTAATTATATTTCACAGTCAATCTTTATCACTGGCGTCTGTGTAATATCTGAAGTGGGGCACAAGCACGTGTGTGTCCTATACAGCAGCACTTTTGAACTGCATGAACTCCACACGTTTGTGTAAAACCTGTTTTGTCATGTTCCCCCGCATTCCTCAAACATTTATTAGCGGGTTTAATTAAAACAATCCAGTGAGGTCTTTGACTTTTAGACTTGATTGTCACGGTATGCGACCCGACTGTGTGTCTGTGCTGCTCTTGACTGAAAATAGCAGCTGTCGGCCAAGCATCTGTTACCTAGAGAGAGTAAATTAGAGATGCCAGCTATTTGAAATAAAGCTATGAGGAATGCCAGACATTGGGGATGGCATTAACTCCTGAATATAGCACTGAAGGGAATTGAAGATTCCCTAAAAACAATTAAATGCAAGCAGACTCAGGGAAATTACGAAAGTTTTGTGGCCTCCCATGGGCTTATGTTTTAAAATAGGCTGGTTAAAATCTCACCATTCTGCAAACGGTCCTATCTGATTGCATTTGAATCTGAAAAGATGAACCATCGGGTGGAGATGCATCTGAGACAATGGACCTGAGTGCCCTTATCAACTCATTTGCATACAGGACTGATCACAATGTCTCCAGAGTAGTTTCATAACATAAAATAAAATACAGTCACTGATGCATGTGGACATATTTTTTACTGTCAGATGACAAAAATGAACGGCTGTGTATATTTTTCACACACAGTAGGGCTACTTTGACCAAAACCAAAGAATTAAACGTGGACTAGATTAAGAAGTAAATGTGATTCAATTTAAACCAAATTCAATCACTGATACATAACGCAGTTTCAGTTTTATAGTGATGACTGCACTGGTAAAAATTATGTGTTGGATTTACTTAAAATATATGTAACACGATAGAATCTACTAAGTAATGTTAAGTTAACACAACTTGCACATGCTTGCATGTTACATATATTTTTAAGTAAAGAATGATGAGTGAACTCAAATATTTAAGTACATATAACAAAGGTTTTCTTGTTAATTTTAAGTAAAATTATTCCAAGTTGGGTTTACTTAAAAAGTGTGTTGCAAAAATGGTGCATATATATTTTAAGTAAATCCAACACATTATTTTTACATGCTGTCATTCATCATAAGGACACCAAAAACTAAAACTTAAGCATCTTGTGACAATCTAAATTACGACTAAAGAGACAAATATACATTACCAGTTGTGTTTTAAAGCATTATAATGTATTGCCCTTCTATATATTTGGTATCTCAAAAGATGTGGTATATATTCAGTAACATGCAGCATATCTCAAATATTTGTAAAAATGCATTAATCAGTGCCATAAACCAGAAAAATACACCGAGATGTATTCATTCATAAGTAAAAATAAAGAAATAACTAAAGTAAAATATAATAAAACAGAACCAGAGGACAATAACACAATAATAATAGCAAAAGGAAAACACCATACATGCTTAAAATGATATAAATGGCCTTTTTTACTTGTGCAGAACAATAAAGCTTGACATCATTTTTAAAGTAAGAAAAATTTGGTTTGGAGTTTCCCATTAATATTAACATTTATATGAATTATGCCTCCTCTTTCTCAATTCCATGATCATTGAAGTGTATTATTATGTCAAATCCACTCAGATGCAAAGCAATGTTCAATTTTTTTCTTAATTAAGTTCTCCATATCCTCCTGGGACCCAGATTTTTTATTTTTTTTTATTTAATATTTTTTCCTGTCATTACATTGTTTAGAGCATAAGAAACAATTGAAAAAGAAATATATATTTTATTCATATGTTATGATATGTCCTCTGTAGTACACCAGGAAATTGAAAATGCATGTATAGGCAAAAACAATTGGATTTATTTTTAATTCGCCAATCAATTTTTAGGGTTAATTTTTTTTTTTAAACAAACTTTGTTTAAAGATGATTCTGAACTATGTTATGAAAGATACGAAATGCATTGATATACCATTTTACTTTATGCAATACAGTGTAAATAGCACTTATCCTTCTATTAATAGCACTTATCCTTCTATTCATTTTCTGTCTGTCTAATTTATTTATTTTAAAAAAAAATATATATATATATATATATATATTTTTTTTTTATATGTCCTGTTTGTTCTGTGTTAGATTAACTGAGACTTGTTACAGCACTTGCATACTGTAGCCTGACTGTTCTACTTGCTTCTATTGCTCTCATTTGTAAGTCGCTTTAGATAAAAGCGTCTGCTAAATGACTAAATGTAAAATGTAAATGTAAAATGGCCAAACTTGGATTTTCCCATTCAATTCACTGCATCTAATTTGCATATTAATGTGTTCTTGGTGCAACATGTCAGGAAAATAGAAGTGTAATGGGAGTAATAATTGGCAATATTTTCATAATAATATCTAATATTTCATAGGAATATTGATTTGTAATTTCTCCAAAATGCCTGATAAACATGCTTTAAATCCTGGCGTCCACTACAGTGGTCATTTATTAAATCAATGCCCTGTTTTGTAACAGAAAGTCATATTTTGATTAGAAACCCCATAACATTTTCCTGAGATGTTGATTTATAACAAACTATTTGAAAATTAATCAGATTTAAATTATAATTACAAAATATCATATTTCCATAATGCTTCCATAGTGCTAAACATTAATGTCAGCCGTTTTTAAAGACCAAGAAGAAGCTGTTGTCCTGGTGAAACCTCCAAACATTTGGTATCCCTGCAAAGCCCTGAATGTGCTCTTTACAGGACATCCAGACTGTGACATGTGACATGTATGATGTCAGAGAAATTCACTCGAATATAATGTCCACTACAGTGGACAAAAGTCTATTCCTGGGTCCCATATAATTATAAATATATGTTTTCCTATTTTGCAGTGATAGGATGTGCATAACCTTCAGAGAATGTCTCCATCAAGAATGTCAAACTAAATATAATACAAGTTATTTTTATTTTTTATATTGACTGTATATGCGTTTTTCAGTTTTTGCAATCTTGCTAACAAAAGCTTAATTTGTAAGTATGCACTAGAGAAATAAATGAAAAATAGTTTCCAATCCACCTTCACAGAAATTACAAGAGTAATCAAAATCTAATTTAAAACGTTATGTTTTTACTTGTAATTAAAATAAAATGTATCAAGTGTTCGCCAAACATTATTTAATGCCACAAGAACCAGAGATATTATACTCACATTATCACATGATCTGCCAGGAAATTAATAAAATACCCGTGCTTTCAAAGTATGACATGTTTTCAGCACTTTTGTTCCAAAATATTTACATATAATTTAAAGTAATTTATAACGTGGTCCACTTCTTTTTATCTATATAATATTTTCCTAATACAATAAATAAGTGTATAATATGTTGTTCTTTACATTACAAATTGTCATTCTGAGTATAAAAAAGCACAAATATCCATCATAAACTTCAGTTTTCTATTTATAAAGGTTTCTAAATAATAATCTTGAGTAAATACAGTGAAAAAAACGCAAAATAAGCTTATTATCTTTTTCTTGGAGCTTAAATCTCTCCCAAACACGTTTAGCAGGATCAAGTATGTTGTGAAGACACTTCCTTAACTTTGTTATTAATACAAAACCTGCCAATGTTTCGTGCTTTGGCCCAAGATAAAATACTAAATAAAGATTTGAACTGAAATGTCATTCACATTACAAATAATGAACACGACAATAGTCATTTCCAACATATACAAATATTGAACACATATAAACTACAACAAATCGAAAAAAGAGAGTATACAGTATATTATATACTGTAATAATACAATAAAAAAATTATAAACAGTGAACCCGATGATCAGGGAAACAAAGTAGTGACGTGTGTATGACGAGGCGGGGAGAATTTCACTCGATTGTGTGTGATTTGCGGGTCGATTAGGGAGGGAGAGGAAGCGGGGGGTTGCAGCCCAGTCGGTCCTCCTCCCGTGTATAAATGCTCCAACCAAACCATTTTCTTCCTCTTTCTGTTACCTGGCAAAGGGGAGCAGCAGCTGAGGAGTGATCTCTCAATCCTGGTGAGTTATTTCTCTGTTTGCTAGGCCGCGGGTTTTTGTGTCAGTTATTGTGCTCTCTTGAACACATTTAAATTTGTTCCGGATTGACGGTTTCTTTTTAAATTTCTGCTGTTCCGTTGCTCAACGGTTTTTTTTATTTTTTTGGCTCACTTGATGGTTTCACTCCTAATTTTGCGTTTTAATTGGTTTTTATTGGTATGTTTAGAGCTGATGGGGTTAGTTTATTTTTCCACTGCTTCGTGTACGTTTACCGTTCAAAGAACGGGAACCGGTTAAAGAACAAAGGCACTGAGCGGCTCTAAAAGCGGGCCTGTTAAAAGGCTTCCACACATTCTCGCATCCAGCAGCTGTTTCTAGTGCTCGAGAGAGCCAGATGCCTGCCTCCTTATGGATGCCTTTCAGACATTTTAGGTATTTCTTGTAACTTAATACCGCACTACTCTACAGAAACACGTGTCGCAGTTGCCGTGTGGTGAACTAGGCCGGTTGAAACTATGGGTCATCTTTTACTTGTGTTGCGAAATCCCCAATTACCACTATTAAATATGAGACGTGTCTACTTGTCTTGTGCGATATTAAGCTTTCCATGTCGCCTTTTTCCAATACAGAAACTAATCAATCATGGGAAAGGAAAAGGTCCACATCAACATCGTGGTTATTGGCCACGTCGACTCCGGAAAGTCCACCACCACCGGACATCTGATCTACAAATGCGGTGGAATCGACAAGAGAACCATTGAGAAGTTCGAGAAGGAAGCCGCTGAGGTGAGTGTTTTAACACTAAAACTGTTTTGTTCGTGAAATGATTGCGGCACAAGTTGGGGTACCAAGAGCCAAAATGGCGGCGGTAGCACGCGTTCCTGGGCTCAAGCCGGCTGGGTGTGGGAGTGGGCGGAGCTTAAGCGGCTGACGTTGCAGTTTCTGTAATGGCGCCTCGTAGGCCGAAGAACATGTGCGCTGTTTAAGCAGTTAAACTTATCAAATCACATTTAAATGGGAGTTATTCTTAGTAGGATTGAAATTTAGTGACAGTTAAAAAAAAGTGCAAATTTAGTTTGTGCCCTTATCCTTAAACAATGATTTTTCCCTCCCTCTTGCAATGACTTTACTGATGTGAGGGCAGGACAACCTGTTAGTCACATGAGATCAGCAATAGCACACAACAAAGATCCAATCACTTCCCCGATGGACAATTAAGTTGTACCCTTTTCTTTTGTCTTACTAATGCAACATGTTTCACGTTAAATTAATGCCTGCCTTTTTATTAACATTTTAATATCTTTGTCCAACAGATGGGTAAGGGCTCCTTCAAATATGCCTGGGTGCTGGACAAACTGAAGGCCGAGCGTGAGCGTGGTATCACCATTGATATCGCTCTCTGGAAGTTCGAGACCAGCAAGTACTACGTCACCATCATTGACGCCCCTGGGCACAGAGACTTCATCAAGAACATGATCACTGGTACTTCTCAGGTAGGATGACACTCCATTCTCACAATTGTGCTCTTTGGGTGTGATGTTTGAAGATGGGTGTGGTTTAACTGGTCTCTTTTTCTTCCCCACCCCAGGCTGACTGTGCCGTGTTGATTGTTGCTGGTGGTGTTGGTGAGTTTGAGGCTGGTATTTCCAAGAACGGACAGACCCGTGAACATGCCCTCCTGGCTTTCACCCTGGGAGTGAAACAACTTATTGTTGGAGTCAACAAGATGGACTCAACAGAGCCCCCTTACAGCCAGGCTCGTTTTGAGGAAATCACCAAGGAAGTCAGCGCCTACATCAAGAAGATCGGCTACAACCCCGCCAGTGTTGCCTTCGTCCCAATTTCTGGATGGCATGGTGACAACATGCTGGAGCCCAGCACAAACGTAATTACTTTTTGTTAATTTTGACTAAAGTTGACTTTGAAAATAACAATTTTGCAGTGTGTTTTGGGGTTTCATGGTTTAATTGACGTTATCTACATTTTTAGATGGGCTGGTTCAAGGGATGGAAGGTTGAGCGCAAGGAGGGTAATGGTAGCGGTGTTACTCTTCTTGATGCCCTGGATGCCATCTTGCCCCCAAGCCGTCCCACCGACAAGCCTCTCCGTCTGCCACTTCAGGATGTCTACAAAATTGGAGGTTTGTATTAATACTCCCAAGATGTTTTAACTCTTTATGAAGAGGCGTAACCAAGTGAAGCCAAATAGTTTGCGTTTTTAGCAAGAAGCTGGCATGGTGTTAAAATTAAACTATTTAATCTCTTCAGGTATTGGAACTGTGCCCGTGGGTCGTGTGGAGACTGGTGTCCTCAAGCCTGGTATGGTTGTGACCTTTGCCCCTGCCAACGTGACCACTGAGGTTAAGTCTGTTGAGATGCACCACGAGTCTCTAACTGAGGCCACTCCTGGTGACAACGTTGGCTTCAACGTTAAGAACGTGTCTGTCAAGGACATCCGTCGTGGTAACGTGGCTGGAGACAGCAAGAACGACCCACCCATGGAGGCCGGCAGCTTCCTGGCTCAGGTTAGGCTTTTTCCATTGTCCTGGTTTTACTCGCATCAAGTCAGTCTTGACGTAAACACCTATACTAACTTGTGTCGTCTTGCAGGTCATCATCCTGAACCACCCTGGTCAGATCTCTCAGGGCTACGCCCCAGTGCTGGACTGCCACACAGCTCACATTGCCTGCAAGTTTGCTGAGCTCAAGGAGAAAATCGACCGTCGTTCTGGCAAGAAGCTGGAGGACAACCCCAAGGCTCTTAAATCTGGAGATGCTGCCATTGTTGAGATGATCCCTGGCAAGCCCATGTGTGTGGAGAGCTTCTCTACCTACCCCCCTCTTGGTAAGTTAACCTGCCAAATCGACGTTCCCTCATCTCTTCAGTAGCCGCTTGTGTCAAACTCGCCGCTAATCATTCTCCATCCACAGGTCGCTTCGCTGTGCGTGACATGAGGCAGACCGTCGCCGTTGGTGTCATCAAGAGCGTTGAGAAGAAAGCCGCCGGTTCAGGCAAGGTCACGAAGTCTGCACAGAAGGCTGCCAAGACCAAGTGAATTCCCCTCTATCACGCTGTTCCAAAGGTTGTGGTATGTTCTTCCCAACCTCCTGGAATTTCTCTAAACCTGGGCACTCTACTTAAGGACTGGCTAATGCTGATTAAAACTCATCGGAAAAATTTTCGCAGGAAAGGAAAACAACTTGGATTAAGTGTGGCGTTATTGATTGACTGATAGTGCCTCTTTCAGTTATTAAATTTGTGTTGAAATGGTTTAGAACTGCACCTGTTGCCACAGTAAAATTTGGAAAGAAGCTGCTGAATAAACTAATAAAGGTATTAAAAAATTGAAATTGTGCTCCGTCTCCTGTTATGAATGGGAACTGGGTGGGATTCAGGATGAGCAACTGTAAGATGATTCGTCATGGTCACTGCAGCTGTTTTAACACGTGTTGCAGTCTACCCTGTGCCCGCTTTAGTGATGTCTCATCCTCCAATCGCAAATAGTGAGTGCGCAGTAAAGCTACCAATGGTACCCCTCATCTGAGCAGTATCTATGTGTCTAAGAGTTCATATCCCACCCCTGTCTGAACCAGTATAAATTTAGCCGAACGGTGAGACTCGTTCCTTTTTCTCCAGTCTGCTCGGGGCTGTCTGTAGTGCTTGTAGTCGGGTAAGTTTACTGCGTTTTATTCACTCTTAATCCTTGAGCTGATTAACCTGTCTAAGGGGTAAAGGGTCGTTTTGCGTACGTATAATTTCCTTCAGGCTAACTGGTGCTGGCTTTTTTTTTTTTTTTTCTGATTTGTCAATCTGATTACATAACGTTTCCCTTGATTACTCTACGGCCCCCTTTTCTGTGACATGCACATTTAGTGAGCACAGACTTATTGGCAAGGCTGGAGAGAACATGGCTGGTTCTGTCATTCCAGTCCTTCAACATGGAGGACAAGTGAATAGAGGGAGGGGAGGGTTGCCAGATCTAGCAAGAGGGAACCTGCACTGGAAGTAAAAACTAGGATTTTCTTCAGGTAAAATGCAGGTTTTTTTTTAATGTAATAACTCTAAATTCAATGTCAGTCTGTAGCAGGTCGGTGTAAATTTCGATTTAACGGTTAATCGCACTTTATTGTCCTATGCGGTTAACCGCTTGCACAGCTGCTGCATTCGATACACCCTCCCTCACAGCTGACTAAACTCGGTTTTTTTTTTAAATATATTTTTGTAAAGGTGATCTAATACAAAGTATAGCGTTATGAATGTATAATATATATAAACTTTGCAGGATTTACAGTGCCGAAGACCGTTAAAACGCGTCATCAGTCTTGTGAAAATGGACATGGCAACAAAGCGCGTTCACGCAGATTTCCCTGACTGGAATGCGCGCGCCTTGAGTTGTGCACGGCGCGTGTCATATTCGGTTGTTGCCATAGATATTCCAATACTTTGAACACTGTGTAATGTGTGTTTAACGTCCAGGCAGTGTATATGCCGTCGAAATTAAACCAGCAATGTCTTCCCACAGTACATTTACAATATGGGTAAGGAAAAGGTCCACATTAACATCGTGGTTATCGGCCACGTCGATTCTGGCAAGTCCACCACCACCGGACATCTCATATACAAATGTGGAGGCATCGATAAGAGAACCATCGAGAAGTTCGAGAAAGAAGCCGCTGAGGTACGTCATTAGCCGGGTGACTTCCGATGACTAATATATCTCGATGACAAGTTTTTTCTGGGCGTGTCTTTTTAACAGCATGTGTTGTGAGCGACATCTAGAGTTTGGTTTTATTGGTCAGTTGCTGAATATCCAAACCGAGGATAGATGCTTGCAATTTTCATTAGAATAAAACCATTCATGAAATTTGAGAATTATAATTACAACGGTCTAAACATAATTATGTTTGAAAAGATATCTATCTAATCTTCTATCTATCTATCTATCTATCGTCATTTCATCCATCCATCCATCTATCTCTTCTGTCATTCCATCATCCATCTTGTCTATCTATCTATCTATCTATCTATCTATCTATCTATCTATCTATCTATCTATCTATCTATCTATCTATCTATCTATCTATCTATCTATCTATCTATCGTCATTTCATCCATCATCTATCTATCTTCTGTCATTTCATCTATCTATCTATCTATCTATCTATCTATCTATCTATCTATCTATCTATCTATCTATCTATCTTCTGTCATTTCATCCATCATCTATCTATCTGTCTATCTGTCTTCTGTCATTTCATCCATCATCTATCTATCTATCTATCTATCTATCTATCTATCTATCTATCTATCTATCTATCTATCTATCTATCTATCTATCTATCTATCTATCTATCTATCTATCTATCTATCTATCTATCTATCTATCGTCATTTCATCCATCATCTATCTATCTATCTTCTGTCATTTCATCTATCTATCTGTCTATCTGTCTTCTGTCATTTCATCCATCATCTATCTATCTATCTATCTATCTATCTATCTATCTATCTATCTATCTATCTATCTATCTATCTATCTATCTATCTATCTATCTATCTGTCTATCTGTCTATCTGTCATTTCATCCATCATCTATCTATCTATCTATCTATCTATCTGTCTATCTATCTGTCTATCTGTCTATCTGTCATTTCATCCATCATCTATCTATCTATCTATCTATCTATCTATCTATCTATCTATCTATCTATCTATCTATCTATCTATCTATCTATCTATCTATCTATCTATCTATCTATCTATCTATCTATCTATCTATCTATCTATCTATCTATCTATCTATCTATCTATCTATCTATCTGATTGTCTGTTGTTCGTTTGCTTGATCCATCCATCCATGATATGCTTCTGAATATTTTTCTGCATTAAGATGGGTAAGGGCTCCTTCAAATATGCCTGGGTGCTGGACAAACTGAAGGCCGAGCGTGAGCGTGGTATCACCATTGATATTTCTCTCTGGAAATTCGAGACCAGCAAGTACTACGTCACCATCATTGATGCCCCTGGGCACAGAGACTTCATCAAGAACATGATCACTGGTACTTCTCAGGTAGGATTTGTTTTGTATTTCAACATATCAATCACAGGTTGCTGTGGATACTGATTTTAGAGCATTATTTTTTGTTTGAATATGATTTTTATTTGTTTTCTTCCCCACCCCAGGCTGACTGTGCCGTGCTGATCGTCGCTGCTGGTGTTGGTGAGTTTGAGGCTGGTATCTCCAAGAACGGACAGACCCGTGAACATGCCCTGCTTGCCTACACTCTGGGAGTGAAACAGCTTATTGTTGGAGTCAACAAGATGGACTCCACCGAGCCCCCTTACAGCCAGAAGCGTTACGAGGAAATCACCAAGGAGGTCAGCGCCTACATCAAGAAGATCGGCTACAACCCCGCCACCGTTGCCTTCGTCCCAATTTCTGGATGGCATGGAGACAACATGCTGGAGCCCAGCACAAACGTGAGCGTCTGCTTTTTCCTGGGTTGGAAGAAGTTGCACAGATGCTTCTAAACGGTGATTTGTCATGCTTTTTCCATTGCATTTTCTTCATGGATAATAGATGGGCTGGTTCAAGGGATGGAAGATTGAGAGGAAGGAAGGTGCTGCCAGCGGTGTTACCCTCCTCGAGGCCCTGGACTCCATCCTGCCACCCAGTCGGCCCACCGACAAGCCTCTCCGTCTGCCTCTGCAGGATGTGTACAAGATTGGAGGTAACATTTACCAACAACCACGGTCTATATATATATATTTTACATTTTGTTATTTGTCTTTTCAGTTTAGTTGGTGTGTAATCTAATTTGTAGATTTCATTTCAGTTTGTTTATTTGGTTCTATTAGTTTAGTATGTCGGGGCTGCCATAATTAATGCGCTAGCTGGTATCATTTCAACACTCTATTAATTTTCTCCGTACATTCTAGAGCAGTGATTCTCAGCCTCTCAACTTATTATATCAAATAACATAAAACAAGCTAAACCAAGATATTTTGATACCAATCAAGATATTTCTTGTTTTAATTCACCCCCTATATATATATATATACATACACTCACCTAAAGGATTATTAGGAACACCTGTTCAATTTCTTATTAATGCAATTATCTAATCAACCAATCACATGGCAGTTGCTTCAATGCATTTAGGGGTGTGGTCCTGGTCAAGACAATCTCCTGAACTCCAAACTGAATGTCAGAATGGGAAAGAAAGGTGATTTAAGCAATTTTGAGCGTGGTATGGTTGTTGGTGCCAGACGGGCCGGTCTGAGTATTTGACAATCTGCTCAGTTACTGGGATTTTCACGCACAACCATTTCTAGGGTTTACAAAGAATGGTGTGAAAAGGGAAAAACATCCAGTATGAGGCAGTCCTGTGGGCGAAAATGCCTTGTTGATGCTAGAGGTCAGAGGAGAATGGGCCGACTGATTCAAGCTGATAGAAGAGCAACTTTGACTGAAATAACCACTCGTTACAACCGAGGTATGCAGCAAAGCATTTGTGAAGCCACAGCACGCACAACCTTGAGGCGGATGGGCTACAACAGCAGAAGACCCCACCGGGTACCACTCATCTCCACTACAAATAGGAAAAAGAGGCTACAATTTCCACGAGCTGACCAAAATTGGACAGTTGAAGACTGGAAAAATGTTGCCTGGTCTGATGAGTCTCGATTTCTGTTGAGACATTCAGATTGTAGAGTCAGAATTTGGCGTAAACAGAATGAGAACATGGATCCATCATGCCTTGTTACCACTGTGCAGGCTGGTGGTGGTGGTGTTATGGTGTGAGGGATGTTTTCTTGGCACACTTTAGGCCCCTTAGTGCCAATTGGGCATCGTTTAAATGCCACGGCCTACCTGAGCATTGTTTCTGACCATGTCCATCCCTTTATGACCACCATGTACCCATCCTCTGATGGCTACTTCCAGCAGGATAATGCACCATGTCACAAAGCTCGAATCATTTCAAATTGGTTTTATTATTTTTAACCACGTCAAAGGATTATTTCACCAGCCTATGTGAAACTGAGAGGCACACGTAATAGTGTCAGGATCTCACAATGTACCCATTCTTCCTGCTCAGTGTTGGGTAAGTTACTCTAAAAAGGTAATTAATTACTAGTTACTAATTACATCTTTAATAGTGTAATTATATTACTGTATAAATTACCCTCTCCAAAACGTATTTAATTACTTATTACTAATTATTACTTTCCAAATTCTATATCAACCTTGAGTTCAGCGATTCAAGGATAGTCATGAAACGGCTCTTTTAATTCATTCAAATACATAATATAAAACTACAATTATTCTTATTAACTGACCAAAGTATTACAAATGTGAGAAGGATACCTAAAAACATGCATTTCAAAGTTAGACTTTGAAGGGAAGAGTAATTAAATTACAGTAACTAATTACTAATTACCCAACACTGTTCCTGCTAATGCTTCACGTCTTATTGCCTGTATCCACTTTTGTCTCCTTAAAGGCTAGCTTTCACAGTTCGGTAGCTTATAAAAATGTTATGGTAAGGGGCGGAAGTGGTTGACCAATCACAACATACTGCTCCAGCCGACCAATCAGAGCACATTGTGCTTTTCAGAAGGAGGGGCTTCATAGAGACAGGAACTAAATAGAGCGTTACTGACGGAAGAGAGGAGCTGCAAAAATGTAAAACATGTCAAAAATAAAACTAGAATAAGACTTTGTAAAAGGGCATAATCTGGCCTCTTTTTTTGCTTTTAGTTTTAAGCACACCTGCAAACTTGTTGCTTTTCGGCGACAATCGCCGTTTTCTTGGTCAATTGGGTCATTTACGTGAATCGTGTAGAACCGGAGAGTGCGATCGATCATCTCTTACTAAAGAATAAACATGAATGACCATCTGAAGGTATGCTGAGGATACATTTCAACTTACTGTCATGTACAGTGAGGAAAATAAGTATTTGAGCACCCTGCTATTTTGCAAGTTCTCCCACTTGGAAATCATGGAGGGGTCTGAAATTGTCAACATAGGTGCATGTCCACTGTGAGAGACATAATCTATAAAAAAAAATCCAGAAATCACAATATATATAAAATATTTTTTAACTATTTATTTGAATGATACAGCTGCAAATAAGTGTTTGAACACCTGTCTATCAGCTAGAATTCTGACCCTCAATGACCTGTTAGTCTGCCTTTAAAATGTCCACCTCCACTCCATTTATTATCCTAAATTAGATGCGCCTGTTTGAGGTCGTCAGCTGCATAAAGACACCTGTCCACCCCATACAATCAGTAAGAATCCAACTACTAACATGGCCAAGACCAAAGAGCTGTCCAAAGACACTAGAGACAAAATTGTACACCTCCACAAGGCTGGAAAGGGCTACGGGGAAATTGTCAAGCAGCTTGGTGAAAAAAGGTCCACTGTTGGAGCAATCATTAGAAAATGGAAGAAGCTAAACATGACTGTCAGTCTCCCTCGGACTGGGGCTCCATGCAAGATCTCACCTCGTGGGGTCTCAATGATCCTAAGAAAGGTGAGAAATCAGCCCAGAACTACACGGGAGGAGCTGGTCAATGACCTGAAAAGAGCTGGGACCACCGTTTCCAAGGTTACTGTTGGTAATACACTAAAGGGTCCTGCACACTGTGCGATTTTTCTAAATCCTCTGCAAATGTTGCTTGTCAGACTGTACGAACAACATGATCCCCGATGTAATACATGTCACACTGTAGGATCTCAGTTGTCATAATGTCAGACTGTACGACAGTCAGACGCGAAAAACGGCCGCAAGCAAGAGACTCGTACGGACTTTTACGTCATCAATCCGTGAGACTTTCGGTAACGGTGAGCCGCATTCACAGACACAATGGTAGCGTTCAGCAAACAACAAAAACAAGTGGTGGCATTTTTCATTCACCTGACTCTTTTCGACATGTTCCCTGTTGTGATTTGATGTTGTCGCACGAAATGCGTCATCAGGTTCTGCGCTCCTATTGGTTCTTGATTTGAAGTCACACTGCAGGATTGCGCCTCAGATCTTCTGACACTGCCAGAATTTTGTCCGAGGTGAAATTTGATCGCAACTGTCATTACTCGGTTGTCGGTGCACATGTCAAACTAAGGATCAAAGACTTCAGATTTAAGCTTCAGACTCGGCTTAAGATGTCATGGTTTGAAATCATGCATGGCACGGAAGGTTCCCCTGCTTAAACCAGCACATGTCAAGGCCCGTCTTAAGTTTGCCAATGACCATTTGGATGATCCAAAGGAGTCATGGGAGAAAGTCATGTGGTCAGATGAGACCAAAATAGAACTTTTTGGTCATAATTCCACTAAACGTGTTTGGAGGAAGAAGAATGATGAGTACCATCCCAAGAACACCATCCCTACTGTGAAGCATGGGGGTGGTAGCATCATGCTTTGGGGGTGTTTTTCTGCACATGGGACAGGGCGACTGCACTGTATTAAGGAGAGGATGACCGGGGCCATGTATTGCGAGATTTTGGGGAACAACCTCCTTCCCTCAGTTAGAGCATTGAAGATGGGTCGAGGCTGGGTCTTCCAACATGACAATGACCCGAAGCACACAGCCAGGATAACCAAGGAGTGGCTCTGTAAGAAGCATATCAAGGTTCTGGCGTGGCCTAGCCAGTCTCCAGACCTAAACCCAATAGAGAATCTTTGGAGGGAGCTCAAACTCTGTGTTTCTCAGCGACAGGCCAGAAACCTGACTGATCTAGAGAAGATCTGTGTGGAGGAGTGGGCCAAAATCCCTCCTGCAGTGTGTGCAAACCTGCGGAAAAACTACAGGAAACGTTTGACCTCTGTAATTGCAAATAATGGCTACTGTAACAAATATTAATATATTTTCTCAGGTGTTCAAATACTTATTTGCAGCTGTATCATACAAATAAATAGTTAAAAAATCATATATTGTGATTTCTGGATTTTTTTTATTTAGATTATGTCTCTCACAGTGGACATGCACCTACCATGACTATTTCAGACCCTCCATGATTTCTAAGTGGGAGAACTTGCAAAATAGCAGGGTGTTCAAATACATATTTTCCTCACTGTATAGATGTGGTGTAATCGCTCAATCAGTGTTTCAACGGCGGAAAAGACCTCAATATAACTGCTGTAAACTAAACAATGTCATGTAACGTTAGCATCACATTTACCTCAGGTGTGTAATTCAGTGTCCACAGAATTTTATTCACTAGAGAAATCAACTCTTTCACTAAATATATGCACTATATTAGCCAATATATATTCATTATATTCTACTTAACCTGTTAGTGATGTCTTGATTATTTCATGCATGTTAAATAAAGCTGTCATGAAAATGACAGACACTGTGTATAAATTATTATATTTCAACAACGAATTAGAGGAAAAAAAACTATTTTATAATTCGATTTAGAAGTTATTGCAAAAACTGCCTTATGTGAAGTTTACATGTTTGCACACAATGTGTTATTTGATTGTTGGTTATTATACCTAAAAATAAATAGCAACTGAATTTAGGCTAATAGTTTGGGCTCTGTTGTTAACCTTTAATATTAATGTGCAAGTAAGGGCTCCCTATATAGTTTACAGCAATATCTTCAATAAACTTTTAGATATAATTAAATTCATTCAAGGACAGACACTTTTTTTCTTCTTCAGTAAACCACTGTTAAATATAAAAAATAAATAAAAAGCAATTTTGTAAATCTGCTGTACCGAACTCGTACCGAACCGTGATTTCAAAACCGAGGTACGTACCGAACCGTCAGTTTTGTGTACCGTTACACCCCTACTGTCAGTCTTTTATTTTTTGTGTCATGCGTCACAACACTTCCTTGATTTCCTAGCGTTTCCGTGTTGTAAATAAAATCTTTTTTTAAATTTAAGTCACGCTCGAAATGTGTCATTTGCATATTAAACCCCCATACCCCCCCGCGCGACACTGTCACCTTTTTTACTCTGAGGAGTTTGCAGGTCTGATTTAGTTTTAGTTAACAATACGGTAACACTTTACTTGAAGGGGTGTGCATAAGACTGACATGACACCTTCATAATCATGACATGACACGTCATGAAAAGAAGGATTTTATGCATGTTCATGACAACTGTCATTAAGTGTCATTCGCTCAATTATGTCATTTTTAATGCAAAGATGACATTATTTGAGATGTCTTAGTTATGACATTGACAACTTGACATAAACCAATACATCATAACCTGTCATAAACATGACATAGCAGATTCATTATCAAACTTAAGTATTAAAATATTAAATATTATCCAAATTAAGTGTCAATACTCTGTCAAATTATTTTATAACAGTGTCATGAATATTTTTCTTGACCTAAACTACAGTGGTACAAGTTGAATATGTCATTAAAATGTCATTAAGTGTCAATACTCTGTCAAATTATGTTATAATAGTGAAAACTCACTTCAAAATGATAGAGTGGCACCACTGGTTAGGTGTACGGCATTATGATGGTGTCTTAGCTAGACTTATCCATGATGTAAAAAAGCATTTCAAGAAAATATAAATGTGTGGGATGCTGTAATTAACTGTTTTTTTTAAAAACATGAACTGAAAAATATTCAAGACGCTGTTATAAAATAATTTGACAGAGTATTAACACTTAATGACATTTTAATGACAAATTCAACTTGTACCAATGAAAAAAAGATTTATGACAGGTTATGTTGTCTTGGTAATGTCAAGTTGTCATGACAAAGACACTGACAGGTTATGATGTATTGGTTTTTGTCAAATTTTCATAACAAAGACATCTCAAATAATGTCATCTTTGCATTAAAAATGACATAATTGAGCGAATGACACTTAATGACAGTTGTCATGAACATGCATACAAATTGTGTCATGTCATGATTATGAAGGTGTCATGTCAGTCTTATGCACACCCCTTCAAGTAAAGTGTTACCAACAATACCAACACTGCCTCCAACCTCATTCACAATTTTCTCTGACGAGAGACCACGTATGTTCTGTCTGTCACTCAAACATTTTCTGTGTTTTTCCTTCAGGTATTGGAACTGTGCCCGTCGGTCGTGTTGAGACCGGAACTCTGAAGGCTGGTATGATTGTGACCTTTGCCCCTGCCAACGTGACCACTGAAGTCAAGTCCGTTGAAATGCACCACGAGTCTCTTGTTGAGGCTCTCCCCGGTGACAACGTTGGCTTCAACGTTAAGAACGTGTCTGTCAAGGACATCCGTCGTGGTAACGTGGCTGGAGACAGCAAGAACGACCCACCCATGGAGGCTGCCAACTTCACAGCTCAGGTTAGATTTAAATGACAGGATCTTCTTTGATTGATCATCGGACAGGATATAAAGTGCTTTATCATGTACCCTTCTTCGTTCCAGGTCATCATCCTGAACCACCCTGGTCAGATCTCTCAGGGCTACGCCCCAGTGCTGGACTGCCACACAGCTCACATTGCCTGCAAGTTTTCCGAGCTCAAGGAGAAAATCGACCGTCGTTCTGGCAAGAAGCTGGAGGACAACCCCAAGGCTCTTAAATCTGGAGATGCTGCCATTATTGTTATGATCCCTGGCAAGCCCATGTGTGTGGAGAGCTTCTCTCAGTACCCGCCACTGGGTAAGTGTGATCATTTATGTTAAATATGCATTGTAAAAAAAAAAATCTGGTTGTGTTCAAACTCCCTACCATCCCGCTTCTACTTTTCAGGTCGTTTTGCTGTGCGTGACATGAGGCAGACCGTCGCCGTTGGTGTCATCAAGGCTGTTGACAAGAAAGCCGCCGGTTCTGGCAAAGTGACCAAGTCTGCTCAGAAGGCAGCCAAAGTTAAATGAATCGTCCCGTCAGACACACAGCAAGCCTCATTGACATCCCACACTGCAATGTCACAGAACCTGAGCACGGTTTTAAAAGACTGGCTTAAGCTGATAAAAACCCATCGTAAAAGCTTTCGAAGGAAAGGAGGAAACCATGTATTTCTGAACATATTCGGAGAAAACGATTAGTAAAATAAACAATGATCATTCATCACAGATTGTGCCATTATTCTTTCTTGTCAAGGTCAAAGCACTATGAATGGGTTTTATTGTAAGTGCATTCATAAATAAATTATTTTTGAACATGATAAATATAAATAAGTTTCAATTTTTTTGCCTTAATATTTTTTTTCTGCCATCTCTGCTGGTATTGTTAACTAAAACTAAAATAATTTTTTTGTTAATTGATATGAAATTTTATATAAAAATATGAACCTTTTTTTAAAGTTTATATTAGAAATGTTGGTATGGCAACTAACTGCAATCAAACAAGTTGAAGTACTAAAATTACTAAAATTAAAATGGAATTAATCAAATTAATAATAAAAGTGACAAAAGCACAAAAAAGTACTGAAAATGTAAGCTAATTCGAAATAATAAACACTATAATAGTATATAAATAATACTAAAACCACACTGCTTGTCATCCACATATATATCACTGTTGATTAAAAATACCAATCATTCATAATTGTGTTTAGTAAGCTTTATCTTGTTTAGATATACAAGCAAGGGGTTTTAACACTTAAAATACAGCCTCCCAAAACACTTTTTCATAATTTCATTAAACACAGAAGACCTCTATAATAAAACACACAGCTGTCATTGTTTATTTAACCCTTGTGCAGCAATTAAAAAATGTTGAAAAACTCATAAAAACTGAATATTGGGAGAACAGACTTAAGTTTGGTCTCATTTTAAAGAACACCCATGGCAGATTATTGTTGAAAAATATTTTAAAAGTGGAACCAAAAAAAGTTTTGTTAATGAAAATGATTTATGAATAATATTTTATAAAAAAATATATTTTATGAAACATGTTGAACTCTAAAACTGCTAGAAAAACAAAGCCATAAATCTAAAAAAGTTGTGTTCCAAATTTGAGGTTGATATCTCAAAAAATGAGCTCTCAGTAAGAGCTCAGTAAGTATTTTGTTTTGGGCGCAGTGCCAACTTTTTCCCCATTAGATGCCAGCAAAACTCCGCTGGTGCACAGAGGTTGGATTTGTGATTTGCAGTTGAGTTTTTCTCTTTCTCGCTCACAATTTTTTTATTTCATACATACACACCACGCTCTGACATCCATACTAACCCACCCACACATTTACTCCTGGGCTTTATAATATACATAAACAGAAAACAGGTATAAAGTGAGTGTTTGCTTTACACGCCAAATCTGAAAAAATGGCACCATCTGGTAAAAAATTGTAAAAATTAAAAATGTTATGCCTTGCCAACAGAATGAAAGCCTATTAAAGGTGCACTATGTAAAAAAATTTCAGCAAAATATCCAAAAACCACTAGGCCAGTGTGATATATTTTGTTCAATTGAGAACTTACAATATCCCAAATGTTTCCAACTATTTGTAAATCGTGAGAAATTGCTATTTTAACCAATGAACCGGGATGTGTGAGGGCGTGGCCTGTCGATGGTGTCATATCTGCGTTCCCCTCAGTTTCCGGTTTTATTTAGCAGAAACACTTTCCTTTCACTGCAGTGTGAACAAGTGTCATAGCAGCCGCAGAGAGAACTCACAGAGTAACGTCATAACATCATTAACACACTCAGATGTGTCTGATATGATAAACAGAGCTGCATTACCTCATACTCATGACCGATAAAGCGGAAGTGGTGCCGGCGACTGTGTCATAATAAAAGTCCCGCTGCTCGCGAGGCGTGTGTTGCGTTCATCTTATTGACAATCGCTCCAGCGGTTCCTCAGCTCCACAACACTCGGTCCTGCTCTGCTTCAGACTACAGTAACGTTAATAATCACATCCCTGAACATGATTTCTGCCCGAGTCCTATCCTGATTCTTTCCCACCGGCTGTGAGGTGAAGACCACACGTCCCAAGAGTCTGCGCTCAAACGTGGCATCATCAAACTACGCCTTTGTTTTGAACAGGCGACCTCTAGTAGATGGAAAAGTTACATAGTGCACCTTTAACAAAGATTGCATAATTTTATAGTTAAATGGCAATGGGATTAAAAATGGCAGTTTTAATGGGTTTCAATCGGGACATTTTTGTCCAAAAGGGGCTGAGAGGAAGTATTTTGTGTACCTAGTGCCAAATAGTTTTTTTTTTTAAAGGAAATGGGGGTGAAATATTAAAATTCCAATAAAAATACACACCTGTGGCAAATTTTATGCAGTAAGCATTACCAAGCATTATCAAAAAAACCAAACTGAAAAAGCAAAAAATGTCCATAAGGACGCACAAGGGTTAAATTGTGTGCAGTCCTTATAGATACCATGAATCCAAAACAAAAATTAACTTTTTATTTAGTTTCAGAGTCACGAAAAAAAAATTAATTTGGGTTTTTCCCAGTTATACTGGTTATTTGTTTTAGTGTGTAATGTTGCTGTTGAGCATGAAACAACGCTCCAGCGGGAGTTCTTCTCTATATCAGTGTCACTGTTTCTGAACTCCCTGAAACGCCTCCATTGTAGTCAATATTCCTTATTTAAATAATCACCAATTCATATGCTAAATAAAGGGGCGTGGCTGAGTTGAGTAGTTGGTTGAAATAGGCCAGGGGTTCTCAACCCTGGTCCTCGAGGGCCACTGTCCTACAGAGTGTAGCTTTCTAGTAATCCTGAAGAGCTTAATTAGCTGTTTCAGGTGTGTTTGATTAGGGTTGGAGCTAAACTCTGCAGGACTGTGGGCCTCGAGGACCAGGGTTGAGAACCCCTGCCTTAGACAGTAAATGAAATGGACACAGCGACCCCATAGACTTCAACACAGAAAAGTGAAGTCAGTTAGAAGCATTCACTTCCTGATGGCTTGGTTAGCAATGGTACTCTTTCTGGGTGCCCCTTGGTTGAAACTGGCGGTCATGGTAAGGGACATGATGACATTTCACAAACCTGCTGGAAGCACTTGACCAATCACAACACTGATCCAGCCGACCAATCAGAGCACATTGTGTCAAACCGTCAAACGTGATTACTGGACTAAGTAGTCGTGTTACTGCACTAATACTGTCAAATACACACAAGGTTAACATAAACACAGTCGGTTATGTCTAAAGTGAAAGTAAAATCGGCGTGTGTCTAACGTTAGGTGTCTGTGATGCACGCAGGTCTTAAATTGACAGCCGAAGCCTAGTGAACACGCTGCCCTTAAATGGACAGTTCACCTCTAAATTGTGTCATTATTTACTCACTCTAATAATGTTCCAAACCTGTATTCATTTATCCTGTTGAACACAGACTGTTGAATACCAGACAGCTGATGGTAGCCATTGACTTCCATATTATTATTTCCTACAATGGGGACCAGCAACTGTTTGGTTTCCAACATTCTTCAAAAAATATTTTATGTGCAACAGAAGAAAGAACTTTATTCAGGTGTAAAACAACTTGAGCACGAGTAATCGATGACAGAATTTTCATTTTTGAGTGAACTATCCCTTTAAATGTTAATACAACAACAAAAGACAAAGAGAAAATCACTCACTGCTCTTGACTGAAAAACTTTCATACAGTAGCTTTAATAAGAATCAATGTATATCTTATAGAGTATTGCAATAAAATATAGTCTTTTTTTCTCCTTAACCTCTTGCTGTTCCTGTCGCCTAAGATCAGAATAGTAAAAAATTGATGTGACAAGCCATCAGAACCGAACCGAAAACCGTGGTTAAAAAGCGAGGTATGTATTGAACCGTGGACTAACTGTATTGTTGCATTTACATTTACATTTACATTTATGCATTTAGCAGACGCTTTTATCCAAAGCGACTTACAACTTGGGGAAACATGAAGCGATTGGTCATGAAGAGTCGAGAAGCACAATAAGAGCCTGAAATCCTGAGACCGTGTACATTTCTCAGTGTAGCACAGGCTAGAGTAGGGAGGGAAGAAGGAAGAGAAAGAGGAAAGGAATTTTTTTATTTTTTTAAAAAATTTTATGAGGTTAAGTGCTCGCGGAAGAGCTGAGTTTTAAGTTGGCTTTTGAATGATGTCAATGATTCTGCGTTTCGGATGGCGTTGGGAAGATCGTTCCACCAGCTGGGAACGTTGAATGAGAATGTTCTGGAAAGGGATTTTTTCCCCCTCTGTGATGGTTCCACAAGCCGTCGTTCCTTTGCTGAGCGAAGGCTTCTGGTGGGGGTGTGGATTTGTAGAATGGAGTCAAATAGGGCTGTACGATTAATCGAAAAATAATCGAAACCGACATTCAGAACCTCTAACCGACATATTTTTCCCATGTCGGTTATTTCGGGTTTCACGTGACTCCGCCCCGTCAGTCACATCAAGTGCAGTTTGCAGGCACACAGAGCGATGCAGGAGCAGTTATCTGTGTTTTTATAGATGCCCAGAATCACTATAGTAACTGCATGTTTTACACAGTTTATACAGGCAAGTTAATTGCCCTTCTTATAGCCTACGCGCTGACACACACACACACACACACACACACAGATGGCGCGCGCAAGCCCAGAAGCCAGATCGCTTTCACTGTCCTCATAAAGTTTGTCAAGTAAATGCGTTTAAAGGCTTGCCAGTTTCAACATGTAAAGCGATTGTGCACTATTAAAAAACAACAATACGGAAAACTTCTCCGTTCAGTGCTCATGAGCTTTTTTCTGTGAGACAAAGCCGAGCCGCGTCTCTGACAACGCGCGCGCACCCTGAAGGCAGACCTCTTTCACCTGCGTCCTCACAAAGCTTTGTCATTTGTATGTGTTTTAAGGCCTGCAAGTTTGAACAGTAAAGCAATTTTCGACCGTCAGATGTGTATTATGTTGAACTAATGCCTGATATATTGTGACAAACAAACACTCAGACAAAAGTTTGCTCAGAAACACAGCGTTGTCCTGTGACTAAAGTAAAGTCACTAAATTAGCTTAGAAACTCAACCGTTATAGGCATATATTTTAATACCTTTGAAGTAAGTACAAACCACAGCTTCATAATGAATAGAGATGGTATGAGTAATTCACACACACAATCCCTCTCTCATTAATGCATTCAAATAAATGTAATGTAGGCCTACTGCTAATCTATCTGTATCTGATGTACTAGCAGAAATCTGCCCCATAGACAATTACTGCTGAAAGTGAACCGTTTCCTTCAAGTGTTTTAAAATCACAAAGAAATGCACTTTTTCATTAGAAAAAAAAAAATCCACCTTTAATAGTAGAAAATATTTACAGTACAAACCTTATCAGCGAACTTACTCAACCTTATGAGGGCAAAGAAAAAGCAAAATAATCGCTCATTAATCGTAATCGAGGTCAAATGTTCAATTAATCGAGGTTTTTAGTTTTGGTCAAATCGTTACAGCCCTAGAGTCAAAGTAAGCAGGAGCTGAGCGCGTGGTGGCTCTGTATGCAAGCGTCAGCGCCTTAAACTTGATGCGAGCAGCGAGTGGTAGCCAGTGCAGGGAGATGAAGAGAGGTGTGACGTGGGTCCTTTTGGGCTCGTTGAAGACAAGACGTGCTGCTGCATTCTGGATCATTCGAAGTGTTTGGATCGCACAAGAGGGGAGTCCAACCAGAAGCGCATTGTCAAGTCTAGAAATAACCAGGGCCTGGACCAGAAGCTGTGTTGCGTGCTCTGTTAGGAACGGTCTAATCTTCCTGATGTTGTGGAGCGCAAACCGGCATGAGCGAGCTGTCTTCGAAATGTGTTCTCTGAAGGACAGCTGGTCATCAAATGTAACTCCAAGATTTCTGACTAACTTTGATGGGGAAATCAAGGATGCAGCAGTGCAGTCTCTGTGGAGTGGCCCCTTTTGAAACCTGTTGCATCCCTAGTATCTAGTAATGAATACTTTGTAAAATGGCATAATATAGCCTTTTAACTAAAGTGTTTGCGTTTAGTTTTCATTAACAATAACAACAGTGTTATTTTAGTATGTGTGCAGTCCATAGAGAAATACTCTCCAAGGCCTTTGTACATGGAGAGAGCGCTTACAGCTGAAACAGTACACTCCGTACATCTGCCACCTGTGTGACGTCAGCAGGTAAGCATCATGCAAATATTTCCTTAGGTTTCAGTTTTACATCACAGGATCACAGTCCCACCCTGAACCTTTTACTTTAAAGTGAAAGATGTGCTGTGGCAGCAGGGCGGAGCACTTGTGCTTGCATTTCTCTACTAATGGATCATATTCTCTTGACCAGGAAGTGGGTAAGTGCGTTCATGCACATCAATGAATGGCATGCTTGTGAAATTGTTAAATAACAAATAGATAAAATGTGGTTTCACGGTATGCGCCACAAAGATAACTAGCATTGATGCACGTATAAATAGATCAGAATGTCTGTTCTGGATTGTCTTGTTTGCTTTTTCATTTATGTTCTCAGTCTTAACAGCCATGAAAGCCATAAAACAGGGTGTATACGCTCTCTGACGTTACACAATTGTCTGTAAAACACTAATGTCAGTATTTCCTGAGGCGTATTTCATTTGCATTGACACAGCATTTACATTTTAGGCTGGATTGAGCGTCGGAGAATCAAGCACTGTATCTGAGACCTTGGGATATTCAACACTCCATCATGGAAAGTCAAACGAGATCAGGTAATGAGGAGGGTCTTTTGAGTTATTGTTTGGTCCTGAGGCAATTGTAGAGAAGCATGACACTTGCTTAGTCTTGTTCTGTTATGATACCTTTAGTCTTCCCATCTTGACAGTTTCCATTGGGACTCCTGGAGATGATTCTTCGATTTCGCTCAAGCTGGACCGCTTGATCAGGCAGAGAGGTCGAGATCTACGTCTGCGTAAGGTTGACCAACAGAAGGCTGTGAAGATAGTCAATAATCTGATCGAAAGCCTGCGGGAATTCCTGAAGAATAATGATGACCAGCCCTTCTTCAGGGACGTCTCGGTTCTCAACAGCGGAAGCTACTATGAGCTGGTCAAGGTGAAAAATATCAATACTGACAAAAATCAGCTGGTAGTGTCAAAAAAAAGAGTTTAGTTTGGTATCGGTATCAGATGGGAATTAATATACACTACCGTTCAAAAGTTTGGGGATTGAATGCTTTTATTCAGTAATAAGGAAGGATTTGATCAAAAGTGACAGATTTTTATGGACAGAAATGTTTCTTGAACAGCAAATCAGCATTTTTTTTATTAATAAGACAGCTGCTTATACAAAGTAACAGACCAATGACATACACCAATCAGGCATAACATTATGACCACTGAAGGGAATAACACTGATTATCTCTTCATCACCTGTTAGTGGGTGGGATATATTAGGCAGCAAGTGAACATTTCGTCCTCAAAGTTGATGTGTTTGAAGCAGGAAAAATGGGCAAGCATAAGGATTTGAGCGAGTTTGACAAGGGACAAATTGTGATGGCTAGACGACTGGGTCAGAGCATCTCCAAAACTGCAGCTCTTGTGTGGTGTTCCCGGTCTGCAGTGGTCAGTCTCTATCAAAAGTGCTCAAAGGAAGGAACAGTGGTGAACTGGTGACAAGGTCATGGGCGGTCAAGGCTCATTGATGCACGTGGGGAGCAAAGGCTGGCCCGTGTGGTCCGATCAAACAGACGAGCTACTGGAGCTCAAACTGCTCAAGAAGTTAATGCTGGTTCTGATAGAAAGGTGTCAGAATACACTATGCATCTCAGTTTGTTGTGTATGGGGCGGCAGAGCCCATGCTGACCAGTCAGGGTGGCCATGCTGACCCCTGTCCACCGGTAAAAGCATCAACAGTGGCACATGAGCATCAGAACTGGACCACGGAGCAATGGAAGAAGGTGGCCTGATCTGATGAATCATGTTTTCTTTTACATCACGTGGATGGCCGGGTGCGTGTGTGGCTTACCTGGGCAACACATGGCACCAGGTGCACTATGGGAAGAAGGCAAGCCGGCGGAGGCAGTGATGCTTTGGGCAATGTTCTGCTGGGAAATCTTGGGTCCTGCCATCCATGTGGATGTTACTTTGACACGTACCACCTACCTAAGCATTGTTGAGACCATGTGCACCCTTTCATGGAAACAGTATTCCCTGGTGGCTGTGGCTCTTTCAGCAGATAATGGCCGCCACAAAGCAAAAATGGTTCAGGAATGGTTTGAGGAGCACAACAATGAGTTTGAGGTGTTGACTTGGCCTCCAAATTCCCCAGATCTCAATCCAATCGAGCATCTGTGGGATGTGCTGAACAAACAATTCAGATCCATGGAGGCCCCACCTCGCAACTTACAGGACTTAAAGGATCTGCTGCTAACATCTTGGTGCCAGATTCCACAGCACACCTTCAGGGGTCTAGTGGAGTCCGTGCCTCGACAGGTCAGGGCAGTTTTAGCAGCAAAAGGGGGACCAACACAATATTAGGACATAATGTTATGCCTGATCGGTGTATATACACTCACCTCAAGGATTATTAGGAACACCTGTTCAATTTCTCATTAATGCAATTATCTAATCAACCAATCACATGGCAGTTGCTTCAATGCATTTGGTCAAGACAATCTCCTGAACTCCAAACTGAATGTCAGAATGGGAAAGAAAGGTGATTTAAGCAATTTTGAGCGTGGCATGGTTGTTGGTGCCAGACGGGCCGGTCTGAGTATTTCACAATCTGCTCAGTTACTGGGATTTTCACGCACAACCATTTCTAGGGTTTACAAAGAATGGTGTGAAAAGGGAAAAACGTCCAGTATGCGGCAGTCCTGTGGGGGAAAATGCCTTGTTGATGCTAGAGGTCAGAGGAGAATGGGCCGACTGATTCAAGCTGATAGAAGAGCAACTTTGACTGAAAACCTTGAGGCGGATAAACAACCTTGAGGCGGATGGGCTACAACAGCAGAAGACCCCACCGGGTACCACTCATCTCCACTACAAATAGGAAAAAGAGGCTACAATTTGCACGAGCTCACCAAAGTTGGACAGTTGAAGACTGGAAAAATGTTGCCTGGTCTGATGAGTCTCGATTTCTGTTGAGACATTCAGATGGTAGAGTCAGAATTTGGCGTAAACAGAATGAGAACATGGATCCATCATGCCTTGTTACCACTGTGCAGGCTGGTGGTGGTGGTGTAATGGTGTGGGGGATGTTTTCTTGGCACACTTTAGGCCCCTTAGTGCCAATTGGGCATCGTTTAAACGCCACGGCCTACCTGAGCATTGTTTCTGACCATGTCCATCCCTTTATGACCACCATGTACCCATCCTCTGATGGCTACTTCCAGCAGGATAATGCACCATGTCACAAAGCTCGAATCATTTCAAACTGGTTTCCTGAACATGACAATGAGTTCACTGTACTAAAATGGCCCCCACAGTCACCAGATCTCAACCCAATAGAGCATCTTTGGGATGTGGTGGAACGGGAGCTTCATGCCCTGGATGTGCATCCCACAAATCTCCATCAACTGCAAGATGCTATCCTATCAATATGGGCCAACATTTCTAAAGAATGCTTTCAGCACCTTGTTGAATCAATGCCACGTAGAATTAAGGCAGTTCTGAAGGCGAAAGGGGGTCAAACACAGTATTAGTATGGTGTTCCTAATAATCCTTGAGGTGAGTGTATATACAAAATATTATGACCATGACATTCCTAATAATATGCTGAGTGGGTGCAGGACACTATAATGAGGATAGAAAAATAAAGTAAACTGTGACATATTATACCCAAAAAGTCTTCATACAGTGACCACCAGTAAAATTGAAAAAATATTTGGGACCTAAATCAGACTCTTTGATCTGACCATGTTTGCTTCAGTGGTTTTTCTTTAATTGCTAAATCGACCTTTTACACCCCAGACTGAACAAAAGGACGCATTGCTTGGTAATTGGCTGACCTAAATTGGTATTATCTAATTGTGTACTTAAAAATAACAGGGTTAGGTTAGGTTTAGCAATTAAGAGATAAAAACATCAAAACATCTTACCAACCCCAAACTTTTCAACGGTTTTCAAGAACAATGTAATGACTGAAATTATGCATGAATGATTGATGTACTGTAATGCGTAATGGGATAACAAACATTAATTTTTATTACCAACAGATTAACAAACCCAACGAGTTTGACATTATGCTGAAACTGAAAGTCCCAAGGCTTGAAATGTTTGAACTGGAAGAATATCATGGACTGTTTTATAAGGTGAAGCTTTTAAAAGCCACACGTGAAGAAATCAAGCACTTTCTTCTGGAAGATGAACGAACCGTCTCAGCCACCAAAATCAAAGCAGAAATCCACCGTTTGGTCCGCAAATTCATCAGCAGTCATTTCAAAGGTGTGTTGATCAGATTCTCAGCATGTTCACTTTAATACACTTTTCTTTTATACACTGCCAGTTAAAAGACTGGGGTTGTTTTTGTAATGTTAAAAAGAATCTCTTGTGCTCAATGCTGCATTTGGTTTAAAAAATACAGTAAAAGTTGTGAAATATTATTGCAATTGAAAATAGCTGTTTGCATGTGAATATATTGTAAAATGTAATTCCTGTGATGCAAAGCTGAATTTTCAGTATCATCACTCCAGTCTTCAGTGTCACATGACCCTTCAGAAATCATTGTAATATGAGGATTTGCTGCTCAAGAAACATTTCTTATTATTATCAATGTTGAAAACAGTTGTGCTGCTTAAAGACGGCATGAAAGGGAACATGCATTATTCCTTTCTTCCCTATTGTGACGTATATCCGAGTGAAACGGCTGCTCAAACAAGAATTTTTTTTATTTTGTCCATGTGAAAACCGTGATCTTGAAATCTTTCAGGAATGGAAAGTTCAAAAGAACAGCAATTTATTTAAAACAGAAATCTTTTTTAACAATGCAGATATCTTTAGATCACTGCATCCTTGCAGCATAAACGTACACTTTCTTTTTTCTTTAAAACTTAACTTTAGAGATGTGTTGTATACATTTGAGATTGTTTGTGGCTCTGTCGCCCCTCCTCAGGTAAAGGTTGGGTGATATGCAGAAAACTGGTGAATTCCCCGGCGGTTACCCTTGAATTCAACGACAAAGAGAACGAAGATGAAATGATGTCTGTTGATATCGTACCTACTCTTGAGGTGCCACAAGGTTGGCCACAAGCGGCACGGGCCGGTCCCAAAATAGACAACTGGCTTGGAAAGAAATGTCGCCGCCAGTTTGTAAGTAAGGCTGTGTATTTTGTCCCAAAGAGACCTAAGGCAAGAAGCCTCACAGATGATGCCAAAGGTATGCTGGAAGTTATTTATTTCTTTGCTTATGCATTCAAGACATTTCTCCTTATATAGAACCTTTATGGCATTGTGTTCTTTAAAATTTACCCTAAATTGGTTTATGTTTTCAGAGAGCTGGCGGATATCCTTCTCTCACATTGAAAAAGAGATGATGCAGTATCATGGCAATAAGAAGACCTGTTGTGAGGGTTCTTCCAACAAGTGTTGTCGGTAAGTCGATTAATGTTAGGTATTAAAAAGGTTAGTTCTCCCAAAAATTTTAAATTCTGTCATTAAAGGGTTAGTTCACCCAAAAATGAAAATTATGTCATTAATTACTCACCCTTATGTCGTTCGACACCCGTAAGACATTCGTTCATCTTCGGAACACAAATGAAGATGTTTTTGTTGAAAGCTGATGGCTGAGAAAGGCCTCCATTGACATTCAGTACATTTACACTCACAAGACCCATAAGAGGCACTAAAAACGTTGTTACAAAGTGCATCTCACTACAGTGGCTCTACAATAATTTTACGAAGCGACGACAATAGTTTTTGTGCGAAAAAAAAATCGAAATAACAACTTTATTCTACAAGTTCTTGTCTTCCTTGTTGGCCTCTGCCGTGAAACTCACGAAGCACCATGATGTATGCGCGAGAATATGACGCAAACCGGCGTTCGGGAATCAATGAAATGCACACTTTAGTCCCATTTTGAGCACTACGTCGAGACCTAAAGCACGATCAATGTAGAATTCAACAGCTTAGATACGGCGCGTCTTCCTCTGCTCGTTGTAAACAAATCTCCTCGCTTCTGGGTCACGTGTCCGAACGCCGGTTTGCGTCATATTCTCGCGCATGCGTCATGGTGCTTCGTGAGTTCACTGCAGAGGCCGACAAGGAAGACAAGAACTTGTAGAATAAAGTCGTTTTTTAGATTTTTTTTTGATGCACTTTGTAACGACGTTTTTAGTGCCTTTTATGGGTCTTGTAAATGTAAATGTACTGAATGTCAATGGAGGCCTTTCTCAGCCATCAGCTTTCAACAAAAATATCTTCATTTGTGTTCCGAAGATGAACGAATGTCTTACGGGTGTCGAACGACATGAGGGTGAGTAATTAATGACATCATTTTCATTTTTGGGTGAACTAACCCTTTAATTACTCTAGCCCGGTCCTACCAGACTCTCATACATTTAATTTCTACAGAGAGTCTGGCCACTCTCCATTGACAAGACTTTTATGTTTTTCCGTGCTGGCATGTCGGTCAATGGCGGCTTTCCCTTGACTACTAATGTCCACACAGCGACACTGTGCTTTTTGTTATAAATTTGTGCTCTTTTGTAGCCTGGCTCTGCCTTCCTACGTACTTCCGCTCAATTTTCATTTTCCTTCAGTACTCCGTCTGGGATTGCGGTATAATCTTAGGTTCAAATTTTTAACGGTCCAATCAGCGAACAGAGGGAGTGGCTGAGAACGATGATGTTGATGTTTTGCGCTAGTTTGAGATGACATGCGTCACGACCAAACTTTAGCGATTGGTTATAGCAGATCCAGAGTGGCTCTGGGCCGATCCAATCGTTTTAAACTTCAATATATTTATTTGACACCGCTTTCAGCCAATCATTTGTTTGACCAGAGATCTTACGGCATTATACGCTATGCTGCTGCGCCCCAATAAAGATTCTAGAGCGAGTTTTTTTAGGCCGATTCAGCGCAACTCCAAAAAGGAGGACAAATGAGTGTCCGGCTTGAGGCTGCGCCGGACGTCGGACAGGGAGCTTAAAAAAAATCCGGACATATGGCCACCCTACGCGCCAGTTATGCTTTTTTCGTTAGTTGAGTATGGAAGGCTAGGTATTTTACTTTATAACGTGTTAAATATGGATATTTTTCTTACATAAACGCATTGATTCACTTCAGAAGGCCTTTATTAACCCCTGGAGCCGTGTGGAGCACTTTTATAATGGATGGATGCACTTTTTTGGGCTTCAAATTTTGCACTGCTATTATAAAGCTTGGATTAGCCAGGACATTTGATTAGCCAACTCCGATTGGATTCGTTTGAAAGAAGAATATCATATACACCTAGGATGAGTTTTGGGTGAACTATCCCTTTAAAGGTGCACTATGTAAAACATTTTCAGTCAAATATCCAAAAACCACTAGGCCAGTGTGAGTACTTACAATATCCCAAATGTTTCCAACTATTTGTAAATCGTGAGAAATTGCTATTTTAACCGAGGAACCGGGACGTGTGAGGGAGTCGCCTGTTGATGGCGTCACATCTGCGTTCCCCTCGGTTGCCGGTTTAATTTTGCAGAAACAAAATTATTTTTAATTATTAATCATTTTGTATCATAGCAGCCGCCGAGCGAACGTCATAACTTCCTTTTTTAACACACTCAGATGTGTCTAATATGATCAACAGAGCTGCGTTACCTCATACTCATGACCGGAAAAGCGGAAGTGGGCGCCGGCGACTGTGTCATAATAAAAGTCCCGCTGCTCGCGAGGCGTGTGTTTGCGTTCATCTTATTAACAATCGCTCCAGCGGTTCCTCAGCTCCACAACACTCGCTCCTGCTCTGCTTCACACTACAGTAACGTTAATAATCACATCCATGAACATGATTTCTGCCCGAGTCCTATCCCGTTTCTTTCCCACCGGCTGTGAGGTGAAGACCACACGTCCCAAGAGTCTGCGCTCAAACGTGGCATCATCAAACTACGCCTTTGTTTGGAACAGGCGACCTCAAGCGGACGGAAAAGTTACATAGTGCACCTTTAAGACATGCTTCCCCTAACCTGTTCTCTCCTCTCTTAGGAAGCGCTGTTTGCAGCTTCTCAAGTGTCTGATTGAGGGACTGAAGCAGCGGTATCCCAAAGAGCTTGAGCCTCTGTGTTCCTACCATGGGAAAACAGCCTTCTTCCATGTCCTCTCAGACAGAGTGCAGGATTCCCTTTGGTCTCCAGGCCAGCTGTCTGTCTCCTTCATGAAGCTGTTTGGGTACTTCGAGCGACGTGCAATAGATGGTTCACTACCCCACTTCTTCGTTTGCCAGCATAATCTGTTCTCTCCTCCTGCGTTTCCCAAAAGAGCACTTGCCTTTCTGACCAATGCCCTGAAGGAGCAAAGAGAACTAGGGCTTCCTGTTTTGAAGGTGTCGAGTCCTTCCGCTGGTCCTGTTCCTGATGCTCCTATTCACCCAAACCCTATCAAGTGTACTGACAGTATTGTTGCCTCTGAACGGTCTTTTAAGTATGTCTATCTCTATCTAGGGTTAGTGGTTGTTATTGTGTGTGTAGGAATCAGTTGTGTATTTTAAAAATGATTTTGTGGAATACTTTCCAAATGGAGAGATAAGCCTTATCGTTGTACAATACAATATCTTTGTTTTTAATATTTTTAAAATTAAAATCATGCAAAAGATCATGCAGTTATGCCATATTCTTAATTTAAATGTATTTTCAGAAGTGTATTGTCAAAAACAGTGCATGTAAACTCTTTTTTTTTTGTATTGATCATTGTGAACTGTGAAAATAAACGTTCAAAATATCTGCAGTATCATATATTTTGAATAAAATATTTGATTTCCATATTCTGAAGAATAAAACTGAAAAAACTAAATAAAAAACAAGTTCCTTTCCTCCTCATAAAATACAATTTATCTCTGTAAATTTACCATTTGGTACTTTTCAGAAGCAGGTAATACTTTACACTTTTAATTAAAACAGGAAAAAAGACGACATGTTTGAACTTTGGATGTGAAGTCTGATTTAATAAACTCCTATTTTCCTGTTACCAAATTAGCAAGTAATATGATATATGCTCTCTGGATCTTAGTCATTATAGTCACGTGTTCACAAAAAGACAACAAAAATAAACAGCTTTTTACATACTGCATATAGAAGGAATGGAGTAAAAGTCACAGAAAAAGTCACATTTTAATTGTATGAGTCTTTAAAGCTGCAGTCCGTGACTAGCGGTTAATAAACAGAACTGCATGCGTCTTGTGGAAGAACACTGCAGCCGGAGCTACTTCTCTCTGTTTATGTCTATGGCGAGTCACGCCGGGACTGTGCTCCTCCGCAACGGTTCCTACCAGACCGGTCTGAAATAGTCCCAATATAAACACTTATTATAAGTGTACCATAATGATTCAGGGTAGGACAAAAACACGGTTTGGAAAATGGATTCATGTTGTCCATTCTCATTATATATATTTTGCAAATCTTGAACGAAAGACAGCGGATAAAGATAGTTTGTGTGTGTGTGTGTGTGTGTGTGTGTGTGTGTAATAATAATATGTTGATTGTAGCCACGTTTTATTTACACAAATGTAGATTTCTTAAAGGTCCCGTTCTTCGTGATCCCACTGTTCAAACTTTAGTTAGTGTGTAATGTTGCTGTTAGAGCATAAATAATACCTGTAAAATTATAAAGCTCAAAGTTCAATGCCAAGCGAGATATTTTATTTAACAGAAGTTCCCTTTCAAAGCCTACAGCGAACGGCTGGCTTGGACTACATCCTGGTACTTCCTTCATAAATGATGTCAGTAGAACAGTAGAACAGACTAACCTCCGCCCACAAGAATACGCAAAAAAAGGGGGCGTGGTCTTGTTGCTGTCCCACGTGGAGAAGAGGAAGTGTCGCGTGGAGAAAAGGAATTGTTGCGTTTGAGTGTGTTTGTCGCCATGTCGTCGAGACGCTGTTATTTTCATCCCAGAGTCAAATCACCTTTGTTTGGCTTTCCCAGAGACGCTGTAGAGATCATTGAGCGCATATATCTCCCGTTAAGAGGCGTGACCTTTCCGTGCAAGTTACGTTCGCTAAGCTGCTGTCGAATCACAACACAGGAACCGTGCCACGTTTGCTAAGCTGCTGTCAAATCACAACACGGGAACCGCTGGCACAATCAGAACTCGTTACGTATTTCTGAAGGAGGGACTTCATAGAACAAGGAACTCATCAGCCGTTTTTAGGACAGTGAAAACAGCGGTATACAGATAAGTAAATTGTGTTAAAAATACAAAAAATTTGTTTTTTTACACACGAAACATGAACACATGTTATATTGCACACTGTAAACACAATCAAAGCTTCAAAAAAACACGAAGAACGGGACCTTTAAGGTTTCTCCATGTTTTAAGGCATTTTAAAATGATTTCATTTCAATCCCTAAAACTTCACAAAAAAAAAGAGGAGTGCCATAAAACGCTCTAAATTACTGACATTAACATCCCTGAAAAGTATTTTAATCTTTGTTATAATTGCGTTACATTTTTTGTTTTTATTTCATTGTACTTATTTTATTATTATTATTCTTGTGTTTACGATATTCTGCCTGGTCTTATTGTTGATGTGTTTAACAATAATATTATAATGCCCGTTTGTTATTTAAAAAGACTCAATGAAGTACAAAGAAAACGACTTTTAACGGAATTTTAACGGAAGCTCGTTCTTGAACGCAAAGCAGGATGGGAAGTGTAGTTCTGAGTGTTTAAAACGCAGCATAAATTCTCTGCGCCGGAAGTGTATCGTCCTCTTCTTAGTGATCAAACATGGCGGTGAGTAGAGCAGAAATTGTGATCACGAAGGAGTATCGTTAAAATCAGCAAACATCTGCTTGTTTTTATGCAATAATCACGTGAAGCACACCGTTATCAGTCGCTGTTGATGTGACAAGCAGAATAATGGCGATATTTGTGGCCAGAATGATTCGATGCGTCTGTTTTTGGTGTTAGCGTCACAGTGTGCTGGAGTGGCACGTCATTGACTCGTTTAAAGTTACTTATGTGTTTCCATTATTGTCTGTATTTTGTTTGAATGGAATCGACAGGGTCGGATTGAATAACCGACAACTCGGTTGTATGTAGTGCTCAAATTGACAGTTTGCTAGCTTGTATTGTCATGCTAGCAGCTCTTCAAATGGTGGATATGTCCAGGCATGTTCGCTTCGGACCGTAATGTGTTCGTTAGAGTTTGCGTCTTGTATTGTACACCATCAGTACGTGCTAAGATAGAACATGTTACCTCAAAACACTGTTTGATTTACAGCTTGATATTGAGACAGCTAATGACAGCTAATTATTTCTTCATACAGGAACAGGCCGAGAAGAAGGAGAACCCGATGAGGGAGCTGCGCATCCGCAAGCTGTGCCTGAACATCTGTGTGGGGGAGAGCGGTGACAGACTGACCCGAGCTGCGAAAGTGCTGGAGCAGCTGACCGGACAGACTCCTGTCTTCTCCAAGGGTAGGTCTTCCATCTCTCACTAGTGTTTGATTGCATTCTGCTACACCTGATGAATGTGGAGTGTTTATTGTTTAAAGTATATGTGTATTGTAAGTATGTGTATATTGTTTAAAGCTGTGAGAACTACACTCACATTGTGTAAGTTGTTTACTGTGCTGTGAGTAATTGTGGGCGCATCAGATGTGTAATCTGATGTTGCTTTAAATGTTGTACATGTCATGTCGTGACTACTATGTTACTCGGAACTGCACCTAAGAATTTCACCTGCTGTTGCACTTGTGCATATGGTTGTGTGACAATAAAGTGATTTGATTTGAATGTGGAGTGACACTTGGCGACATGCATTGATTGCCAATGTTTCCTTCCAGCCCGCTACACTGTGCGATCCTTTGGTATCCGTAGAAATGAAAAGATTGCAGTCCACTGCACAGTCCGTGGAGCCAAGGCTGAGGAAATCTTGGAGAAGGGGCTGAAGGTGAGAGGAATGTTGTTTATATTGACTTTTTGGAGATATTTGGTGTATTAAAGGAATGGTTCATAGCCTGGATGCCAGCCGAATTGAGTATGACGACGTCAGGCTAGATGGTTCACCCAATAATGAAAATTCTGTAATTACTCGTGCTCATGCGGTTACAAACCTGTAAGACTTTAGTTTATCTTCAGAACACAAATGGACATCTTTTGTTGATCTGAGAGCTTCTGTCCCTCCATTTAACAGCTACGCAACTATCACTGACGCTTCAAAAAGATGATCTTAATTTTCTGATGAGACTTGATTGTTTTATAAGTAGGGATGCACCGATCTGACTTTTTCAGCCTGGGCTTTGTGTATCTGTCGAGATCTGATACTATTGTTGAATTAATAATAAACTGTATATCTTCCACCTTATACCTTCCTTGAAGAGACTAAAGGCACCAGACTTTACTAACTAAACATAACTAAGACAAAACAACAGATGTATGTAAAGTGTTGAATTCTTATTTATTTAAAAAACAAACTTCTTTAAATAAATAAAATGTAGCAGTGGAAACAAAAAACAGTGCATTGGTCAAACATACAATAGTAATCTGACAGTTACCAAACAATTTTTACACTACAGATAATTGTTTTGGTATATAGTCATTTCAATATTAAAAAGTAGCATTACAAATTAACAAATAGTCTTAATTTTCTGCCATATGCAATTTAATAAAATTATTAAAGCTAGCTAATAACTTTGTTCTGGTTTCACCTCACTCCTGTCTAAAGCCGCGTTTCCACCGAAATTACCCGGAACTATTTGTACCAGGAACTTTTTTCCCAGGAACTTTTTCTCCCCCAGACCTGCGGTCTAAAGTACCGGGAAGATTAGGCAAATTAGTCCGGTGACGTGGTAATGCGCGCGACTGCTCCTCCCAGTCACAGACGGACAGTAATCACTTTTGCGCGACACTGTCTGCCACAATAACAAGTGGAGGAGATGCAAGCAGCGCTGCTTTTGCTAGTTATGTATTGGTTTACTACAGAGGTAATTAACAAAACGGCGGAAAAGAGACGAGCACTGACACTAAAGCGTATTCTGAAAGCTTGTAAAGCTAGATTTAAAATATGACAAAGTATGTTATTATCAGCTATTACGGACATTGACCGTGCAATGGCTGAGACGAATGCGCGCCATCGGACAGAAAGAGCAAGACTGATATTTACTGAACGCTGAATGATCCTCGCAAAAGACTTTTAAAAATGCCGGTTGAAATAAAATGCTGCGAGAGCTCAACCAATCAGCATGTTCAGCACCCAAGTCCCACCCCCGAAAGTTCAAAAGTACCACCTCGCAAGCAGGGCCGTTTGGAGGGGGAAATATTTACCCGGAACTTCATTTAGACCCTGGTTCCTGCGGTCAAAACACACCGAGTACCACCCCAAAGTTCCTGGTTCCGGGGTAAAGTTCCTGCGGTGGAAACGCGGCTTAAATGATTGTAGGCTAGGCCTATTTATTTTACTACACATTGTCAACAGAAATAAGCTGAAATACTGTTGATAATTAAAAATAATTCTTACTACCCACTCTTGCTAAATTGGGTGAGCACACTTGTGTTCTCATTTCAGATGCGTTCTGAGTAAATTAATAAACTGATTCATGAGTTCAGTGTTGGACAGATCAGTTGTTCTAACCAGTCGTTTAAATGATTCGGTTCAAAGGAGTCATTAGGTCACGAATCGGACATTAGCAGACGCGTTGTGTGCGAATCCCGTCTGTTAGAACATCGCGAAATATGTCAACACACCGAAAACACTTCATAACTGAATATAATTTGTCTCCCGTTTATTGAAAGTATGCTTTATGTCAGCTGGTCAGAGAAGAGTCAACATTTTGAGCGCAATTCACAACCAGCGATGATGTGTCACGTGCAACATGGTTTCGGTCTTCCGACCTTTTGATTTGGATTAATATGTGAAATATGAGAGAGCAGCTAACACTGATTATTTTGAAGACCCAGAGAGTGTGCGCGGGGGAGGAGCTCTCTGATCGTTCTCTCTGTCACAAGCACAGAATCTGTTCTACATCACTCGTAAATCACTAACTCATCAAATTAGGCTTTGGCGGCCGTCAAAAAATGTTCAATGCAGGAAAGACCCTGACTTTGCAGTAATACCACCTCCCCTCGAAACATTTAAGTTACTTTGCAGACATTGCAAACAGCCGACGAGCTAGTTGGCGTGGCAAGCGTGAAATATCTCCTCCACACAGCCGACTCTCTGGCTCGCTCCATGTTGCTTCTGGCATGCGACACACGTGAAGCTGATGAATGACGTAGGTTCTGCTGCGACGAAAAAAAAAACACCTGGATCGGCTTGTGGATCTGTTCTTTTTTCCGATCCCCGATCCAGCTATTTTGTCAGTATCGCGGCCGATATCCGATCCTAATATCGGATCGGTGCACCCCTATTTATAAGATGAACAGAGTGAATTTAGGCTTTTATTCACGTGAACATTGATCAGCAGTAGGGCTGTGCGATATTGATATCCTTGTTAAATAATGCGATAAGATATCGCTTAAAGTGTGTAAAATCTATTTAAATTATATATTTTTTAAAAATTTAAAACTGAGAATGATACCATTATGTGTTTCATTCTTTCTGGGAAAAGAGAGCATCGCTACAACTTCTGAAAGTGACCAGCAGTGTTTTGGCAAAAAATTGTCACAAATCTGACAATATAATTTTAACATCAATGTAAAAAAAAAAAAAAAATGTAATGCCAATATTTAGATACCAAAAATGTGTTGCTTGACTTGGTAATAGTTATATCAACCTAAAACTTAACATCAAGAACATTCAGGTAAACAAAGACACCTGAGCTAGGGGTGGACGATTATTTTTATTTATCTTTGTTATTAAAAATAAGAATCAAACAGTAGTTTTCACATGAATTAAATATACACTGATACATAATAAAGCTACAAAGGTTATTCAGCCTATAGCACTGAGTGATTTTCTCCTTTTCTTTTGTTGTTTGACACAGTGGCAGGTTTACTGTATTTTCAGGTTTACTGTCACGCTTTGAGAGGCGGCTTGTGCCAGTGTCAGACAGCGGCAGACTGTAATGTGTTGTTTTTTGCAAGTTATTGCGATTTAATAACTCCTTTTTAATGTCTTACACTTCTCACAATGTTGAAGTAGCCTATTCAAATCATTCAGATATTGCGTGCCGTTGCGCTATGCATATCACGATATGAACCTTTGCGATATTTTGATATATTACGCAGCCCTAATCAGCAGACTTAAACAGAAGCTCAAACGAACCTGCTTGACATGCGAGAACAAACCTCATTGGTTCTTGCTGAAGCTCAAACGTGATGCGTAACACGAGAATTAACCTCATTGGTTCTTATGGAATCTCAAACGTTACGGGTTTGAGACTTCATGAGGGTGAGTAAATGACAATTAACATTTTTGGGTGAACTATCCCTTCACGCTCTCACAGCCTCATTCTGATTATAGTCCATTAGGCTATTTATTTGTTTTAATCATTGTGATTGTTTTGGTTTTGTCCAGGTGCGTGAGTACGAGTTGAGAAAGAACAACTTCTCAGACACAGGAAACTTCGGCTTTGGTATCCAGGAACACATTGATCTGGGCATCAAGTACGACCCAAGCATTGGAATCTACGGCTTGGACTTCTACGTGGTGAGTTGCATAAACGTCACCTTTGGGATCATTCAAATACATCCATTTACATTACAGCTGTTGGACCTATTATTGTTATAATTAAGATTGAGTTGTGTCCGTTTTTCCCGCCACTACACTCAGACCAGCTGAAGTTGGTTGTTAAATGAATGTCTTGATGTGTAAATGTTGTTCTTTGAGGGATGCTGTGCAGAAGGAATGTATGCAATCCCATCATTTAAGTGTAACCTGTGTTTCTGTGGCATAAATAAGCAGTCTTACCCTGTTTACTGTAGGTTCTTGGCAGACCTGGTTTCAGTATTGCTGACAAGAAAAGGAAGCAGGGCCGCATCGGCGCCAAGCACCGTATCCGCAAGGAGGAGGCCATGCGCTGGTTCCAACAGAAGGTATGCGTTTAAATACTAGAGCCCGACCGATGCAAATATTTGGTGATTTAAAAATCTGATATATCGGCTGATTTATATATTTAAAAAAAAAACTTAAACCGATTTCCCTTACATTAGTTATTCATGATCCCTCAGCCTCTAAAATATGATAATGCAGTTTAAAAATAAACTTGCCACAACAGAACAGAGGAACATAAAAATATATTAAAGTTCTGATAGATAAAATGTATATTATTATTAATAATATTGACAGTAATCATTTATTATTATTAAACAAGACAAAGGTCACTCCTGATGTTTTTGTGTGCGTGTGAAATTGTTAGTCTCTATTGCCTTATGAGCTACCTTTATAATTACAATGTCAACTTGCTTATCCCTTTACATGCACTCATTTAATTCTATCCATCAAGCTACAACAAACCATTTGCAATCATCATTTGCTGCCTGCCTTCTAAAATCTACTACTTAGTGATGCAGTAAATCCATCATGTGACTCATTAATGCTGCGTCTGAACGCACTCAAGTCAGCAACGCACTTTCGTTCACTCCTCAAGTGCCTAACTTGCGATTTACAATGCAGGGACTGGAACTACAAATATACTAGTTATAAATACAGTAATCATTATTTAGGCCGAATAAGTTGGTTGTGATTTCCAAGCACATTGTTAGCAGTCTTCCACTGATAGCCATGGCATTAGCTAGCTTTGTGGTTAGCTAAAGTCTATGATAAGCCATCATTTATAAATGGACAACGTCATACTGCGAAATAACATACTGCCCAACACGACTCCGTTCTCAAACAGTACATGTTCTAGTATAGCTGCTTTTTTGCACCGCTCGCTGGCTTTGTTTGGCCCGATACCACATTCCAGTGCTTCCTTTACTGTTGATTTGATGTTAGACCGACATCTTGGTTTGTTGTTTTTGCACCGTTAACGGACATCAGTGGTTTTTCCCACTCCAATTTAAATTTAGAGTGAGCAGGAAGGTGAACTCCCAAAATTGTGCTGTTAAAATGGGCAAGCAAGTGGTAATCATTCAAGTGTCATGATGGCTCCATTTTCAATTCACATTTATTTGTATAGCGCTTTTCACAATACATATCGTTTCAAAGCAGCTTCACAGAAAATGCGTGCGTCTACATTACAATTTAAAGTGATTTGTCCATGTTATGTATTTCAGAAATGCACACAAATTAGCTAACAATCTATTATTAATCTAAATAATAATTAAGGCACAGAAATAAGAATACATGTTGTTAATGAATAGGGTATATGCTGGCTCATGATCGTTCCGTATAACTTTATTTATTCACTGTTTAATATTAATCACTCAACCTGTCAGAAGTTCAAGCCTCTTATTGTGTGTATTGATGAACTTTGTCTTGGTGTTTTCCAATTCAGTTAAAGAGGTTTTTATACAGCTAGACCAGCCTTTCTCAAAGTGGGTGCCGTGGCACACTGGGGTGCCGCCTGACTGTGTCAGGAGTGCCGCCAAAAAATTACGTAGGCTAAAAAAATAAAAAAAATCTGAAGTTTCATATATAAAATATATTTGAATTTACATAAATACATTCTTCTTCTTTTGAACCCTTTCGCACGTACGATCACACATTCACACATGTGATTAGACCGGCAGTGCATCACGTTCATTCAAATGTAAATTCAAATGTGCTTTCGCGTTGGCTTGCACTGAGCCAGAGACAGGCGCGCTCAGACTTGTCATATATCACAACTTTTCAGTGTTTTCAGCCACATAATGTTTATTTTAGGTTTCATACATATACGTACTAAAAAAACTATACATTTAGAGTTTGTAAAATACACAATGATGAAAAATGAAGAGGCAATAATAATCCTTTCCATTATAATTCGTTTTATTCATATCAGATACACATTGTGTAAGTAACTTTAAAGTTTACTCTATTCTTCTCCCAGTTCACCTGCCACTTACTTTTATGTATTTTGGGAGAAGTGGATGAATTCACGTCTTGTAAATCCAACAGATCCGATTTTCTGAACTGCGCCTGCGGCGCCCATCGCGCATACAGCTCAACTAACGCAATCGTTTTAAAGGTGTTTAAACGACAAAACACTTCCTCTTGTATATATTTGACAATCGGAATATCAGATATTTCAGACCATATCTAACAAATTTGTGAATATTTTGAATAAAAAAGGAAAAATGACATAAATTCTCTCATTGATTGTGGTCACCCCCACCCCCGGCTTGTGTGAGCGCGTATGTGCGCTGCATGCGCGCATGTAGATCTTTCTCCATTTCTCGTTGCAGATTATGTTTGTGTGTGTGGGTGTGTGTGCATGCACATATGGCACGGATGAAAGCAAGCACTATATGGAAAAACATTCCTGCTCATCTCTGGTGCATGGAACATGGATCTTTTTCTTATCGTATTGTATCTGATTTGATTTATTTTTGTTATGTCTGCCACTTTTTATTTTATTTTAACTGCATCCTGCACTTCAGTTTAGTTCTCCTGGTCAGGATTTGTTGTTGGGTTCTTGTATTGTGCGGTCCACCTCTTACGGTTTTATGGCATTTGTGTCTCTGATTAATTATTTTGTGAATTACTTTGCAAACCTGTGTTTTTAAAGGTGTTATAAAGTTGTTATTATTGTTATTTACAGTTCGTATTATGCTCTGTTCATTACTGTCCTGTCTAAATAAACAGGACATTTGCATTTAAATTTGGGTTATGCAGTGTTTTTAAATTATATTTTAAACTGGGGTGCCTTGAAATTTTATGCACTTTTGAAAGGTGCCCTGACTGAAAAAGGTTTGAGAAAGGCTGAGCTAGACTATAGAAACATGCCTTTTCTGTGAGGCTTCTTCGAGTAGAGATCCAAGAATCCTGAATTTGTTTTCTTTTGTCTTTCAGTATGATGGCATCATTCTTCCCGGCAAGTAAAGGACCACCTTTTTTTGAATTTGTGACATAAATAAAAGAAAAGCCCAAATCTGATGCAGTCCATGTGTCTTTATTTGTGTGGCTTACAGCTATGGTGTTGCTCACTTCAAAGATCTTGAATTTGTGTGGCAAATTATGATATGAAAGTATAAAATGTGACTAAATAGTAAGCGATTTGTGTACTGTAACTTTTTATCTTTTATGATTTTGGTCAAATCAACTTCAATCAGGATTCCTATGCAGATTGAAAAGTATGGTTTTTGAGTACTTTCGATGTATGAGAATGTGTTTCCAGACCATCCCCTATTAAGTTATCTCAAATGTATCATTTAAGAACTTCAAAATATATAATACAGGCAGAGTGATTTCATGGCAAAAGTTGAAAAACTGACTGAATTTAGTCCACACTTTCATTACACAAGACTGTCTTTACCGAAAGTGAGTCTCTTTTGCGACTACAGGATTTTAGCTCAAATGCCACTCAACCAGCAACGGCTAAAAGGAGCAAATGATCATCTAAATTAGACTGTATTTTGCGGTTTAGTGAACATGCAACATAAAACCACTGTTACAGTATCGATAACGTGTCAGATTTGAATATGCCGGTTATAAAGCGCTCTAGGTTTTTTAAAGTGTAAGTGCATGTGAATCATTTGTTAAATATGGTAAGAAAAATCTATAGAGAGGTCTGGAATATTGAGATGGGAAATGTGCAGGAACCATATCAGATAATATTTTGAGTCTCATTTAAACCAGTCTCTTTATTTGTATTATGTCTCTGAACTCAATTTTAATCAGGGGCCTGTATCATGATCGTAGTTTAACAAACTCAGGTTTATACGATTGGTTTTGAGGTGACAACCAAACCAATCTATTCAGGCTTTATTGGTCCATGATGCTGATCATCAGCTTTCTCTGTCAACTCAGGCTTTGATCCTGAGTTGAGCTGTGGCATCACATCAGTAGTGAACAGCCAATCACAGGCTGTGGATCAACTGAGATTCACTTCTCTTCTGCAGAATATTACATGATTGAAAAATATTAAGAATTTCACAAATTTACACAGGAAGAGCTGTCTATAGGAGTACAACTTAAAGAAAATATTCACTCAATGCAAGTAAACGTTATGAAGTTTAAGTTGATAGAGAGAATTAAACATTTAAGCTCATGTCATTTTTATAGCTTTATTGATTTTAAAGCTTATTTGTATGACCTTTATATAGGCTATATTAATTTTAACTAAGTGCCTATTAATAATTGATTAACTAAAATTATACATGTGTAATTGATTAAGGGTATAATAATTGCATAAATGATATCTAAATCAAACAAAATTATTATAAATAAGCATTGTTAAAAGCCAGATGCTTTAGTCTTTAAAAACCATTTGCTATGTAGTGACCTTTAACTTGGAGTAGAAACTGGGGGAGTGGCTTTATTGCATCAGAGATGTGTCACTTTGCTCACAGCTGATTGGTCTAATTTTAGTTTGAGATCTCTTATCCAGAACATAACCTGCCCTGGAGCGCATGTTACTATGGAGATGAACACTGCTAAAAGCCAAACCACTTTAATGGTACCAAAAACCCAGGACTAAGCTTAAACATATCTGGCTAGCCAGCTAAACCGGCTTCATGGTATAGGCCCCAGGTTTCTTTAAGTTAAATCAACAAATAACAGTGAAGGTTATACTAATTTTACTCTTCTTGATATCCTTTGAAGGGTGCAGATTCTAATATCCTAATTCAAATTATAACCAAAGCATTAATATTTATCCTCCTTTATTATGATGATTTTTAATGATTCTTTCCAGTTATATTATTTAATCAAGAGAACCACTGATTGTTTCTTGTTTTTTCATATGTTGTATATTTGGAGTGACAGAGGGTCTGTCCTATGTGTGATGTGTCGCTAAACACTTGATAGCACAACATGTCGAGTGTTTGGATTTTGGAGGTATCACACACCCCTAACATGCCAGGAGTGCAGTAACAGTGCTTACTCACTTAGCCCGGCTTCCAGAGATGAAATACGATTTGTCTTTCATTTTATATTTTATATTTTATTTTACTGAAACACTAAAGAATTATACCGTCTGTACCTCTTACGAGGTAGAGAAGACGAAGAAGGAAGCACGTGTTATCAGTATGTTTTGGGAAACTTTCTGGTCAGAACTGGAGCTCGATCAACTCCAACCTTGGAGAAACTGTGTATGTGCGGAGTATTCTGTGTTACAGATCAGTATTGAAGATGTACAACGGGCATCCTAGGGAGAGGGACAGGACAGGGCCGGCCCTGACCAATTTGCTGCCCTAGGCAAGATTGACTTTGTGCCCCTTGTAAGGTTTAGCACTACATGTTTTCAGTCTAAGTTGCGGAAACACTGGTACTGTTTTATTTTTTAGGTTTGGCTATTAAAAAAGTGATGTTACATGCGTTTAAAAAAACAGATATGATTCTTTTTGACAAAATACACTGTGGCCACTGGAGAACCCAGAACAGCTGCTTGCATATAGTTTAAGGTAAAACTGGAATTAATTAGCGTACATTAGTATTTTACTACTATGCAATTAAATAAACTGTTCATTACACATTCATTACACCACTTTACCTCTGTCTTTACGCTGCAAAAAATGCTCTTCTTATTAAGTAATTTTTTCTTGTGTCCAGTCCAAACATCAAAAAAATTCTTAAATCAAGATGCATTTACTAGTAAAATGACATTAGATAATTTTTTCCTTGTTTTCTGGGGGAAAAAAATCAAAATGAAGTGAGTTTTAGCTTAAAACTAGCACAATTATCTGCCAATTGGGGTGAGAAAAATTATCTTATTTCTGTTTGGGACAGAAACAAGAAACAAGATTATTTTTCTCACCCCATTGGCAGATAATTTAGCTTGTTTTAAGCAAAAACTCACTTAAGAAATTTTTTTTTTTTTACCTATCTAGTAAATGCATCTTGGTTTAAGAATTTTTAGATATTTAGCCTAGAAACAAGACAAAAATACTAAATAAGAAGAGCATTTTTGCTAGTTTCCCTTATCTTGCCTGCATCAGAGGGCTTCTGTTTTTTATGACACTACAATTCGGCCATCCGTCATAAATGATCAGGCAACTTTCCCCGTGTCTACACCTGGAGCGAGCGGCCAAGCACCCTAAAAAATGAAAGCAATCCTGTCTATATTAGATGCGGCGAGAGGCGACACGACACAACAAATTCCCAACGTTAAACTGATCACACGTTATATTTCTGACGCACTTCGAGCTCGGCGGGGGAGATTGATGAGGCGGACCGGGAAGATGCGGGGGACTTAGTTAAGTTTTTTGCGCTTTATTTGGTAATATTTCAAATTAATATGAATAAAATAGTATCAGTAATACATTTTGGTGCCCCTATGGATGAGTGGCGCCCCTAGCATTTGCCTATTCCGCCTATGCCACGGGTTGGCCCTGGGACAGGATGTTGTTCTGGACAAGCTGGCGCTTGCTCCAGACCTGGAAGGTCACTACGTGCCTAATTCCGAAGTGAAATTTACTATGACTATCTATTTTCTCTGAGCCAGTCAGAATAATTCCACCTGCAGTAATGCCGTGGTTAGACCTTGAAAACAGTATAACTGTTGAGATATTGTATGTAAGAGATCTGGTAGAGAGGGAGCTCGGCCTACAATCGCCTTGTGAGACTTGAAGCAGGCTTCTGCTGATGAAACTGCAAACTATTTTTCAGTACATTTTTCAATTGCACTCCTGACTCTTGGTCTTCATTCTTCACAACTGGTCTTGGATCATAAACTGTTATCCCCTAACATCAGACCTTTTTTAAATGTAGAGACTTGTGTGGTGGTGTGAAATGTATTTCAACACTCGTTTGGTTGAATGGTTAATGGTTGTGTCATTTCATGTTCGAATGAATATTACAAAGGAATGAAGAGACATGTCATTTGGCTTTTTGTAATCAATTTTGCTTTATTTCGTTAAATCCCAGAGATCTAGTACCAGACACACTCCAGACTCCTAAGTCTGCTACATTTTTCAATGTTATGCTTTCATTTCTATTTGGTTCAATCATTGACATTTTTGTTGGGTATTTTTTGCTGGCTCTCTTTAGAAGGTCTCAATTAAAGGTAGTTGTTGTGACCACTATACATGCAGGTAAAGTCCCTTTGATGACACTTTAAACAAGAATTATATCAATGGGTTAAAATGAGCAATGGTAAGCACGAGACGACTTATTGTTATGCACATTCTTTGGTGGGCAGTATCAATGCATTGGTGCCTAATTGTGTGTCTGTGGGGGGCATTGACATTTGCACTGTGCCTCTTTGCATATTAAAAAAAAAATCTTAAGTACCCCTGAACACCTTTTAAAAACCAGACCCAATAACTGCAAGAGAGAAAACTGATAAACTTGATTAAAATAAAAAAAAGCAATAAATAATGTGAGAAATAAATAAAATGATGCTACTTGATTCAGTACTACTGAATTTAGCATGGTTTTTGATAATCCCACAATGGCATTTTCAACAGATCTGCCCCTGACAGCGCGCACACATCTCGGAGACGTTTATTTGATGTGTGTGTTTTCATCTGCAATACATCTCTGAGACATTTCCTGTCAGTTGTTAAATAAACATTGAGAAAATGTCTAAGATGTTTATGATTTAGAATGCATGTAAAGATGACTTTTTAAAGATGTTAAGCAGATGCTTTTCAGATGAACTGCTCTTGGAGACGTACGTGTGCTATCTGGGGCGTGGCTCAATTTCTAAAACTCATTCAATCTCAGAAACTCAAGAAGATATATCACTAAATCCCTCGTCCTGCTGAGGCTGAAATGTACCCTTCACATTCTTTATAAGTAGGTCCTAGGTAGTACTTTTTCTTTACACTCACTGTGTACCTAAATGCATCTTTGGAGTTTAAGAACAAGACTTCTGTGCTTTTCCCTTTATGTTGTTACTCTTTACTTTCTAAATTTCCATTTCACCAATCTACCTCTCTCTTTTCTACACTCTAACAATCTCCCCTTTCACCCTGTCTTTCTCTTGTTCTTTGACTTTCCCCAGCTTTCATCTCTCATGCCGTGTTGTGCTGTGTCACATTGCTCTGATCTTCATGGGATGGGGTGTTTCGGTGTTTGCGGGATGTGTGACGTGGGGGCAAGGGTAGGGAACAGCAGGACACTCCCACTATGGGTTCCGGCAGGTCTTCCACTGCTGACCAGCTGTCAGTGCCCGGGTCATAGCGCTGGACTGCTGACTTGTAACGTTTCTCTGCTTCATTCCACCCACCCAGCAGGTACAGGTGATCTCCAAGTGGGGACATGCCAGCTGTGCTCACTCCTAGGGGAAGGCTGGCCGCTCTTGTCCACTCCTTGCTCTCAGGGGAGAAGACTTCCATGGTCATCACATCAATGCGGACTCCACCAACACCCAGCTGGCTGCCACCTACCACGTACACCTTGCCACCTACCGTTGCAGAGCAGTGCCAGCCTCGGGGTGTTTCCAACTCTCCCTGCTCGCTCCAAGTGTCGCTGTCAATGCTATAATGGAGGACCGACCGAGAGTAAGCGCAGTTGACATAGCCGCCAGTCACCAAGATGTCTCCTGATGGTAGGACTGCACTGGCATGGCAGCATCGAGGCATATCCATTGGCGTACGGAGCTGCCAAGTGTTGGTAGAGGGCTGGTAGCTCTCAATGGTGGCCAAGAGGCCTTCAGTGTTACGGCCTCCAATGGCATACAGCCGCCCACCAGTGGCCACCAAACTGAAATGTGTACGTCGTTGGCGCATGCTGGTCAGATGCAGCCAGGTATTGAAGCGAGGATCATATCTGAGGAGCAGAAGGTAATGCGGTCAATCAACCTTTTGATTTTAGACCAGGGGTGTCCAATCATGTTCCTGGAGCGCTAACATTCTGCAGAGTTTAGCTCAAACACACCTGCCTGGAAGTACCTAGGCTGAATCCTAAAACATCCCCTAAAGCCAGGGATCCTCAAATCTGGCCCACGAGATCCACTTTCCTGCAGAGTTTAGCTTTAACCCTAATCAAACACACCTGAACATGCTAATCAGTGTCTTCAGGTTCACTAGAAAATCACAGGTAGGTGAGTTTGATCAGAGATGGAGCTAAACCCTGCCCTCCAGGGCAAGATTTGACTCCTCCATGACTAAACCCTCAATCACTATTCCCTAGGCTAGTCCACTAATACAGTTCCCTTGAAGGAGTGAATGAAAACAAGTGAGCGAATTCAGACAGCCGTTAAGTGTACATCGGCTGTATACTTGTTATTGCGGTGCAATGTGCTCTCAAACAATCCTCTCAAACAATGCCCTATTTGAGGGTATAGGGGGCGATTTCGGATTAATCTTGAAGCTTTTGATCAGCTGCTGTGTTTTTAATCAGGTCAAAAGTATAGACTTCGGTACCAAGTCTGTACTTAAATTTAAATAATGTGACACTTTGAGTGCTGCTGAGCAGAATCGTAAAACCTCTGATTGGCCTTTGTGTTCAGGCACTCATCAGATATGTCTGTGATTGGCTACAATGATCAATGCACAGAAGTGTTTCAAAGTGTTTTGAAAGCGGGAGCGTTTGAAAGCACTGTCTTTCAGTGGAAAGGGCTTTCAAACGCTCGTGTGTGTCTGTGTAAGCGCTCGGTGATTAGCGTCATTGATATATATTTACAACTTGTTTTTGAAAGCGCTGATCATTGTAGCCAATCACAGACATATTTGATGAGCGTGTGAGCACAATGTGCATTTAGAGCTGTTTACGATTCCGCTCAAAGCATCACATTTTTTAAATTTCAGTACCAACTTAGTAACGAACACTAGTTTGGGGCTAACCTCTACAACAGAGTTTCTTAAATCATGCCCTGGAGGGCCAATGCCCTGCAAAGTTTAGCTCTAACCCTGATCAAACACACCTGAGCAAGCTAATCAAGGTCTTCAGGATCACTAGAAAACCACAGGCTGAATCCAAAATTGCCCCCTATACCCTCAAATAGGACATTATTTGAGAGGACAGCCATTTGTAGTGGTGTCCGAAACCATAGTGGACATTACTGAGTGCACTCATTCTATCCCACATTGCACCGCAATAACGAGTGTACACTTAACGGCTGTCCGAATTCGCTCTCTTGTTCTCATTCACTCCTTCAAGTGAACTGTATTACTGGACTAAAGTAGTGATTGAGGGTTTAGGGGGCGATTTCCGATTCAGCCACAGGTAGGTGAATTTGATCAGTGTTTGAGCTAAACTCTGCAGGGCAGTGGCCCTCCAGGACCGGATTTGAGGACTTGCTCTTTAGCAATTAGGCCTTCCAGGAGCAGGATTGGACCACCCCTGTATTAGACGAAATTATTTGTGATAACGTACCTGCTAAGAGTGCCAACAGCATGTTTTGCCTGGTTCCGGGCATCATTCTGATCTTCTCCTCCTGCCACGTACAGGAATCCATCCATCACAGCCACACACTGATTGAAGCTCTTTGCTGGCAGCTGAGTAAGATGACGCCATGTAGCCGCACCCTCTCGAGGATCTCTCCACAGCACCTGCCACAGTACAACTCAAAATGTCAAAGTCAAAAATGTATTTTCTTATGTGCACAGAGCAGGGGGTCCAGTCCTGCTCCTGGATGGCCAGAGTTTAGCTCTAACCTTAATTAAACCAGAACCACTAGGTATGTAGTATTACTAGACTGGGCTGCGTTTCCCAAAAGCATCGTGAGTTGAACAATTGCCACCAATGGTGTCTATGATCAACTTTAGGCTTGCGATACTTTTGGGAAACACAGCCCTGGTGGAGGTAAACTCTGCCCTTCCAGGAGTTGAATTGGACACCCATGAATCAAGAGTATCACATGTCATGGACTTTGTCCAAAGGTTTGAAATGTCGTACCTCTCGACTTAGGGCACGCTCAGTTAGAGAAGGGCGACCCCCAATGGTTAGAAGAGCGTTCTGGCTCCCCCGGACCTTTGAACGCCGTGACTGCAGTGTGTTTTGCTGGTAAGGCAGCAAATGGTAGTTCATGGCATCCACCAGAAGGCGGTGACACCGAGGATCCAGCATCATACGTGCCACTGGCTGGATCTCACTAACCAGCTCGTTGGCAGGGATGGTCTCGAAGCGTACGTGAGACAGCAGTTCTGCAGCATGTTCCTGCCTCTTTGAGTCAAAGTCTAACCACTTCATTGCCATCTAGGTTCCAAGAAAAGTTAAAGTGAGTGATCCATATTTAGTATCTTATTCAGTCTACTTTATAAATAGTGTTCATCCTGTACATATATACACCCTTCTCACGACTCTGTAGCTATATCTCTTTTTATAGTATGGGCTATGTTTGCTGACATATCACTGTATAAATAGGACATCTTAAGTTTTTGCTATTTAACTATTCCTCCTGCTCTTCCATCCGTCTTTCCTTACACTGACCTGGAAGGTGGTGACCTCAGAGGGAAGAGACAGGTTGTCGTCTTGCAGGAAAGATGTGATCTGCTCCAGGGTGAGTTGGTTGAACTGGGTTGTCTCACAAAACTGGGCAAAATTCTCTAGAATGTAACGCCGGGCGGCCTCGCGGACTGGCATCAGGCCATACGCGACGCCGATGTTCCATATGTACACGCAAGTGTGAGCGTTCAGCTCGGACATCATGAAGTCCATGCACATCTGGAGAAGATGAGGGATCTGCATGGTGCTCGCCGCAGACACAGTGCAGGCAATGGTGTACAGGGACATGTGCACACGGCCCAGGTAAGCAAATGTGATCACATTGGCAAGTCCTGAAGAGAAAAATAATGCATATATGTCATGATCAAAAGTTTACACACCCCTTGCAAATATGCAAAATTTTCATTATTCCATCAAAATGCATGTTTTTTTTTTATTTAGTACTCTCCTGAATAAAATATTTTACATAAAATATGCTTACATATAGTCCACAAGACAAAGTAAAAGTTGAATTTATAAAAATTACCCTGTTCAAAAGTTTACACACCCTTGATTCTCAATACTGTGTGTCGTTTCCTGATGATTCACGACTGTTTTTTTTGTTTTGTGATGGTTGTTCATGAGTCCCTTGTTTGTCCTGAGCAGTTAAACTGATTAACATTCTTCAGAAAAATCCTTCCGCTCCTGCAAATTCTTCAGTTTTCCAGCATCTTTTGCATATTTGAACCCTTTCCAGGAGTGACTGTATGATTTTGAGATCCATATTTTCACACTGAGAATGATTGAGAGACTCAAACACAACTACTAAAAAATCTTCAGACATTCACTGATGCTCCAGAAGGAAACACAATACATTAAGAGCCGGGGGTGAAAACTTTTGAAGATCAAGGTAAATTGTACTTAATTCGTCTTCCGGAAAACATGTAAGTATCTTATGTTGTTTCCGAAGGGCAGTACTAAATTTAAAAATATAATCTTTAAACAAAATAAGAAAAATATGGACGTCTTCATCCTGTTCAAAAGTTTTTACCCCCAAGCTTTTTTAATAGTTGTGTTTGAGTCCCTCAATCGCCCACAGTGTGAAAAGATGGATCTCAAAATCATACAGTCACTCCTGGAAAGGGTTCAAATATGCAAAAGATGCTGGAAAATTGAAGAATTTGCGGGAGCTGAAGGATTTTTCTTGGGCAGTTTAACTGACAAGAGACTCAAGAACAACATCACAAAACAAAAAAACAGTCGCAGATCATCCAGGGAACGAAACACAGTATTAAGAATCTTGTCTTGTGGACTATATTTAAACATCTTTTATGTAAAATATATTATTCAGGACATACTAGCCTATACAAAAATAACATGCATTTTGTATGATCCTGCTTATTTTGTTCAAATGATTCACATTTTCACAGATTCTGGAAGGGGTGTGTACACGTTTGACCATGACTGTAAATGGCTCAGGGATTATTCCAGTTATTTGGGTCACTTGAAATATTTGTGAACTTTAACAAATGCAGCGTCAGGTGTCTTTAACCCTACTCCTGGAGACCTTGTTCTGCAAACATTAGTTCCAACCGGCTCCAATCCATCCATCTTTAATTCTGGTTGGTTTGCTTGGAGCTAAACTTTGCAGGACAGTGAGTTTCTGGGAGCGCTTCTGAGTTTGGTGATATGTGTTAAGGCTTACCGAGAGGTGAGAGGGTAGGAAGCTCCAGTCGTTTGAGTCCAGGGTCTTTAGCCAGAACTTCACGAAGATACTGGCTGACTGAGGAAATGACCAGTTTGTGAACATCAAATGCCTTGGTTTTGCAGGCCAATTCCATGTCAGTGAGGAATCGCTCCTGTCTCATGCGGCTCAGCTCCTCCAGCATAGCAGATCCATGCAGGGGGCGGGTGAGCTCAGTGCCCAGGCCAAAGCCCTTCTCCCCAGGTCGGATCACAGGGGGTGGCAGGGGCACCCCATTGAGCCGGTTCAGCTGCTCAATATTAAAAGGGAGCTCCAGCTTTTTAACACCTGGTTCTGGGACAACCACTCCACTCTCAACTGCTGTCAATTCAGGTATGGACTTCTTAGGCCGTGGTGACTTCTTTTTGGGAGCCATTGTAATGTGTAGGCTAGGTTAGATGATAGCTTTTTAGATTCTCTGCTGATAGTCACAATGATCCAGTACCGTTTGGTTTGTTCTTTTCTGTGTGTAGGTTTTTACCGAGCTATGACACTTTTACTGTATCAACAGAGCACTGATTGACCAAGGTAATAGATGGACAGACAGATACTTGCAAACGAACAAAGCGGAGGATGGTGATTGATCAGCTTCAGCACACGCCGCCTGAAAAGAAACACAATAAACATATACAGTAAGTATGAGTACAATAAACATGCCTCATAATATCATGGCTTTATCTCATCTTACTCTTTTACAGTGGGAGGATATAAGGGTGATTGACAGGTGCATGTGGGCTCATGGGGGAGTTCCCAAAAAAGGATAGCCAGGGTTATATTTTATTATAAGCAAGCTAAGTCACTTGCTAATAACATGTACATCATTTTTATTTGCATTCCAATGATTTACCATTAATTTGTATTATACATGTAGTATAAATTTGTTATTTTTAAAGACATTTTATTAGTATTGCATTGCACATTGTATCCTGCAATAGGACATGCTATGCCGTTACCTTACTAAATTTAATAATGAATATTTGCATTGATATTTGATTCTTATTAAAGGTTCAGCCTGTTATAGAGGATGTGTGGTTATATCAGTAATCCACAGCCATCTGGCAGTTGTTATTATTATATGTAACATAGCATGTTACAGATCACGGCATATGCATAAGAAGTCATTTCTTTCCTTTGCCCAGGTTGTTTTTAGTCCGCTTATTGCAGTGATTTGTACTGTTTCAGACAGAGAGGGGATTGTGCTGTTATCAAAACCAGAACAAAGCAGTCCCCTCAGATAAACAAACAAGTATGATTGGACTGTGATAGACAGGTGTGTTTATGTCTCTTCTAAAAATATTCTAGAGGTCGTGCAGCTTGAATTACCCTCGCATGGTCACCAGTCCCTTCCTGTTCCCTATCTCACCTCAATCTCACCTTCAAGCCACAACATAAAGGTTCATCAACTCTCAAAATCAGATGCAGTTGCTTTCATTTCAGTGGAAATGCATGGATATGACTTGGTCCTTGGCGACGTGAATCCAACCTTTTTCACCAGGGACATAGATACACAAAAGACTAATGCTTGAGTTTCAGCGACAGGTGTTCAAAATACGAGGTGTCTACAAGCGGCAACCTCCCGCAGTTTCTCTTGAAGCCAATACGGAAGTGACTTAAACTGCAATTCATCGACTGGCCACTAGAGACAGGCTCCAGAAGGAGCAGAATCTCATTGAGCTCATGTTAAAATGCCCAACTTTACAGCAGAAAAAAACATGTTTACAGCCTGGTACAAATTGTGGTTTTGGTCTATATAGCCAATTTCATGACAACTGTGAGGGGGTGAATTTTTTTACAACTCATTCGTTTACATTATATTAAGCCTTAAAGTTCTGCATTATTAAAGGGATAGTTCACCCAAAAATGAAAATTAGCCCATAATTTACTCACCCCCAAGTCATCCTAGGTGTATATGACATTCTTCTTTCAGAAGAAACCGGAGTTATATTACACAAGTCCAGGCTAATCCAAGCATTAGATTTTGATTAATAGTTTTGGATAGGGTTGCCAACCGTTCCGTATAATACGGAATCGTCCCGTATTTGACACATAAAAGTCTTGTTCCGTGTTAAACTGACACGGAACACACTTTGTTCCGTATTTTTGAGAATCAATTCAGTGCAAATCCATGACAGACATTTTCACAGTTTTTTTACCGTTAAAATCACAGTCATTTTTTGCAGTGTGCGGTAGATAGGCCAACTAATTTCTCCCCGTTTGTCTATGATCAGCGAAGCGTTTTTAACATGTTGGAACATCATTAGAGAGAATGCCCTTTTAATTGGTCGTTTCAGTCATTGTGAGTCACGTGTCGTAGCAACAAGTGACAACAGCGGGAAATATTGTATTATAATATGCTATAATGTATGAAATCTATTTATCTAAATGTATCAATTAGTTTGTATCAAATATGTCAACTCCCCCCCCCCCCCCCCATTTCCATTTCAGAAAGTTGGCAACCCTAGTCCATAAAAAGTGCATCTTTCCGTCAAATAACTGCTCCACGCGGCTCCGGGGTGTTAATAAAGGCCTTCTGAAGCGAATAAATGCGTTTGTGTAAGAGAAATATTCATATTTAAAACTTTATCAAGTAAACTTTCGGCCGACCGCCTTCCGTGGAAAAGTGTTGAATGTTGAAAGTGAAACACAAGATGTGTACGTGACGTCTGACGAGCCTACCTGGTCGCGTTAGTCTTTCGATCGGCAGAGGCACTTTCAACACTTTTTCCACAAATTGAACAGGGAAGGTGGTCGATCTAAAGTTTACTTGATAAAGTTTTAAATATGGATATTTTTCTTACACAAATGCATCGATTGGCTTCAGAAGGCCTTTATTAACACCCCAGAGCCGCGTGGAGCAGTTATTTGATGGGCAGATGCACTTTTTATGGACTTCAAAAATTTACAGCATTCAGTTCTGGGTAGATTTACAAATTGTAGTTACTGATTCCAAATTACATTTGACAAAAATTGTAGTTAGTAACGTAATCCATTAGGCTACATTACAAATTGAAGGTAATATAATCAGACTACTTTTGGATTACTTTTGACGTAACTAGTTTATCACATTAGTTTGAATAGGATAATCTTGTACCATATTAATACAAAAAATACCATTCTTTGTTATCAACAACATGAAGTGCATTAAATTTTACAATACGTCACGGTTTCCTTGACTGGGTTTCGTGAAGGAACTGCAGGTTTTTTTTAGTTCAATAAAAAAAGCTGTTAAGTAATTTAAAGTAATTTAAAATAAAAACAATCAAAATAAAACACTTACTAAAAAAACATTTTATTCGTTTACCTGCATGTCATGAAACCATTAACCAACATCAGAGAACCATGAACTTAATTGTATTATTATTATTATTATTGACCTATTATTAACTTAAAGTCAGGGGTTACTTCAAGTAAATATATTATGTCAAAGAGTCAAAAACGTTGAGGAATCTCTGTATTGCATGTAAATATGAAATAACATGAATTTGTACATTTTAATGTGTTTGAAAGACTAAAACCGTCTAAAGACAGTAATACAGGTTAAATGACTCACTGAGTGATAATTCAAATAATTAATGTGTTTGTCAGGAGTCGATTAGATATGCAATGTTGAGAAAACACTTGATCTCTGTATTGTTTGGTCTCAGTTTGGAAGACCTTCTAAACGTATATTAGAAGTAAGCTTTCATAGAAAGGAAAATTTACAAGATTAAAAAGTAGAGAATCAATGGATTATGAATAATTTACTGCCATTGTGAGATTAACATGTAATCATGTAATGAATAAAAAGTAACTGTAGTTTGATTACGAGTATTCTAGAATGTAAAATAATCTAATTACAAGTACCTATTACATGTATTCAGTTACACTGGGTACATTGAGTAAATTATATGTTGATGCTTGCCTTGGTTTTTCTATCCTTTGGATCAGACCTACAGTTGTCTGCATATGTTTAAATCATTTCAGGAGTGTTGCAACATAATGTCAGTCATAAAGACACTCTGTCACTTCTTATATTACACCACAGCAGCTGCTGGCCCTGCTGACCATGACGCGCACACACAAATCCACAGCACATTTACAGCTATTTACAGCGTAGGGAGGAACATGCATGAGGGGGATGAATCAATTACTAAAAATGTTTTCAGTAGTTTGATGAGCGTTACAGCGATGGAACCATCTGACCCAGATATCCTAATAAACATCAACAGGAGACCCTGTAAGGTTAATGAAAGTGATAGGCTCATGTTCTTCAATCTGATGCTGTAAACATGAGTTCAAGGCACTCAAGATGAAAGGTGAGAGGTAAGCAGGGGACAAGGAAATTTCTATTCCTTGCGCAAAGGGATGGATAAAAAGAGAGGGAATGAGAGGAGATGGAAAAGAAGCAGCTGTCAGTCCTAAAAGCTGAAGGCCAGGCTGTCTGTCTTCTGTCTAAAAAGCTGTAGTGACGTGCAAAGTCCAACTTTAGTATTTGTGTCCAACCTCCAACAAGCTTCTCCCTCTGCTGGGTATATATAGAGTGAGAAACAACCCTCACTGTGTAAATTTAGACCACCCCACTACAGTAGGATAAGAAAATCTAAGTGTCTGTGTTTGGATTGTCAGATGTCAGGGATGCATATCCAAAGTGATGTTTAGTGTTAATCATCTCAAATAAATTGAAGCATTTCTATATGCAGTAAGCATATATTAAGCTTATATTAAACTCAGAAAGAGTTAGTTTGGGCTACTTCATGCAAAGTATATGCAATGTTCTGTTGCTGTTAAAACATTCACATGTCAATGTCTAAGATGCATTATTACGCCTTTATGCATTCATCAAAAGAAAGAAAAGCAGTTCGGATGTTTTACCTCTGCTTTACAGCTCTCTTCCTGCTCTCCTTCTTTGTCCTTCCTTGTTCTCTTATTCGCTTTCAGTTCTTGAATCCGCACTGTTTTCTTTCTCTTCTTTCTAATCTGTCTCTCTCACTGTCTGTCTGTCTGTCTGTCAGGCCGAGCTCTGTTGGCAGCAGGAGTTAGTGGAAAAGATGAACCAACCACAGCTCTGCAACACAATCCTACCAGTCCCCAACCCCACCTCCATATACAGCCACCCACCCCTCCCCAAAAACACTGTCCATATCCAGCTTGCCCTCCTAACTCCATCCTGATAGGACATAGAGGCTGTGTTATTCTTACAGCCATGACAAGATCGTGGCCATAACCAACATAGCTATTGCTTCACCCAATATTTAGATCAAAATGTGTTTTTCAATAGCAGATTCTAATACTTTGATGTTTGGTCAAATATCCTAATAATAATATTATAATAACCAGCTAGTACGGTGGTATTGACATGAGGCTAATGTGTGATGTATGTATATTTTGCTTATTCACTGTACATCACTTGAACGTTTGCTTACATCCTTAGGAGATGCTTTACTGTTGTTATGGCGAGTCCTTGTATTTTAATCATTTAAAGGGATAGTTCACCCAAAAATGACAAATTAATTCATCTTCTGAACAGAAATTAAGATCTTTTTTATGAAATCTGAAAGCTTTCTGTCGCTTTACACAACTACCACTGACGCTTCAAAAAGATCATAAAGAGATCAAAATGATCCATATGAGTTGAGCGGTTTAGTCCAAATTTTGAATGATGAACAGACTGAATTTAGGCTTTTATTCACATTTAAACATTGATCAGCGAACATAAACAGAAGTTCAACCGAATCCGCTTGATGCACGAGAATGAACCTCATTTATTCTTGAGAAGCGCAAACATGATGCGTAACACGAGAATGAACCTCATTGGTTCTTGTTGAAGCTCAAACGTGATGCATAACATTAGAATGAATCTCATTGGTTCTTGAGAAGCGCAAACGTGATGCGTAACACGAGAATGAACCTCATTGGTTCTTGAGAAGCTTGAACGTGATGCGTAACACGAGAATGATCCTCATTGGCTCTTGTTGAAATTCAAACGTGATGCGTAACACGAGAATGAACCTCATTGGTTCTTGCTGAAGCTCAAACGTGATGCGTAACACGAGAATGAACCTCATTGGTTCTTGAGAAGCTTGAACGTGATGCGTAACACGAGACGGAACCTCATTGGTTCTTGTTGAAGCTCAAACGTGATGCGTAACACGAGAATTAACCTCATTGGTTCTTGTTGAAGCTCGAACGTGATGCGTAACACGAGAATTAACCTCATTGGTTCTTGTTGAAGCTCTAATGTGATGCGTAACACGAGAATGAACCTCATTGGTTCTTGTTGAAGCTCAAACGTGATGCGTAACACGAGAATTAACCTCATTGGTTCTTGTTGAAGCTCGAACGTGATGCGTAACACGAGAATTAACCTCATTGGTTCTTGTTGAAGCTCTAATGTGATGCGTAACACGAGAATGAACCTCATTGGTTCTTGTTGAAGCTCGAACGTGATGCGTAACACGAGAATTAACCTCATTGGTTCTTTTTGAAGCTCAAATGTGATGCGTAACATGAGAATGAACCTCATCGGTTCTTGTTGAAGCTCTAATGTGATGCGTAACACGAGAATTAACCTCATTGGTTCTTGAGAAGCTTGAACGTGATGCGTAACACGAGAATGAACCTCATTGGTCCTTGTTGAAGCTCAAATGTGATGCGTAACATGAGAATGAACCTCATTGGTTCTTGTTGAAGCTCTAATGTGATGCGTAACACGAGAATGAACCTCATTGGTTCTTGAGAAGCTTGAACGTGATGCGTAACACGAGACGGAACCTCATTGGTTCTTGTTGAAGCTCAAACGTGATGCGTAACACGAGAATGAACCTCATTGGTTCTTGTTGAAGCTCAAACGTGATGCGTAACACGAGAATGAACCTCATTGGTTCTTGTTGAAGCTCAAATGTGATGCGTAACATGAGAATGAACCTCATTGGTTCTTGTTGAAGCTCAAATGTGATGCGTAACACGAGAATGAACCTCATTGGTCCTTGTTGAAGCTCAAATGTGATGCGTAACATGAGAATGAACCTCATTGGTTCTTGTTGAAGCTCAAATGTGATGCGTAACACGAGAATGAACCTCATTGGTTCTTGTTGAAGCTCAAATGTGATGCGTAACACGAGAATTAACCTCATTGGTCCTTGTTGAAGCTCAAATGTGATGCGTAACATGAGAATGAACCTCATTGGTTCTTGCTGAAGCTATAATGTGATGCGTAACACAAGAATGAACCTCATTGGTTCTTGTTGAAGCTCTAATGTGATGCGTAACACAAGAATGAACCTCATTGGTTCTTGAGAAGCTCAAATGTGATGCGTAACACGAGAATGAACCTCATTGGTTCTTGTTGAAGCTCAAATGTGATGCGTAACATGAGAATGAACCTCATTGGTTTTTTGAGAAGCTCAAATGTGATGCGTAACATGAGAATGAACCTCATTGGTCCTTGTTGAAGCTCAAATGTGATGCGTAACATGAGAATGAACCTCATTGGTTCTTGCTGAAGCTATAATGTGATGCGTAACACAAGAATGAACCTCATTGGTTCTTGAGAAGCTTGAAAGTGATGCGTAACACGAGAATGAACCTCATTGGTTCTTGAGAAGCTTGAACGTGATGCGTAACACAAGAATGAACCTTTTGGTTCTTGAGAAGCTCAAATGTGATGCGTAACACGAGAATGAACCTCATTGGTTCTTGTTGAAGCTCAAACATGATGCGTAACACGAGAATGAACCTCATTGGTTCTTGAGAAGCTCAAATGTGATGCGTAACACGAGAATTAACCTCATTGGTTCTTGTTGAAGCTCAAACGTGATGCGTAACACGAGAATGAACCTCATTGGTTCTTGTTGAAGCTCAAACATGATGCGTAACACGAGAATTAACCTCATTGGTTCTTGAGAAGCTTGAACGTGATGCGTAACACAAGAATTAACCTCATTGGTTCTTGAGAAGCTCAAATGTGATGCGTAACACGAGAATAAACCTCATTGGTTCTTGTTGAAGCTCAAACGTGATGCGTAACACGAGAATTAACCTCATTGGTTCTTGTTGAAGCTCAAACGTGATGCGTAACACGAGAATGAGCCTCATTGGTTCTTGTTGAAGCTCAAACATGATGCGTAACACGAGAATTAACCTCATTGGTTCTTGAGAAGCTTGAACGTGATGCGTAACACAAGAATTAACCTCATTGGTTCTTGTTGAAGCTCAAACGTGATGCGTAACACGAGAATGAACCTCATTGGTTCTTGAGAAGCTTGAACGTGATGCGTAACACAAGAATGAACCTCATTGGTTCTTGTTGAAGCTCAAATGTGATGCGTAACACGAGAATGAACCTCATTGGTTCTTGTTGAAGCTCAAACGTGATGCGTAACACGAGAATGAACCTCATTGGTTCTTGTTGAAGCTCAAACATGATGCGTAACACGAGAATGAACCTCATTGGTTCTTGAGAAGCTTGAACGTGATCCGTAACACAAGAATGAACCTCATTGGTTCTTGTTGAAGCTCAAATGTGATGCGTAACACGAGAATGAACCTCATTGGTTCTTGTTGAAGCTCAAATGTGATGCGTAACACGAGAATAAACCTCATTGGTTCTTGTTGAAGCTCAAATGTGATGCGTAACACGAGAATGAACCTCATTGGTTCTTGAGAAGCTTGAACGTGATGCGTAACACAAGAATGAACCTCATTGGTTCTTGAGAAGCTCAAATGTGATACGTAACACGAGAATGAACCTCATTGGTTCTTGAGAAGCTTGAACGTGATGCGTAACACAAGAATGAACCTCATTGGTTCTTGAGAAGCTCAAATGTGATGCGTAACACGAGAATGAACCTCATTGGTTCTTGCTGAAGCTCAAACGTGATGCGTAACACGAGAATTAACCTCATTGGTTCTTGTTGAAGCTCGAATGTGATGCGTAACACAAGAATTAACCTCATTGGTTCTTGAGAAGCTCGAACGTGATGCGTAACACAAGAATTAACCTCATTGGTTCTTGAGAAGCTCGAACGTGATGCGTAACACGAGAATGAACCTCATTGGTTCTTGTTAAAGCTCAAACGTGATGCGTAACACAAGAATTAACCTCATTGGTTCTTGAGAAGCTTGAACGTGATGCGTAACACAAGAATGAACCTCATTGGTTCTTGAGAAGCTCAAATGTGATACGTAACACGAGAATGAACCTCATTGGTTCTTGAGAAGCTTGAACGTGATGCGTAACACAAGAATGAACCTCATTGGTTCTTGAGAAGCTCAAATGTGATGCGTAACACGAGAATGAACCTCATTGGTTCTTGCTGAAGCTCAAACGTGATGCGTAACACGAGAATTAACCTCATTGGTTCTTGTTGAAGCTCGAATGTGATGCGTAACACAAGAATTAACCTCATTGGTTCTTGAGAAGCTCGAACGTGATGCGTAACACAAGAATTAACCTCATTGGTTCTTGAGAAGCTCGAACGTGATGCGTAACACGAGAATGAACCTCATTGGTTCTTGTTAAAGCTCAAACGTGATGCGTAACACAAGAATTAACCTCATTGGTTCTTGAGAAGCTCGAACGTGATGCGTAACACAAGAATTAACCTCATTGGTTCTTGAGAAGCTCGAACGTGATGCGTAACACGAGAATGAACCTCATTGGTTCTTGTTAAAGCTCGAACGTGATGCGTAACACAAGAATTAACCTCATTGGTTCTTGAGAAGCTCGAACGTGATGCGTAACACAAGAATTAACCTCATTGGTTCTTAAGAAGCGCAAACGTGATACGTAACACAAGAATGAACCTCATTGGTTCTTGCTGAAGCTCAAACGTGTTGCGTAACACGAGAATGAACCTCATTGGTTCTTGTTGAAGCTCAAACGTGATGCGTAACACAAGAATGAACCTCATTGGTTCTTGTTGAAGCTCGAACGTGATGCGTAACACGAGAATGAACCTCATTGGTTCTTGTTGAAGCTCGAACGTGATGCGTAACACGAGAATGAACCTCATTGGTTCTTGAGAAGCTTGAACGTGATGCGTAACACGAGAATGAACCTCATTGGTTCTTGAGAAGCTCGAACGTGATGCGTAACACGAGAATTAACCTCATTGGTTCTTGAGAAGCTCAAACGTGATGCGTAACACGAGAATTAACCTCATTGGTTCTTGTTGAAGCTCAAACGTGATGCGTAACACGAGAATGAACCTCATTGGTTCTTGAGAAGCTTGAACGTGATGCGTAACACGAGAATGAACCTCATTGGTTCTTGAGAAGCTCGAACGTGATGCGTAACACGAGAATTAACCTCATTGGTTCTTGAGAAGCTCAAACGTGATGCGTAACACGAGAATTAACCTCATTGGTTCTTGTTGAAGCTCAAACGTGATGCGTAACACGAGAATGAACCTCATTGGTTCTTGAGAAGCTCGAACGTGATGCGTAACACGAGAATGAACCTCATTGGTTCTTGAGAAGCTCGAACGTGATGCGTAACACGAGAATTAACCTCATTGGTTCTTGCTGAAGCTCGAACGTGATGCGTAACACGAGAATGAACCTCATTGGTTCTTGAGAAGCTCGAACGTGATGCGTAACACGAGAATGAACCTCATTGGTTCTTGAGAAGCTCGAACGTGATGCGTAACACGAGAATTAACCTCATTGGTTCTTGCTGAAGCTCGAACGTGATGCGTAACACGAGAATGAACCTCATTGGTTCTTGCACGTCAAACGAACACGCTTCCATTTACCTATTTGTCAAGTAAAAACTCCCCACTCTATTTGGCCTCTCTTAGTACAGGATGTACCTGAAATACCTGCTTAATTATAAAAGCGTCCAATAAATACATCATGACATCATCGAGTGATCAAGACGCCTTTATGACAGCGGCATGACGTGTTTCCGTGTTCTACATTCGGAGTGACGGAAGTTCGTAGCAGTCCGAGACAACAGCAGGCCCCCACCACTGCTGCGGTGGCTTCCGGGCAACATGTACCAGCTGTAAACATGGCGGAGGAGCTATTGGAAGCAGTCGAGAAGTTGCAGTTGAGGCTCGCAGAGAATCAAGAGCCTCGCAAGGTAATAAACCTTTTCACTGAGACGAAGCGAATGTAAGTGACCGTGTATGACTGTGTTATACGCGCTTCTGCCCGTGGCTCGTCTGAGGATCGTGCAAAATTGCTATTCACAAATCCCACGTATAACAATCACAACAGCAGCAGACCGTGAAATTGATGATCGGTTGGATAGATCAATCGGGATGGGGCTTTTTCCGCTCAAATATGCCTCGATTCAGTCGATCAGGAGCAGATACTTTCTCACAAGCTTGAGCTCGGTTAGCAGAAATGACAACCACAGCGAGTTAATATGATAACAGTGACAGATGAAGGCCGTGAGTAACGTTAGTGCTACAGAGTTACTCTTCAAGACACGATTCCTCCTCAATAGTCAATGTACTTTACACTAAGGCTTCATTTAATGAGCTATTATTGGGAAGAGCCGACTTTCAGATCGATGCGACCCCCCTGTTCCTAGGCCACGACGACACTTTAAGTGCACTTAAATGTCTGTTTAGCTAACTGTGTCATTAAAATGAGCGTTGGACACTGCACAACAAGCTAATACCGTCGATACCGCTGTCATTTACACAGATGTCTATGTGTACACACAAAAAAACAAGTTTTTTGGCTTGAACCATTCATTGAAATATGTAAATCTCGGTGTATTGTATGGTCCTGCCAGTGTTTTTCTAAGGGTAATACATCTATATATTTTATATGTATTTGGGTTTATTATGTTGCTATCTATAACTGTACTCTCATCTCTTTTCTGTGGTTAGTTTTAGGTTTATGCAATGATGTGATTTTAGTATTGTAGCATTATATCATGCGTTAAATACATTGTGAATTATCTTTTTAGGTAGTAGTAATAGTGTAATTGTCCACATACAGTGCAGATAAATGAGTGATTTGATCACAAGGATTTTGACAATATGTTCTTTACAATATTGTTGTTGTCATGGTCCAAAATGATAATTTTCCATAATTGGCACTGGTGAGTTTTATGAGAATGCAATAGCCATAAATACTGTACTTATTACTGTCAATGCTCTGTATTTTATATATATATATATATATATATATATATATATATATATATATATATATATATATATATATATATATATATAATAAAGGGAATAGACCCTTTACACATTTCTGTGTTTCTCAGAGAAGTCGTCATCATAGTTGGGTTAATTATTATAGTTGTGAATGAGAGAATACATTAAATATTTTTTTCTGTGCCCATTTGCTCAAATAGCAAACGAAAACGCCACAATAGTGATTTCACAACTTTCAAAAAGAGGGAAAAAATAGAGTGAGATTGATAACGGCAGTGAACGTCTGTGAAAAGGGTCTATATAGCATGAAAAAAGGCAGATAAAATAAACCAATGGGTTATTAATTAACTGCATGAAGGCACTGAGTTGTATAATATCTTTTGCATAATCCAGGTAAAATAATGAAATAATCATGACAATGGATAAATTAATTTCTTGTCTGTGTGATGCATTCTTATTTTTTCCTTCGTCTTGTTCTGTCTAGCTTCTGAAAACTCTCAAAAGGTTGGGGGATCTGCCTATAACGGTAGACATCCTGGTGGTAAGATCAAAATATGAATATCTTCAAAATGATTACTTTTGGTTTTATAAAAAATGCAGTTGGTTTGCTAATACGTTTTAGTACGTTTATGTCTTGCAGGAAACTGGAATTGGGAAGACTGTGAATTCTCTGCGCAAACATGAATTTGCTGGAGACGCGGCGAAGAACCTTGTGGCCAAGTGGAAAAAGCTGGTGCCCGAGAAATCTGCAGACAGGTAAGCTTTTTTTAAAGTGATCTGTTATCTGCACATCTCATTGCAATGATTGTTTTTAGGTCATTAAAATGCAGAACTTCTTAGTAGAGATGTTAAAAGTGAAACAACTTCTTTAGAATATGGTCATGGTCCAAAAATTATTTCTTGCCACAACTGCGAGGGAATTGAGAAAAATGTATGGGCCATAAATATTTTAATACAAGTTTGAGGAAAGCGTTTTTTTTTCTTCTTGATGTCTCTTATGCTAAGCAAGTCTATTTGATCAAAAATTCAGTAAAAACATAGACTGGGTAAACCTAGCCTGATCTGCCGGCGATTTGATTTCGCCCGGCAACTCAGTCTGGAAACCTGTACATTAATTTCTACTGCTTCTGTTACATTTTTGCGGGAACCAATCAGAGACTGGCTTATTCACCTGGCGCGCTATTGGCGGGTTTAACACGATGACGGATAGAGAAGCGACAAATCGTTGGTCTGATTGGTTGAAGGACTATCCAATTGCATACAGAGTCATTTGAATTATGCTCGTTTATCACGCCTCTTGTGCAGTAGAAAATACGGAGCAGACTCCCCAGACCAATGTTCAATCTTAAATTGAGCTTTGTCTGGTGATAGCCAGGCAAGTAAAATCAGTAATATTGAGAGAAATCAATATACGGAACTGCTTTTTATTGTGATATATTATAAAATGTAAAGTATTCCTGTGATCAAAACTGTATTTTCAGCATCATTACTCAGGTCTTCAGTGTCACATGACCCTTCAGAAATCATCTAATATGCTCAAGAAACTGTTCTGATTATGAATGTTAAAAACAACTTAGTAACTTAATATTTTTTTCAGGATTCTTTGATAAATAGAGATGTCAAAAGAACAGCATTTTTTTTAAATGCATATTTTTTTATGACAATGTAAACGTCTTTTGTCAATTTTGATCAATTTTATGGTTCCTTGCTGAGTCGAAGTGTTAATTTCTTTTAAGAAAATCTAACTGACCTTAAACATTTGAACTGTAGTAAATGTCAGTTACCAGTGCTGATGAGTTTTACTCGAATTTGATGTTAATTTTGAAGCCTTGGTTGATGTGAGATAAGAGATGAATACGTTTAAATGTGGTCCATGTTTATCAAAAGAACACCTGTAAAGGAGGGGCGTTCCCACTCACGCATTAATGAGTCTGGAGGGCACAAACGAGTTCGGGAACGGTCTCCAGATGAGCCTCCGCTTATGGAGGAGGAGCAACACGACGAGATGGAATACCAGCATGGCTACTCGCCCTCCCCTCCACAGCAATACAGCTCACAGTACAGACACAGCAGTGCAAGGGGGTATCAGTCAGATGAGTATGAAAGCCCTCCAGAGGAGGAGGCGGAGCCAGAACCAGAGCCAGAACCAGAGCCAAGTCCCCCACGAATTGACATTAGACCCAACAAGCCACACAAAGAGCCAGTCAGAGAGCACAATTCCCAAGACATACGGGAACAGGAGAGACGGAAACACCGTCCCACGGGTGGCAGCAGCAAGGAGAGGACGCATAGAGCCGAAAGGGAGCAACAGGGTGGGACGAGTCACAAATCAAAACAGGAGCGACATTTAAGCTCGCACGAGAGCAAGAAGGAAAGGAAAGGAGGAAGTGATGGTAAGAAGTCTCTTATGCTCATTTATTTCATGACAAATACAGTAATATTGTGAAATACTATTACGATTTAAAACAACTCTTTTCTGTTTTAATATATTTTAAAAATCGAATTTATCCCTGTGATATAAAGCTTATTTTTTAGCATGATTACTTCAGTCTTCAGTGTCACATGATCCTTCAGAAATCACTCTAATATTATGATTTGACATTTCTGATTATCAATGTTGAAAACAGTTGTGCTGCTTAATATTTCTGTGGAAACCGTGATTGTGTTTAAGGATTCTTTGATGAATAGAAAGTTCAAAAGAACTGTATTTATTAGAAATTACAAGATTTTAGTTGGATCTGTTTTTGTCTTTAAGGAAAATCAAGAGAGAGGGGGGATGTTCCAGAGAAAATGGATGAGGATGAGGAGACATTTGAAGCTCCAACCATGTCTTTCGAATCCTTTCTCACATATGACGCTCCGACCCCAAGCAAAAAGAAGAAAAAGCAGCCCTCGCGACCCCCTCAGCCTCCTGCCTCGATTCCTTCAGCTTCTTCTAAGTCTGGCAAGGCTAACGGGACCAGTAGTAAACACTCAAAGTCGTCTTCTTCCTCGGTGACCACGCCAGCAGTTCCAGAGAAACGCAGGAAGGTAAGGCTGAACTTGTATTTCTGGTGGGGTGATGGGAAACCAGCTGTCAAAGGATTTCTAATCATTATTTCTCCAGGTAGTGGATGTGGTTCCCACTCTGCCTGATATCGCTTTGCCAGCCATCCAGCCCAACTACAGACCACTGCCCTCCATTGATCTTACGCCACTGTCCCCCCAGAGACGCAAAAGTATGTGTTGTTTACTCTTAGCACACTTTATAGAGGACCTATTATGTTCAACTTTCTTTAGTGTGTAATGTTGGTGTTTGAGCACAAAGGTCACTCCAGCGGGAGTTCTTCTCTATATCAGTGTCACTGTTTCTGAACTCCCTGAAACGCCTCCATTGTAGTCTTGAATTTTCTTCCGGGAACGAATACGTCACAATATTCCTCATTTAAGTAATTAGTATGTAGAATAAAGGGGCGGGGCCTGGTTGAGGTAGTTAGTAGTGTGTTGAAACTGGTGGGAAATTTACCAAACACGCTCGAAGCGGTTGACACCACACTGATCCAGCTGACCAATTGCACATTGTAATTCTGTACTGAAATTTTTAAAATGTGGCGATGCCAACGTTTCTGTAGTACCAAGTATATTTGGTACCTGCTAGTAGGCAGCTGCTTTCAGTCGCCTCTGTGTTTATCTAAGTGCAGGGCTCCAGACTAACTAACCACAAAAAGACTATTTAAATTTGAAGTTGTTTTTATGAGTGAACGGCGCAGATGCACGATTTCATTTACCCCACACACACTGAAGGGGGTCGCACACCAGACGAGAAGTGGCACGCCATGTCTTTAAAATTCAAACATATTGTTTTCTATGAGTGTACACACACCGGCGGCACCATTTGGCGTCTGTCCACGGCGTCCAGCTACGACTCACTTCATTTTGCTGTTTCATTTGAGAAAAAAACTAGCGTCATATCATACGTCATACACTCACAGAAACTCAAAGGTCTTCACGGCAACATGTCAAAATAAAAGTTTGGTTTACCTTTACAGAAATATATTATGCTACTTTTATACAGTAGATTTATCTACGTCTCAATATAATAATAATGGTAACACTTTACAATAAGGTTTCATTAGTTAACATGAACTGCGCTTCTACAGCATTTATTAATCTTTGTTAATGTTCATTTCAACATTTACTAATACATTATTAAAATCAAAAGTTGTATTTGGTAACATTAGTTAATGCACTGTGAACTAACATGAACAAACCATGAACAGCTGCATTTTTATTAACTAATGTTAACAAAGATTAACAAATACAGTTACAAATGTACTGCTCATGTTAGTGGATACATTAACTAATGTTAACAAATTAAAACCTTATTGTAAATTGTTACCATAATAATACAAATGAGACCTGAACATGGTGTTTTAAAGGGGAAACCCGGAATAAATATTTTCTCATTCATTTTTAAATATCTGTATCTACAAAAAGTGTGTGGGTGTGTGTGTTTAAGCATGTTTAAATGAAAGTGAACCAATGACTGATCCTCAACTGCTACCTGCTGGTTAAAATAGTGATTTTATCATGCTACTCACTAATATTGTTCTATAATTCACATTCAGACTTTATAAAGTCACTATTATAACATTTACAATCACATTTTGTCAGTTTATCACTTAATTTCACCTGAGCTCTCAGTTTTGGTTAATTTAGTGCTTAAAGGCCTTAAATGCTTTAACCCCGATAAATGCTGCTCGCAGCTTTAATTATTATTGTTATTAGGTGTGTGTAGAGGGTTGCTTTTATTTGACTTGTTTTTTTTTAATAAACAATGTTAACTTTTAAACATTTTAAACAATTATTTACTTAGAATGATCACCATCATACATAATAAATTAATTGAAATGAATTTAATATTTTTTTCAAATAGTTAAATAAAATGGTAAAATAGTTCCAACAGATTTGGCTGTAGTATCGAAATTGGTACCGAGAACCGTAAAATTTGAACGGTATTGGTACTGACAACTGCAATTTTGGTATTGTGACTTCCCTAATAGAGACAGGAACTAAACAGAGCGTTATTGACAGGCTGGGAAGAGAAGAGCTGCAACACCGGAGAATATGTGAAAAATATGTTACAAGCATGAAAACCAATTCTAGTATCTAACAATCAAGACTTTGTAAAAAGGCATAACATGGCCTCAGACTTTTGCCTTGCATACCTGAAATAGTAACATAATTGAAATAAAAAGAACTGTATAAATCCCTATGATTCTGTCTGTCTCATAGCAACATGTTTTTCTCCTCCAGTCCCATTGCCACACGACGAAGAGGATGCTGGCTGCGCAGGTCGACGGCTGAACTCCAAAATGGTGGTGTACTCTGGGTCCAAGTCCGCGTACTTGCCGAAAATGATGTCTCTGTATGATCAGTGCATCAGAGTCCTGCAGAACAATATAGATTGTGAGTTTTCTCATTCTGATTATTTGTTTTAATAGTATTTTAACTAAACACTCCAGTATAGTATTTAGCCCTCATGTCCTGTTACTGGGTCAGTTTGACATTACATAACAAATCACATCTCTAGTCACAGATGGCTGTGTGTGAAAAATGTCAACGTGACCGCACTTTAAATTGCCATGTTCAAATCACTGTACAAGATGTCATGATGTTTCAGGCTGGCCAAAGTGTTTACCACGTAAATCACCTAAAAATTAATCTGCTTTTTACTGATAAATATATATATATATATTTTTTTTAGCAATTGATGAAGTGGGCGGAGTGCCATTTGAGATTCTGGAGCCGGTTCTGGAGAGATGCACGCCTGAGCAGCTTTATCGGATTGAGCAGTGTAATCAAGTATGTGTGTTAACACAGTCACGTGCAGATTATTTATTTCACAGTTTTAATTGCATATCTGTTGTGGTCTTCTACATGCATTATTAATACATTCAATGGATCATAAGTGGCAGTAAAGACATTTATAATGTTACTAAAGATTTAGCAGAGCAGGCTTTAGAGAGACCGAATCCATTATCGAACTGTATCAGACACTGAGAAAAGATGTGATTAAATTATGAGAAAATTAAGGCAGTGCAAATAGCGATAGATGCTATTTACAGTAAGTGCAAATAGCTGTAGATGCTATTTACTGAGTGAAAATGAGAATTTGTAGCTCATATTGGACAAATCTTTCTCTTCTCAGTATTTCACAGAAGAGTCAGATGATCTGTGGATGAGACATTGCCAGCGGGATTTTAAACTTGAAACTCCTCAAGAGTATGAATCCTGGAGGGAGCTGTATCTCAGGCTCCATGAAGAACGGGAGGAACGTCTGCGCAAGCTCACGATGAACATCAGTTCTGCCCATGCAAACAAACCTAAAGGTGCTCGCAGCCAATAATCAGTGCATTTAAATCAAATTTAATTAATGCATGAACCCTTGACTTTTCAGCAAAGATTTCAATTTAACACACAAGTGTCGGGGGAAATGTATTAATATATTATTATATATTAAATATATTTATTTGACTTTCAGGTGCAGTATGCGATTTCTGAGAATCAACTGTTTATATCTGAAATCAACCTAAACAAACACGCCCTTTCCTTTATTGCTCCGCCCCCAAAATGCATGAACACATTTCTGCTATGATAAAGAGTCATCCATTGCATTAATGGATGTCTCTTTAACATAGCAGAAGTAAAGCAAAAGTATGCTTTGTGAAAAATAAAGCGAAGATGACAAACTAACGACAAGGAAGCGCAAAAAATGAGCATGCAGTATACAAGACAAGCAGGATTTCGGTGTTAGTCGCCAGCAGCTCCAGACAAACAATGACACTCAAAACTGTCCTGTTATTAACATAGCTAACATTACAACAACAGCATATCTTGGTTTTAGAAAACATAGCAAAACCAATGTTACTCATGTATAGTGCAGAAACGACCTTGGCGTCCGTTTACAGGCCTGTAGCTCTTGCCTGATCATAATCCTTCTTTTTCCAGTGATATTCCTTTTCATCTTTTGCTTTTTTCTTTTGTAATGTCTCTCAGCCATTTCTCTTTCTACAGTCTTTCTTCAAATCTCCCTCTTGCTCACGCTCTTTCCTCCCCCATCACGAGGACACATCCCCTATTGCCAATTTGCTCACTTTCACTCCCCCATCATGAGGACACACCCCCATAATGCTGATTGGCTCACTTTCACTCCTCCCCCACCATGAGGACACCGCCCCTATTGCTAATTTGCTCACTCTCTCTCTCCTCCCCCATCATGATAGGACACACCCACTACTGGTGATTCGCTCACTTTCACTCCTCCCCCACCATTAGGACACACCCCCTATTGCCAATTTGCTCACTTTCACTCCTCTCCTATTATGAGGACACACCCCTATTGCTGATTGGCTCACTTTCACTCCTCCCCCACCTTGAGGACACACCCCTATTGCCAATTTGCTCACTTTCACTCCTCCCCCACCATGAGGACACGCCCCTATTGGTGATTGGCTCACTTTCACTCCTCCCTCACCATGAGAATGCATCCCTATTGCTGATTGGCTCACTTTCACTCCTCCCCCATCATGATGGCACACCCCCTATTGCCAATTTGCTCACTTTTACTCCTCCCCCATCATGAGGACACATCCCCTATTGCTGACTGGCTCACTTTCACTCCTCCTCCATCATGAGGACACACCCCTTATTGCTGACTGGCTCACTTTCACTCCTCCCCCACCATGAGGACACCGCCCCTATTGCTAATTTGCTCACTCTCTCCCTCTCCTCCCCCATCATGATAGGACACACCCACTACTGGTGATTCGCTCACTTTCACTCCTCCCCCACCATGAGGACACACCCCCTATTGCCAATTTGCTCACTTTCACTCCTCTCCTATTATGAGGACACACCCCTATTGCTGATTGGCTCACTTTCACTCCTCCCCCACCTTGAGGACACACCCCTATTGCCAATTTGCTCACTTTCACTCCTCCCCCACCATGAGGACACGCCCCTATTGGTGATTGGCTCACTTTCACTCCTCCCCCACCATGAGGATGCATCCCTATTGCTGATTGGCTCACTTTCACTCCTCCCCCATCATGAGGGCACACCCCCTATTGCCAATTTGCTCACTTTCACTCCTCCCCATCATGAGGACACACCCCCTATTGCTGACTGGCTCACTTTCACTCCTCCCCCACCATGAGGACACCGCCCCTATTGCTAATTTGCTCACTCTCTCTCTCTCCTCCCCCATCATGATAGGACACACCCACTACTGGTGATTCGCTCACTTTCACTCCTCCCCCATCATGAGGACACACCTCCTTTGCCAATTTGCTCACTCTCTACTGCTGATTTGAAGTTTGTTGTGTTGCTCGGTCTAATCCACTTTCAACAGCGTTTCTCAGAAATCGCCTACTGCACCTATAAGTAAATAACTTTTTATAATGTCTATTCATTATAAATGAATACTATACTTGCCTGACATGCCAGATGTCAATGTCTTTGAATATCATCCATTTCAATATTTGGGGAGACAATCCCCCAAATTAAGATAATTCAATTCAATTCAATTTAATTAATCAGCATATCATGTTCACGTTTAAGCAATTGACTTAAGCTGTCTAATTTCTTAAAATGTGTTAAAAATATGAGTGAAATAAAAATGTGGGTGTGGATTCCGTGACCAGTTCTCACAATGATAAATCAATATATTATTGACTTTAACAGGGCGGCAGGTTAAAATGGCATATGTCAACTCTGCCGCAAAGCCTCCGAGGAATATCCTCCGTCTACAAGAAAAGTTTGGCACTAAAAATGGTTCTACCAGCACAAGCTCTGCTCCTCCATCTGCCAGGTGAGTGAATGCTGCATTAGTCACACACATCAATCTTTATCATGATGTTCCTGCTGACAATCTGCTTTTCTTCAACCCCACCCCCCCACCCTCAAAGTTTCTCAGACGTTTTTATATGTAACTGCATTTTAGGCTGTGTTCACACTTGGCATGTTTGGTTGGATTAAAACAAACCCTGGTGCGATTGCTCTGTTAGTGCGGTTCATTTGTGAATGCTACCATCTCTGGTACAGTTCGAATGAAATATGAGCGCAACACTAACTAAAGACATGTAGACGAACCAAAAACAGGACATGATGTCACAAGACGTAACCCTTAAAAGGACAGATTGCTCACACATACTCTGTTTTTTCTCGTCATAGTCGTGATGTTGCTCGTCCCAGTTGGGTACAGGCTTCAGAACCGCGTCTCCTCACAGTGTGTGTGACGGAGGGATTCCTGCCACTGTTTTGACTCCTTTACACATTTTATAAGCTCTTCACGAGTTCTCAGCTGGTCAAAATACCATCATAAGTAGCTACGCACATAAAACGAGCGCATTTAGCCCTGCACACAGCACTGTTTTGGATGTTCGGTAAGATCCATTGTGAAATATACATCATAAAATCCGACCAATCAGGTTGTGAACATATCCCTATGCCTTTAGATTTGGTATCTTTAGGTTCGATGTTAAAATGCCAATGGGAATGGACCAAACAAACCAAGCGAACTGAAGTATAAGTGTGAACACCCCCTAAAGTCATCATGAAATCAAACAGAACAATTCTAGTTTTTGTATGGAATATTGCAGTATTTATTATAAATGAATCAATCAATTTCTGATGGACAAAATCAAGTCCCGTCCTACATTTGTTCTTATTCGAGAAGCCGTTTCACTTGGATATGTCACAATATGGCAGGACTATCCCAACTTCCATTTAATGCTGACTTTATGATGCCAATTCTTGATTCTTCATACGCAGAATCAGACCAGCAACAAACTACAGCGCCCAAAGCAAATCCAGCGACGGTGGTCCGTCTTCTTTCAGCAGCCCCCCTGAGTCCTCCTCCCGCTCCTCTGCTCCCAGCACCGCTGGTGGCCACAGTGCCAGAGACAAACCACAAGTCAAAAGTGAGTCAAAAAGGAAATATGATTGCTCCGCTGCTGCTATTACATATTTATCTACAGCTACATCTACTTTAGCTCCTTGTTTACAATGATTTCTTTCATAGAAATGGATGATTTGTACAGTAGTGGCCATACACAGGGTTCCTGTGGGGTCTTAAATTTCAAAATCAAAATTTTAGGTGATTGAGCATTAGGCTTTGTATCAGTAGAAATCTGGTAGTATATTCAAATTATGGTATTTTCCCCCCTCATGTCCCCCTTAGACGAGAGAATTATGCATTTTATTTCTGGAAAAAATCCTCCGATGATGCAAATATCGTCATTTTGCGTCATCGGAGGATTTTTTGGCCAGAGGCTGAAGACTACAGCCACTAGATGGAGCTGTTCCACATGTTATTAACCCGCCCATAGGGGAGAGATCTCACGCACAGAATGTAAGACACAGACGGCCGCACGTACATTCATAACGGATCGATCCAGAGTAAAGTGAGTGTTTCAACTTTTCAATGAGTTCCTGTGATAGTTTAGCTTCCATATGCGATCTGAAAACGTGCCAGACTGGCGCTTAACGTTACCTCAGCTCTTCGTGATGAAGGAAATCTGACCCTGCTGCGTCTGTGCCCTGACTTTCGTTCGGCTCACTCACACTTTAGTGAAAAGACACGTTCAGTTTTTAATTGTAGTGTTTATTCTCTAACTGAACGAAATGATTATATTACTATGAAGATCAAAACGACGGTGTACTGAGTGGCCTCGTAGGGCAGCGAAACAAGTGCATTCTGGGAGTTGTCTTTCATCCACATGAGACAAAAATACATTTTCTGTCTTTTCTCAGTCTAGAAGGCACCAAATTCAAAAACTATGTCACATTTCTACTGCATAAATGACCTAGTTTAAATACAAAGCTTAATGCTAAATCACTGAAGTAACCCTTTAAAAAGTCTTAAATTCGCTGAAGTATTGAGTTCTAGGTCTTAAATAATTTTAAACAGGTCTTCATTTTCCTATATCCATGTAACGCTACCTCTATTGCTCATTGAAATGCTCCGCATCGCTTTAGTGTGCGTTTTATCTGGGGTGTTGTAGTTCTTTCTTTCGCTAGTCCAAATATAATTCGCTGTATTACAACTACAAATGAGACCAACATGCATCGTATATTGCAGCCAATCAGCTTTCATGTTACTGGCGCGAGTCTCTTTCGTATTGTACCACAGACAGATCAAACAGATTTTATTCTTCAATCTTCAGCTAACAGTTCTCCAGTTCCGCGATCGTGAAAACAAAGACGAATCTTTCTCAGCTCAACAAATCCATCTCGCATAATGACCAAATAAAAGTACGATATGCCTGATAGCACTAAGAAAAAGTTAATAAACCACAAACTCAGTTTGTTAATGAACGATGTCAGACTGGCTGTGGATTCTGTGCACGTGTTTGCCGCCTATCAGCGCTCGCGCGGATGTGTTCTATTTCTAGGCTTATTGCCCCTGAACGATTAAATACACACCCTTTACTTGATTACTTTGAGAACTTTTTACTTATATTAAGCAATTGCTTATTGATGTGGTTTACTTGTAAGATTTTGGTCATATTTCCCATTTTAAGCGATCATGTTATTAAAGCTAGATAGCACATCACGGGACCTTTTATTGTCACTATTGTAGCCTGGCTCCGCCCTCATACGTACTTCCGCTCAATTTTCATTTTCCTTCAGTTCTCCGTCTGGGACTGCTGTATATGCTTAGGTTTTCTCCAAACAATTTTTTACCGGTCCAATCAGCGAACAGAGGGAGTGGCTGAGAACGATGATGTTGATGTCGTGCGCTAGTTTGAGTTGTAGTTAAGTAATGGCGGCGGAGAAAAGATGCGAGCGAAGCCATTCATTCCTGGCACCGCTGCTGAGAGTTTTATTGGTGGCCATGATGTTGTGGCCTGGGAAAAGTTTGATTTTTCCAGCTCGCTCCGTTAGTGGTGAAGGAGTTGGCTGAAGCCGTCCGTCTCCCACCATCCGCGTTAAAATCCCCGGCCGAATTACCTACTGTTTTAGACAAACATCAAGGTCGTGTGGTAATTTAATTGCTCTCTGAATCCTCATCTCTGAGTTTTCTAGAATATATCTTGTATCTTATCTATATCTTTGACCAGAATATAACCTTTTTGACCCCTGCAGAGCACCGTGCGGTTGCGCTTCGCTGTAATTTGGATGCATTTCTAGACTTGTATTTCTTTAAATGCTGGCAAGTGTTTACAAGAGCAATATATTTTATCACCGTTAAAAAAATAAAAAGAAGAAAAGCACGTAAACATTTAAATTGGGCCTTTATTTACGGCAGCATTTATTCTTATCATACCAAGCATATGACAGCATATTTACAGCATACAATCATGTAATGGACCACATCCCGATCACAAAACTCTCCCCTCCACCGTGAATAAATCACAATCTGAATGCACGAGTTTTAGGTTTTATCCATAGACTGTAAACAATTTTTATCACTGAGGAGGCACATTTATTTGCGGACTTCCATGTGAGAATCAAAGGCGAACGGCGCGTGACATACGTCACGGCCAAACATTAGCGATTGGTTATGGAAGATCAGAGTGACTCTGAGCAGATCCAATAGTTTTAAACTTCAACAGAGTTCCCGCCTTCAAGCAAGTAAACACTTGTCAATGGAGAGTGTAAAGGTACAAATGAAATGTACGAGAGTCTGGTAGGACCAGGCTATGACTATTGTGCAACTAACATAATAATAGGGTAAATGGCATCCTAATTATGAAAATAAAAAACATGCACATTTCTGGAAATGACACCACAAAATCAGTAAAAAAAAATTATATATAATATTTTTTTAATTTATTTATTTTTTTAATCCTGGTGGGATTGAGCTATGAGGAAGTGCAAGTTTACTCATACTAATAAATTCATTATTTTGCTTTGCAAGTAATTTTGTGATTCTGCATTTCTGTTGTAAATTTTTTTTTATAGCGTAAAATGGGTCTTAAATTTAATTCATAATGGTCTTAAAGCTACACTGTGTGATATTTTCCCCCATCTAGCGGTGAAAGGGTATATGACCATCCAGTAAATATTAGTTTCTTTTCCTCCCAATTCCGATTTCGTTTGAACTCCTACGGTGGCCGATTTAGTCCAAGATTAACATGGCTTCCAGTTCGATCCAGCAATCCCCCTCTTCACATTCGCCATCGAGTTGTAACGCGTGTGTCCGGGTGAAAAATACGGTTAGCTCACTCAACGCAACTGGAGTCGATGCAAACACGGAGGCGATTGGCATCAAACAGACCGCACTTTATTCCCCGCGGAACCCCCCACAAGAGTCCGGCACAAACTCCACTTCCGTCCACAGCATTACCCAACAAAACAAAAATAAATGAATGTTAGCAATAGAAAACAGAAAATAATCCGCACACATGGGCGCTCGAGGCGCAGTGTTGTTTTTCTATGCATTCTTTGCATGGTAAAATAAAACCTGTTGCTGTAGTTTGCCTTTTTTGCAAAATAATTTTGTCTTTATAAATACTTTAACCATGTTTAGTGTTTTATTCATCTCTCAAACAAACTTGTAGGGTCATTAAAACCAAATATCCCCTCCAGACATCACTTTTGGCCACTACTGTATATTCACCATTAGATTGTGTCCAATATTTGGTTCAGACTGGTTCCGTTTGAACATTTTCACCACTTTTTCCTGTTCTTTCTGTTTCAGAAATTGCTCCAATGATGGCTAAGACTATCAAAGCATTCAAGAACAGATTTTCTCGGCGGTAAAGGGAAAAATATTTTTGTGTGTGTGATAGAAGAGAGAACAACTGGAGGAAGAAACCTTTTATTCTGTAATGCTTCATAGGAAATGTGCAATGCCCTCTCACTTCTTATGTTTTAATGCTTTTTAATATTACCAGTACAGCTCAATGGGCGCAATCACAACGAAAAAAAAAATAATGTGCATCAGCAACCATCCACACTCAGTTGTCATAGCATGTCGTAAGCTTTTTACCAACCCCCGAAAAACAAGTGGTACACTACAGATTACCATGAGAACACCACAACCCAGATTCACTGTTACATGTTTATTTAATTGCTTACTATAATCACTGCATCGTCATGGGACTAAGTATATGATTTTATGGTAGAGTGAGAATGAGATAAGATGTAAAAAGTTCAAGGACTGTACACTTCCTCACCATCATATTTATTATTTTAAATCTTGGATCTGGCAGCCCTGGACCTTGCCTTGAATGAAAGATCAAGTCATTTTAATAGATTTTATGAAGTGTTCTATGGACATTTTTAATAAAATCCATGTGTTGCTCTCACCATTTTCTTATTTATTCATGGGTGGATGTATATTTAAAGGTGCAGTGTGTGGAATTTGTGATGATCTATTGACAGAAATGCAATATAATATACACAAATATGTTTTCTATGGTGTATAAAGACCTTACATAATGAACCGTTATGTATTTATTACCTTTAGAATGAGCTATTTCTATCTGCTTACACCCTTACAGTGAAGTCGCCATTTTGTGCCGCCATGACTCTACCAACCTCCCGCAGTTTCTCTTGAAGCCAATACGGAAGTGACAGGCTCCAGAAGGAGCAGAATCTCATTGAGCTCATGTTAAAATGCCCAACTTTACAGCAGAACATGTTTACAGCCTGGTATAAAATGTGGTTTTGGTCTATACGGCTAATGTTGCCCTTCATGACAACTGTGAGGGGGTGAATTTTTTAATAACTCATTCGTTTACATTATATAAAGCCTTAAAGTTCTGCATTATTAAGGGCGTGGCCAGAGCCGGATTAAATAAACGGACTACACTAGGCAGGCTGCATTTTTTGGGCCCCCCTCCATCGATGTTATTTATGAACTGAAATCTGAAACTTACCAAAGTTACTAATAAAAGTTAATTCACATTTTACATAGCATAGTCTTTAGTTACAAATTGGTTGTGTTGTATATTAAACAGTCTATCAGACTATTTTTTGATATTCATTATTTATACGTCATTACACGGCTCTATTAAATGCTATTAAATTATCCTCATCCATTGGGAGTGTCATTGTTAAGGCAGTAGTACCAGTAAATAACCAATAGGTGTCAGTAAACTATGTAAACAGAGCAAATAAGTTTATCTTATTTGCTCTGTTTACATTTAATCAACACATTTAATTAAGATTTTCTGCAAAATGCAATAGCTTACAACATTTATAAATGTTGTAATTAAGAACAAGAAGGCAAACATGACCCCTTCACATTCATCAAGACCATTTAGAAACTGTCTAACAATAAATAATAATAAATATAAGGATGGAGGATTTAAACTGTGGAAAACTAAAGGTATTCAGACTATTAAAGACTTGTATATGGATGGAATACTTCTTACATTTCAAGAATTGTGAAAAACACCAGATTCACTCAAAACATGTTTTTTTTTTATATTCACAGCTTAAAAGTTTTATGTCTTCCAGGTCTACAGCAGTGGCGATTTTTTTAAGACTGCAAGGGAAGCTCGGCTTCCCTTATAATGTCACAAAATTAATGGTCAAATATGTACTATTGTATTAACATTTTATTGACTAAAAATGCGTTAGAAAACGTTCATCTCAAAGACGAGTTCGTTCAGAATCAGTTACATATAGCAGGTCGGCTGACTCGATTTCCTTCTCATACATTCCCGCAGCGTCACAGTGCATTTCCCTATTGAAGCCCAGCGTCCATTGACTTCAATGGGGCTGCTTTGAACGTTTTTTTTCAGCGCTTCGAAACTAGACGGTCATTGGATAAACGCTGCGATTATGTCCCGCCCACGGACGCTCAGCGTCTCTGGGGTGAATGGGGAGTGGGCTGGCCCGGACTCCGAGCTTCTGCGTGATGATTGGAGGGTCTGTCGAAAGACTGCATCTCCCTTTGACTGACAGCGATTCTGTACTATAAGGAATCACTGAAGCTATTCGCGCTCAACCCATCGCGGATTTCTCAAGTTCAGTCGAAATAAAAACTGCTGCAACCTATTTCTTTGATATTTGCTTGGCGAAATTGCTTGATTTTCATCATACATTTCACACAATTATACACCACATTCCTTGTTTCAGTTTTACAGAGTTTAATTTTTTTTTTTAGATCGTTCATTCATTCATTCCTTCATTCATTCATATAACGTTAGTAGGCTAGGCTAGCGTCGTGGGTGAAACTGCGCACGATGGCAGACGGTGCTAATATTGTCGACCTGATTTTGGCGAAGCCATTTGAAAGTGTTCCTTACGAGGAAAAACTTAGAATTAAACAGCAGGGCAGATCAACACCTAAGATTGATTTAGTGCAAAAGATAGGGAAAAATAACAGGTCTTTTCAGCTCTCCTGGTATGACAAAGTTAGCTGGCTGACTGAAAGACTCCTAGTTGGTACGACAGGGTCATAGACCATTTTCTTGAAAAGGAACGTAGGGCAGAATTTACTTTTAAATAAATAGACAATTTTATGATGTAGGCCGAAAATGAGCTTCCCCTCTCTGACAGACCAGTAGCCGCCACTGGTCTACAGATATTCCCGCCGCATCTTCCACCGCGTCTTCGGGCCGTGTCTCCGGGCCTGGCTCTGCTGACTCGAGCAGGTTCACAGCTGTCGGACGGCTGCCCGACAGAAACTTCTGTAAAGCCCCCCGCTGTCTCTTCTTTTGTTCCTCTTCATTTTTTTTCTTTTTACGTTTTGCCGCACCCGAAAGCATCTTGAATGTTAGCCTACTTAAAAAACACACCTGCCTGCTAGCTTTGTTTCTAACCTCTGCCCGCCACTGACGTCTCCTGTGTCTTAACTGGCTGGCGCCTCTATATAAATACTGTCACGGGCTGGCGTTAATGTGACATAATGTAACAGTCTATGGTTAAGATAAACATCGTCACTATTTTTAGTTAATTAATAAATATTGAAATAAATTGTAGATAGGACATTTGTACATTTTATTATTATTATTATTATTATAAATTTTTTTTTTTTTTTTTTTTTTCCTCTGTCTGGGCCCCATCCCGCCAATCGGGCCCTAGGCACGTGCCTAGTTTGCCTTTGCGTTAATCCGGCTCTGGGCGTGGTTACTTTGAGTGACAGGTGGATAGACATTTATCTGCTGTCTGTTAGTCATCACATCACCTCAGCTCCACCCATGTCTCGCCTCTTTGCCCATTGTCAGTTATCCGGCGCGATGACACGCTACCAAGATGGCAACGGCCAGCTCGACCCTACTTTTCTCTACAAAACTGATCTTCAGAATCCTATGGGTGACGTCATGGACACTGCGTCCATATTTTTTTTACAGTCTATGGTGTCTACAGTAGCCCTAAACGGACAAACTTCTCTACAGAGCGCTAGTCACTCTCTAATTTCTCTCCCGACGACATTTTTGTCCAGTGTCGGCCACTGTAGCTTCTCTATGTGCTCTGAAAGGGAGGGGTCAGCTAAAATTCACACACTGCACCTTTAATATCATTTTACACTGAATTGTTTTGATTATGAACCTGTAGGTAACCTTTCACTCTGTCCTTTCACTTAAAAGGTTTATCCCAAATCTGTATGACTTTCTTTCGTCAGTGGAACACAAAAGATGTTAGCGGCTAATCTTTTTTCCCTATACAATTAAAGTAAAACGAGGGGCTGTCTTTCTGCCAAAACATTTAATTTTTGAAGTCATAGCGGGTTAGATAAGCTTTTGAGTAAGTAAATAATGACAATTTTCCAATTTATTTAATTGGAATTTATTTGTTTTCACTTTATTTACCAGGACGCGCAGACGCAGAGCGACCAATGCGTCACAAGAACGCGACTCCAAACTCCGCTCCTCATTGGTTCCCTTGCTTTTTAAGGACCAATCACATTCCACCCTTCGTATTTGCGTGTTGTCTACTTTGCCACTTCTACCACCTGTGTGTAACTGTACGATTTAAGCATATGTCACAGAAGCCGCCCGAGCTCTCGAATATCTCTCTCCATTGAGCTTAGTTGTGAGGGTTTTGGCACTTTTTCCGTTGTTCACACCATGTCTGGGCACGGCCACGGCGGCGGACACGGTCACGGTTGCTGTGAATGCGAGCACGAGCCAGCGGAGCGAGGAGTGGAATATGAGCTGTACAGACGCATTGATATCGAGAAGCTTCAGTGTTTGAATGAGAGCCGAGACGGAGACGGTAAACTGGTGTTCAAGCCTTGGGATCAACGCACTGACAGGACGAAGGTAGGCAATAGTTTTGCAGATTTTGACAGCAAGCTTAGAGCCATATTTGTTCAATGTATGTATTCATGTCTGTCTATCTGTCTGTCTATCTATCTATCTGTCTGTCTGTGTATCTATCTATCTGTCTATCTATCTGTCTGTCTGTGTATCTAGCTATGTGTCTGTCTATCTATCTGTCTATGTGTCTATCTGTCTGTGTCTATCTGTCTATGTGTCTATCTTTCTGTCTGTCTGTCCATGTAGCTATCTATCTATCTATCTATCTATCTATCTATCTATCTATCTATCTATCTATCTATCTATCTATCTATCTATCTATCTATCTATCTATCTGTCTATCTGTCTGTCTGTCTGTCTGTCTGTCTGTCTGTCTGTCTGTCTGTCTGTCTGTCCATGTATCTATCTATGTATCTATCTGTCTGTCTGTCTGAATTGAATTGAATTTATTTTTATTTCGAGCAAAAGACGCATAACAAAGGCAATAAAGAAGCATTATGATTAGTCTGTACAACTAGTTAAATTCATCATACTTTAACGTAACAATTCCAACTGTTGCTCGAAAAGGAGTGGGTAGAAGTTAACTTATTTAAACCCACCCCGGTTACAATTTAAAACAGGAAAAACAACAAAACAAAAAAAAGGGAAAAAAACAAAAAAAACAAAAACAAAACAAAAAAAACAAAAAAAATTACAAAGATAAACAAGGGTAGTGCTTCCTTAATTATTAACATTATCCAACCATTCCATTACAATTTGATATATATTCATACGAGAAAAACTCCAAAAGAAAAGAAGGGGAAATCCCCCCAAAAAGCAAAACAAAAAACACATTCCTTAGATACACACCATATATTACCGCATGTAACAATTAAGATAATATCAACAATGATAATCAGAATACCTACGAGGTAAGATACCACAGACTGTGAATTCATAGATCTATACTTATTAGAGTTATACCAACAATGGTAATCAGAATACCTAAAAGGTAGGATAACACAGACTCTGTATACATAATTTTACACCACACAATTAAACCACGCACTCCTTATAATGAGACAAGACCTTCTGTTTATACAGTGCCTTAAATTGATGAATGCTTTTACAGTGTTTATGTTCGAGCCCCAGACTATTCCATAGCTTAACTCCACATACAGACACACAAAAACTTCTCCTGGTGGTTCTGATCGTTGGTCGTAAAAAGTTCCCATAACCCCTCAAACTATATAACTGCTCTCTCTGCTTGAATAACTTTTGTATGTTATCAGGTAATAAGTTGTAAAATGCTTTGAATAAAAATTGTGCTGTATTAAATTTAACTAGGTCATGTATTTTTAATAATTTTGATTTAAGGAACAGTGGATTTGTATGTTCAAGGTATTCAGCCTTATGTATGGTACGTATAGCCCTTTTTTGTAAGATAAATAGTGATTGTATTAAGTTAGTATAATTATTTCCCCATATTTCCACGCAGTAAGTTAAGTACGGAAGAATAAGGGAACAGTACAAGGTACGGAGTGTATTCTCATCAAGGACCTGTTTGGCTTTATTTATTATTGCTAGGCTTTTGGAGACTTTGGTTTTTATGTGTCTGATGTGAGTTTTCCAAGTTAGTTTGTTGTCTATTATAACTCCTAAAAATTTTATTTCAGAAACATTTTCAATTTGTATCCCATCTATCTCAATCATCTTATCCTTTTTTTTATTGTAATTACCAAAAAATATAGTTTTAGGTTTTTCTAAGTTTAAAGATAATTTATTACTATCCATCCATTTTTTTATATTCCTTAGTTCCGCATTTACCACATTGATAACCTTATCATAATTGTCATCACAATAGAAAATATTGAAAATATCTGTCTGTCTGTGTATCTATCTATCTATCTATCTGTCTGTCTGTCTGTCTGTCTGTCTGTCTGTCCATGTATCTATCTATGTATCTATCTGTCTATCTGTCTGTCTGTCTGTGTATCTATCTATCTATCTATCTATCTATCTATCTATCTATCTATCTATCTATCTATCTATCTATCTATCTATCTATCTATCTATCTATCTATCTATCTATCTATCTATCTATCTATCTATCTATCTATCTATCTATCTATCTATCTATCATCTATCTATCTATCTATCTATCTATCTATCTATCTATCTATCTATCTATCTATCTATCTATCTATCTGTCTATCTATCTGTCTGTCTGTCTGTCTGTCTGTCTGTCTGTCTGTCTATGTATCTATCTATGTGTCTGTCTGTCTGTCTGTGTATGTATCTATCTATCTGTCTGTCTGTCTGTCTGTCCATGTATCTATCTATGTATCTATCTGTCTATCTGTCTGTCTGTCTGTGTATCTATCTATCTATCTATCTATCTATCTATCTATCTATCTATCTATCTATCTATCTATCTATCTATCTATCTATCTATCTATCTATCTATCTATCTATCTATCTATCTATCTATCTATCTATCTATCTATCTATCTATCTGTCTGTCTGTCTGTCTGTCTGTCTGTCTGTCTGTCTGTCTGTCTGTCTGTCTGTCTGTCTGTCTGTCTGTCTGTCTGTCTGTCTGTCTGTCTGTCCATGTATCTATCTATGTATCTATCTGTCTATCTGTCTGTGTATCTATCTATCTATCTATCTATCTATCTATCTATCTATCTATCTATCTATCTATCTATCTATCTATCTATCTATCTATCTATCTGTCTGTCTGTCTGTCTGTCTGTCTGTCTGTCTGTCTGTCTGTCTGTCTGTCTGTCTGTCTGTCTGTCTGTCTGTCTGTCTATGTATCTACCTGTCTGTCTGTCTGTCTGTGTATCTGTCTGTCTGTGTATCTGTCTGTCTGTCTGTGTATCTATCTATGTGTCTCTGTCTGTCTATCTATCTGTCTGTCTGTCTGTGTATCTATCTATCTGTCTGTCTGTCTATGTATCTACCTGTCTGTCTGTCTGTCTGTGTATCTGTCTGTCTGTGTATCTGTCTGTCTGTCTGTGTATCTATCTATGTGTCTCTGTCTGTCTATCTATCTGTCTGTCTGTCTATGTATCTACCTGTCTGTCTGTCTGTCTGTCTGTGTATCTATCTATCTGTCTGTCTGTCTGTCTATGTATCTACCTGTCTGTCTGTCTGTCTGTGTATCTGTCTGTCTGTCTGTCTGTCTGTCTATCTATGTGTCTGTCTGTCTATCTATCTGTCTGTCTGTCTGTCTGTGTGTATATGAATGTGTGTATGTATTTGAGGAATTGAGACTTGTATACTAAAATAAAGAATTATATTTAAATATTTATTTTACTTCATGTGAACTCTTCTAACTAAAAGAATATAAAATAATAGAGAATTAAATGCACTGGCTGTTTTATTATCTTATTGCTCTTCTGTTTGTTCTAATGTATATCTCCCATTTTATTTTCAGTTTGTTGAAAGTGATGCTGACGAGGAGCTTCTGTTCAATATACCGTAAGATTTATTTCACAACAGCATTCATCCTCTTGGACTCGTTTCTGTTTTGATCCTATTCATGTTCTGTTTAATACAATTTGCCTGGGTAAGAAATGCTTTGCCAGCAGATGTGGATGTAGTTAATGCACGTGGTTAAATCTGCAGGTTTACAGGTAGCGTGAAGCTGAAAGGGATCATTATTGCTGGAGAAGATGATGAGTCACACCCCGCTGAAATGAGACTGTGAGTTTGCTCTCACTGTGAAATGAGACCTCTTGCTACCTCACATGTGGATATTGCAACTACAGTTTACATGAATGAGTTTTGCAACTTGCAGAGCATTTAAAAAATAGAATATTAACATGGGCAGTTGCAACACTACAAACTGAAACTGTAAAATACACCCCTGGGCAAAAAAATGGCTAAACACTAAGCTTTTAATTGTCTTAAAGGCACAATATGTAAGATTTTTGGATTAAAATATCCAAAAACCACTAGAACAATGTTATATATTGTGTACTTACATTATCTCAAATGTTTCCAAGAATTTTTAAAGGAACACGCCGACTTTTTGGGACTTTAGCTTATTCACTGTATCCCCCAGAGTTAGAGAAGTCCATACATACCATTCTCATCTCCGTGCGTGCCATAACTCTGACTGACTCTTTGTGCACCGCTAGCCTAGCTTAGCACAAAAACTGGAGAAATAGTCCCCAGCACGCTCTCCGTGTAAGCAGGTTTTCACGTTGGTTATGTTGACGGAAGTTAGCCTATTTTCAGGCGCTGTGTAATATCATTGAGCCGCTGCACTCATGGTACGGCTCAGAGTTCCTTGATTATAACGCAGGAATGAGATAATAGTTCCTAGTTGGGATGGGCATTTCAAGCAAAAATAATATTCGAAGATCGCTGGGAATTATTCGATTTTTAATCAAAAATCGCAACTCCTCCCCCGCATGTGCGCATGTAAAGGCTACACGCATATAAACAGAGAGAGAGAGACCATTCACGCTCTCAATCTGTATGATAACAAACTGTTTAATTCATTAGGGAATAGGCTATATCAACTCAAGCCATATAATTATTGTAACATGCTGAAACATATGACTGTTATTTGACATCGCCCCAAGTTACCTCAACAGTTAAATGCCTAAAGTCTACAGTGTGCGCATGAGGCGATGTGTTCTGCTTCTGTTCTCTCAGGGTGTTTTTACTCTGGCAGTTTAGTTCGCAATGGAGCACGGTTCGCATGAAAAATTGCTAATGTGAAAGCTTACATACAGAGCTTGGTGTGCACTGAGGTATCGAACCCGAGAACACACAACCGGAGTTCGGTTGCACTCGGAGCTGTGCCGCGATTCACGTGAATGTGCGAACAACACTCGGGTGCGCACTTGTTCAGGAAGAAAAGTAACCAGCGCATGCGTTTTAGCCGATTGCAATGTCATTAGTTCAATAACACACATGTAAGTGATGATAGTGTTGATGATTTACCTGAGATACCATCGCGAGAGCAAGCCTGCAGTGTATTCGCGCATAGAGTGCATCAGGGCACGGTCAGCATTAGGGCAGCAAATGAATGGCAATTCACCGTCTGTTTGCAAGCAGCAAAGCCGCCTTGAAGCGACACACATACGGTAAACCCAAGTGTTGTTTACTCAGCTGCACATAATAGCACCAAATTAATTTAAAAAAGCCCAATATATTTGACCCGCGTTCTGTTTACTATCATGCCCGTGCACGTTTGTGATGACGTTAGATGAACGCAAACGCACTAGGGTTCAAGTTGAGTGTGAAACCAGACCACCACTGCGGAGGCACAGGGAAGAATCACGCTCGGACCGCAGCAAATGTGCCCAGTATAAAACACCCTGAGAGCTGACTGACAGCTTTAGGTGCGTTATTGGCAGCGCCAATAACCTCTGGTTACATGAACGCGTCACCACCACACCGAAAACATGAGGATTTTTTTGAGGACGATAATCGCACAAACTATTCTACAAATCCACACCCCTACCAGAAGCCTTCGCTCAGCAAAGGAACGACGGCTTGTGGTACCATCACAGAGGGGAAAAAAATCCCTTTCCAGAACATTCTCATTCAACGTTCCCAGCTGGTGGAACGATCTTCCCAACACCATCCGAAACGCAGAATCATTGACATCATTCAAAAGTCAACTTAAAACTCAGCTCTTCCGCGAGCACTTAACCTCATAAAAAAAAAAAAAAAAAAATTTCCTTTCCTCTTTCTCTTCCTTTTTCCCTCCCTACTCTAGCCTGTGCTACACTGAGCAATGTACACGGTCTCAGGATTTCAGGCTCTTATTGCGCTTCTCGACTCTTCATGACCTATCGCTTCATGTTCCCCCAAGTTGTAAGTCGCTTTGGATAAAAGCGTCTGCTAAATGCATAAATGTAAATGTAAACTATTCGATATTCTATAATTAAATCAACTATCGAATATTCGAAAATCGCGACCCCATCCCTATTTCCTAGCCATACCAGTCTATAAAATCAAAACTTTTAATTTTTCCGTCGGTCTTAGTACACGATGTAACTACAGATCACAAAATGTAAATAGGAAAATGTTGGAGTTATTTTGTCACTTATTGAGCAGTAGGCTAGCTGGAGCCATTTACCTCCAGTCTTTGTGCTAAGCTAGGCTAGCTGGAGCCATTTACCTCCAGTCTTTGTGCTAAGCTAGGCTAGCGGTGGGTGCGTCAGACAGAGTTATGGCACACACGGAGATGAGAATGGTATGTATGGACTTCTCTAACTCTGGGGGATACAGTGAATAAGCTAAAGTCCCAAAAAGTCGGCGTGTTCCTTTTAAATCCAGAGAAAGAAGCAATTTAACCAGGACACTGATCGTGTCCGTGCGTCACTTATCAATGACATCATACCCGTGTTACCCGCGATTTCAGTTTTATTTTGTGGAAACCATGGAAATGATGTTTTAATATGATGTGTTGATTAGACAGGAGAGCAACTGTTTGGATTATTCATGGTCGGAAAACTGATCATTGTTCTACAGCTCAACACAGTTGGGGCGGCAGTGGCTCAGTGGTTCATGTAGGTTGTCTACAAACTGGAAGGTTGGTGGTTCGATCCCCGGTTCCACCTGACCAAGTGTCGAGGTGTCCATGAGCAAGACACCTAACCCCAGCTGCTCCCGACGAGCTGGATGGCGCCTTGCATGGCTGACACCGCCGTCGGTGTGTGAATGGGTGAATGTGAGGCAAAAATGTAAAGCGCTTTGGATGGCCGTAGGTCTGTTAAAAAGCGCTATATAAATGCAGTCCATTTACCATTTACCATTTACAGTTAGTCTTCTTGTTTATATCTCGTTTTCTTGATTTACCGTGAGTACCATGTTTTAACGTCCCTAACATCGATCTAGCTCACTGCTGTATGAACAAGTGTCTCATAGTTGCTGCAGAGCGAACACACAGAGTAGCATTATAACATAACTTTCAACACACTCAAATAATGTATCTAATATGATAAACAGCACTGCGTTCCCCAACATACGCACGAGTGGAAGAAGCGGAAGCGCTCGGCTGAGGCAGATAAAAGCTTTGTGAAATCAAGGCGTCATCAAGCTACACCTTTGTTTTGAATAAGCGACCACTAACGGTGAAAATTTACATATTGTGGCATTAACCACAAAATATTGGTCAGAAAATTAAGCAAATACACTTCTTAAAAAGCCAAAATCAAAGACAGAATTAAGTGTTTGGCAGAATTTGGCAAGTTGTGTGAGTGACTCGCAATGAAACATGAGTTGCATGGTGATGCTCCAGAGCGGCGTCCTTGAAAATCTGCTGAGGAATATAATAAGTGAAGCATGAAGAGTGCAGGGAGCCTTTTTCAGCTGCTGGAATTGGTGAGCTACTTCACTATAAAAAGTCATTTAATGCTTTGGAGTACAGCAGAATATTGCAGAATGTCTTGCTTCCCACAAATGACAAGTTGTTATGAAAAGAGGAACAAGATGGTATTTATCAACGAGGCAATGCTTCTGCCCACACTGCAAAGACAACCAGGAAGTGGCTTGAGAACATGTTTTGGCCCCGTCAGAGTCCAGATTTGAACCCTATAGTAATTATTTGGTCTCACATTAAACTCATTAAAGACATTTTTCAACTACTCATGAACAGTTTGAAGCCATTAAAGGGATAGTTCACCCAAAAACAAAATGATGTTTATCTGCTTACCCCCAGGGCATCTAGGATGTAGATGTGTTTGTTTCTTCAGTAGAACACAAATGAAGATTTTTAACTCCAACCGTTGCAGTGTGATAGTCGTATAATGCATGTCAATGGGGATATTTTAGAGTATGAGAGTAAAAACACATAGACATGCGAATGCGGCTCGTGGCCACACATTGATGTCTTAAGACACGAAACGATCGGTTTCTGCGAGAAACCCAACAAGTATTTTTTATTTTTTTTTTACCTCTTATCAGACGAACGTCATCTAGTATTCCCAGCGCCATAACTTCCGGCGAATAAGGTCAAAATACTAGCGCGATCAAAGATATATATACGTAGATGCCTCATTCGACCGATCCGTGCAGGCACTAATGAGGAATCTATGTATATATCTATGATCGCGCCGGTATTTTGCATGTATTTTGACCTTATTCGCCGGAAGTGATGGCGTGGGGACGGCTGATGCAGAGCCATAGAAAATAATGAAATACATTTTTAAATATGGATATTTTTCTTGCACAAATGCATCGATTCGCTTCAGAAGGCCTTTATTAACACCCCAGAGCCGCGTGGAGCAGTTATTTGATGGACAGATGCATTTTTTTATGTACTTCAAAAACAGAGCAACTATTACTGCCATTTATAAAGCTTGGATTAGCCAGAACATTTATAATATAACTCCTTTTATTCTTCTGAAAGAAGAATGTCATATACACCTCAGATGACTTGAGGGTGAGTAAATCATGGGCAAATTTTCATTTTTGGGTGAACTATCCCTTTAACATTGAGTGGATCGACACTGACTCTTCTTCCTGGACATGCGCTGAGAATGTCTGCCGCGCCCACCTCAGCTCTGCTCAGCGATGAATGAAATCTGACTCCTGCTGCGCTTGTCATGACTTTCGTTCGGCTCACTCACTTATTGAAAAGACACGTTCAGTTTTTTATTGTAGTGTTTATTCTCTAACTGAACAAAATTATTTTATTACTATGAAAATCAAAACGACGGTGGGGTGGAGCCGCGGTGGGCAAGAGATGTAACCAGTAGCCGTGGCTTTGGGCGGCGAAGCAAGTGCATTCTGGGAGTTGTTGTCTTTCATCCACATAGAAGGCACCAAATTCAAAAATAATTTCACATTTCTACTACATAAATCCCAGTTTAAATACACATTCATCTTCCCAGCGCTGAAGTACCCCTTAAAGGGGAAGGCTAGTCCATGTTACTTTATCTACAGTATTTGTGCGATTCTTGCTCATTTCATTACCAGTAAGTTGTGATTTTAAAACCATTAAAAGACCATTTTTTTTGGCTTTATTTGTCCAGGAGTGTAGTTTTGGGTCTATTTACCAAATTTAAATAATGATAATAAAGTGCAAAAAATGGTGACGTGGATTTTAAGGTGACATGTTTACATGTACTTACTATAGTAATATCAGTAAATGATGCATAATTACAAGTAACAAACCCTAACTGCAAAATCATTAATTAATTAATATTACTCAGTACTTATTTGAGTAAATACAATGTAACTAGGTCCCCTTAAAATAAAGGGTTACACTTCAAGGTGTCCGTTTTACAGTGTTATTATACATTTAAGGACTGAGTTATATTAATTAACTACATGTACTTACTATAGGGTTAGAGTTTGGTTGAGGGTTAGTTGCATGTAATTATGCATAATTTACTGTTATTACTATGAAAAGCACATGTAACAAGGACACATAGATAGTAGATATTCCTTACAGTGTCTGTTGCATCCTAAAAACACACCCAGCTGAAATGAGCTCCGACCTCTTGCAGCGTCACGTATGGATAATGCAACTAATTTACATGAATGCGTGTTGCAACTGGATGCTTTTTGAGCAGGTACAAGAACATCCCCCAAATGTCATTTGATGATACGAGCAGAGAGCCAGAGCAAGCCTTTCGTCTAAACAGGGATCCGCATGCTGAGCTTGAGTATCCAACCAAGTAAGCAATTTTAAGTATGTTACCATGCACTTTAATTATACATCCTGTACTACAAATACATGTTGACCACCCCCAACATTTTATATAGGATTGCGAGATTCTCCAACGTGGAGCACTTATCTATCCACATCTCTCGAAACTTTGGGGCAGAATCCACTCGTGTGTATTACATTGGTCTGCGGGGAGAGTTCGCACAGGTCAGTACTGGATAAAACAAATAACACCAGTTCAATCGTCACTATTCTTAACTAATGCACCATATTCTTACAATGTTACACCTTGGAATGGAAAATAGGATCATAAAATCCTTCATCTGGTATCTTTTTCTCCCTCTTTCAGGCTCACAGACATGAGGTGACAATCTGCAACTATGAAGCAGCAGCCAATCCCGCAGATCACAAAGTGAAGAGCATTACGCCACAGACACACTTCATATCATGACAAACGGAGGAAAGCGAATCTCGCGCGTGCTGTGTGAAACTATAAACGTGTGCGTTTGATTATGGCCGGATGAACTGATGTGTTTAACAGAGATTCATTCACGAGGGTTTGTTCGTCTGCTAATGTGCCAATAAACATTATGATAAGCATAATTACTGAATGTATGCTTATGTCAAATAAACACTGCGCACTTCAAATAATAGAACAGATGAGCCATGCAAGAAGTCTAGTGGAAAGCTTATGTTCTCGGTGTGGTTTTGCAATATCGTATTCATCCATTTCATATTTTCTGCTTTATTGCTTTGGGTGAAATGTGAGATTAAAAACGTGTTTTAATTAAATCCTAAACGTGTTTAATATCGATGGATTCCTGCAGTTTGTTTAACCCCTTAACTGTCATCGTCTGGCTGACGGGACGCCTGGCACTCTTTTATTTATTTATTTTTTGATCGCCCTTTTTCGTATCATATATTTTCGTAGTTATTATAAATTACCGGTAGGTATCATTTGAAAGCTTATGAACTCAAAATTCATCCAGTGAAAACCGTTTTGAAATCAGACGTTGTGTTACCATGGAAACAATACTCTAATTTCTTCTAGCGGGCTCCTCCCCTAGTGGGCGGCGTCATGTTTCGTATTACAAAATGTATTTTAACTACTTTATGATCAAAATCTTCATCAGAAAGGTCTGATTCTCAAGGTTCCATATTTGGTGACTGTTTTGTGACGGAAGTTAGCCTGACGTCGTCATACTCAATTCTAGTCAGAATATGAGTCTGATACTGCTCCGTTGGGCTGTGATTATGGGGCGTGTTTCAACCGAACCAGGAAAGACCTCAATTGGATAGACCTACAACCAATCAGAGCAACGGAGCGACGCATAACGTTAGTTGTCAAATGTCAACAGAACTCAACTGCACTGTGTTGCCAAGTCCGCGGGTTGAAGCGACCCCAATTATGTGATATACAGACCCAGGAATGCGAAATTTAGCAGCCGTGCCAAAATAACACATATTTTACCCCCCAAATGCCATTTTTCCTGGAGAACCCCCCCCCCCACCCGGAAAGCTATTGGGCTTGTTTTTGGCTAGTTTTGAGTAGCAATTGGGCGAGTTTTGCTGTAAAAACTTGGCAACCCTGTCCGCACGCACGCTGGAATAAGTCACGTTAGAAGAAGAAGATGAGTGTAAACGATCTTTGCCGGTTGTTGTAAAAAAGAAATTAAGGATACACAGAGTACTTACCAACACCATCATCATTTCTGAGAGAAATAGTGAAGGTGAATGCATATACGAACAAGTTCTCCGTTTAGGATTAGAACAAATTCAACCCAAGCGCCTTTGATGACGTGGATGATTACGTTACTGTTTATCATCTGTCCATCATCGTCTAAAGCCCGCCCTGATGATTTCATTGGTCCGAACAGTTTCTGTTCGGGCATAATTACTTCTCTATGGATCAAGTCCAGACCGAACTGCCCGTGCAAATTTTTTTGTGGGCGGGGCTAAGTTCGTCTGGCATCCAGGCTAGATGGAAGTGATATTTGGACAGAAATTTACAGGAAAATGCATCAAAAAAACAATCAATGGAAATTGGATGACACCCAGTGGCTATTTTTGGTACAGCACCTAAACAAAATCTCATGGGGACTTCAATTTTTGTGATATCAACTTCAAATTTGGAACACAACTTGGTTAGACATATGGCTTTGATTTGATAGTAATTTTAGAGTAAAACATTTTTTGTAAAATATATATATATATATATTTTATATAAAATAAAAATATTTAGTACAGTATTTTTCATTTACAGTAAATTTAAACTTCCATAACTTTTTCCATTGCTTTCACATCAGCAATAATCTGCCGAGGTTAAAAAACTAATTTCAACCACTTTTGGCATTTCATAATACCACACATATTTTATAACAACTAATGCATTATGCTGGGGTCCGTTCTTCGTACCTCGCTAACTCAGTTAGCTGGATTTGATTGTTGATGATTTGGCATGATCTTGGATTGTTTGGTTCTTCGACGCTCATCCTGGACTTGCTGTCATAGCAACAGGTCCGTAAGCTTAAACCTGCTCGCGAGCGGCTTATTTCATGTAAACAGGATTAGATCGCATCTCGAGGTGATACTTAAAATCTGTCCCAGCCACTGGTACTTTATTACAAGAGTTCATTACTGAACCAGGGGCAATAATAATCATTTTAAATAATAATATAAAAATGTTTTATTGTATATGTATATGAGAATGTGTATAATATTATAATGTTGTGTATAATACTATAGACACAGCCACTTGATTGAGCGATTTATTTGTGATGGAAGGTTTACACACATCTCTGAACCGTGCATTAATTTAAGTGATGACGGATATTATGGGATGGCTTGATGCAGCGCAAGAGATGCAAATAATTTGATCTTGACCCTTAAGAAACTTTAATACTGTCACGTTACAAATCTGCTTCAAATTGAATTAAAAATTAAATTACAGCATTGAAATAAAAATGTAAAGGGTGTACAAATACTGTATAAAATCGTGAATATAAATAATTGGTAATCATGTAAAAAAAAAAAGAAAAAACATAACTTTTATGTTGGTTTGGCCGTTTGGCTGTTTCCTTATAAAGGTCCAGGTTTTTTTGGTGTGTAATTTGTCAAGTTTTATGCCAGGTGGCTTTTTTAATTATATGATGTCATTACGTCGTCTTGACGCCAGCCAATCGCTGCATTGCTGATCCTGGTTTGGAGTATCGAAACCTCTGCCCTCTTCAGGGAACACAAGAACGCGCAGTAGTTTTAGATATTTGAATCCAATCCGCAAATTCGTTTGAAGAACCAAATTAGCCAGACATCAGTTATCACGATTCAAAGATCTGGGATCTGTCAAATCATCTCAGATGTATTAAGCGGCGTACAAAGAACGGACCCCTGATCTTAGTTAAATAAAGATACAATCTCAATTCATGTATTTTTCACAAACAAATATGACCAGAGCATGTGAATATGGAACCATTTTGAGCATCCATCACTACAATCTCTTCACTTATGCATAACTATAAAAAAAAAAGATTTATCATAACTTTTTCTTTTGCCAGATCAATTTAGATAATTCATGTGTGGTTCAGATAGCGGTTTCTGTTGATTAAACCAATTTCCTTCTTTGTATTAACTCAAGTTTTTAGTTTTCAGGCAAACAGGTTACTTTTTTAAGTTAAACCAACAATGTGTAAAACGAAGAAACCACTGATAAGTTAATAAAACCTGTGCTGATATTTAGTTTACAATTATAACTAAGAATTTTCTTAGCTTTCAAAAGGTTTGTTGCAATTGCAACTGTGATGGGCTAAATATTAAAATAATATTAACGTTTTTATTATTAATGTTTAAAAATGTTTTGGGCCTGGTATGGTATTTGTTTAATAGATTTCCAACAAATAAATAAATAGTTATTTTTATCAAAACATTTATATAAGACAAAGTTTTTATTGTGCTTTGCTTTATTTAGTGTCACAAAGTATGCTTGCATTGCAAAATTCACAATCCAGAAAATTTGCATTAGATTTACATTTTATATGGGACAGTTTACTAGACAATATATTTTATTAGACAGTCATTCACTTTGTGAGGGAATTTAAGAGACATTAAAAAAAGACAGTGTAGCTAACAAGATTATTTTATTTATTTATTTATTTTTGTACTACTTTTATTTTATTCTTTCAATACAGCACTGTGGTCAACACTGTTGTTTTATAATCTGCTTTATGAATAAATTAAAAAATTTAGCCTTACACTTACAAAATAAGGTGAGCTTTTTCAACATTTGAAGAAACGCGATGACGCCACGGCGCCAGACTCCGCCCCTCTCCGGCAGTAGGAGCGGAAGTTCCGTTGTGACCTGGGATAGCAAGCGGTGAGTCAATAAATTTGTAGCAGTTGGCCGCTGTTTATATCTGTTTTTTCCCCTACCTGAACGCTAATATTTAGTGTATCCCCTGGCCTTGGCTTTATCGATCGCTATAAAAGCGCAAGCTTGTCGCTGAGCGGTGTAATAGTGTGTTTAATCGCGGGGGTAGAGGCAGAGATCCAGATAGCCCCATCTCTGAGGCTGTGGATTCATTGTGACAATAACACAGGCGAAACGGGATTAAGCCGCCTAACTGCGATCATGTCGCTCGAGTATTAATGAAACGACCTAGCGGATTTATTTATACAAGTGTCCTGTCCTTGATTCCGACTGGATGGAAAACATGAGCTATGCTTCGCCCGGGTCTCTATTGTTTTCGCTGCCCATCCCTTCCTATTCATTCTGAATATATGATCGTGTGATTTCTAGTGAGGGATTATTGCACTGACGCATTAGAGATGATCAATACACACACACACACACACAAGCCATTGTGTTTCAAACGCTCAAACTGGTGCATAAGGAGAAGTCATTCTGGTATTTAGTGGAGATGTCACTAGCAGGTGCTTTAATACAAGTATTTGATAACATGTGCAGTACTAAAGTCCAGGAAGCCGGACTGACCCTTAAAGGATTAGTTCACTTTTAAATAAACTTTTGCTGATCATTTACTCACCCCCATGCCATCCAAGATGTCCATGTCTTTCTTTCTTCAGTCGGAAATAAATTAAGGTTTTGGATGAAAACAGTCCAGGGTTTTTCTCCATATAATGGACTTCAATGGGCTCCAAACGGTTCAAGGTCCAAATGACAGTTTCAGTGCAGCTTTAAACGACACCAGACGATGAATAAGGGTCTTATCGAGCGAAACGATCAGTTTCTGTGAGAAACCGAGCAGTATTTATGCTATCAGTCGAACGTGATAATCTCTGAGCTCCGCCATAACTTCTGCTAAGTGAGGTCAAATATGAGCGTGGTCATAGATATATCGATCGTAGATGCCTCATTCTACTGATCTGTGCAGGCGCTAATGAGGCATCTACGATCGATATCTCTATGACCACGCTTGTATTTGACCTCACTTAGCGGAAGTGCTGGCGGAGCTCAGAGATTATCACGTTCGTCTGAAAAGAGGTCAAATAATAGCATAAATACTGCTCGGTTTCTCACAGAAACTGATCGTTTCGCTGGATAAGACCCTTATTCATCGTCTGGTGTCGTTTAAAGCCCTTTGAAGCTGTACTGAAACTGTCATTTGGACCTTGAACCGTTTGGAGCCCATTGAAGTCCATTATATGGAGAACAATCCTGGACTGTTTTCATCCAAAACCTTAATTTATTTCCGACTGCAGAAAGAAAGACATTGACATCTTGGATGACATGGGGGTGAGTAAATTATCAGCAGAAGTTTATTTAAAAGTGAACTAATCCTTTAAAACCAAGGTGGACAGTTCATTCAGGTGTTTGTTTAAAACACCCCAAGCTTAAAGTCACCTAGGCCACTCACAAACACTAATGAAATCTTACAAACTGGTGTGTTTTGCCTCATGCCGCTGTCAAGATTTGATTTCTCAGCACTGTCATGTGGTTCCAGGAAAACAGGGGCCCGTGGTTTTCATTTAGGCTTCATTAGAAACAGTTTTCTGGGAACTCGTCTTACTCAGACGTCTGCAAGTACAAACTTGTGATCTGTAGAAAACGAAGCGCTCCGTGTATGATTGCCATAAGCGTCTGTGCTTATCCAGTTGGCTAAATCACCCTGTAATTTTGCACTTTTTCTAAATAGGTTCAATAGAGCGCTTTTAGTTGGGCATGAGTTGCTAGTTAAAATGACTTTTACAGCACTGGTAATTAAACCAACTTTTGTTAATCATTCTGCAGCCTGCTGACAGTTTCTTTCTAAAATCGCTGGTTCGTATCTTTAATAACCATTTATCCAATACTTAATGCCTGGGCCTTTGTGTTTTGCATAAACACGGTGTACTGATGTCTTTTGAACATGTTGTTTCTGTATTTCTCTAAAAGCACTCCTCACATTGTATGTGTGGCAACAACATGTCTGTACCTCTGCTCGCTGAAGCCGTGACCGTTTCTGGGACGGAGAAGGAGACGGCTGTGGTGAGAGACCAGTCCAATCATTAACCAAAATCTAAAGTTGCCCTAGTGATTCATTAGCATTACATGGTCATTACACTTCAAATCAGTTTCCTCGAAGGGTTAGTTCTCCACAAAATAATACAATCCTAATTTACACCTCATGTTGTTCCAAACCCATAAGACTTTGGTTAATCATCTTCAATGCATAAATTCAGGTATTTTTAAAGCGATACTTCACCGCTGGAAAGATGAATGTGTATTTAAATTGGGTCATTTGTGTAGTAGAAATGTGAAATAATTTTTGGAGTTGGTGCCTTCTAGATTGAGAAAAGAGATTGGCTCGTATGGATGAAAGACAACAACTCCCAGAATGCACTTGCTTTGCTGCCCTCTCCCAAGCCACACCTACCGGTTACATCTCTTGCCCACCGCGGGTGCAACTAAAATGAGCACGGCCGACCGGCATTCATTCACGGCCTCACAGTCGTTCACAGCGCATGTCCAGTCTGGCGCGTTTTCAGTTCATGTCTATGGAAGCTTAACTTTCATACAGGGTTCCCACATTTCTTGAAAGTTCTTGAATTTCAGACACTTGGATTCAAGGCCTGGAAAGTACTTGAAAACAAACATAGGTCCTTGAAAGTGCTTGAATTAAGCATGAACTGCATTTTGTTAGTAGCATGGTGCTATTACAAAAATTGGCCTTCATGCGCTGCCAAAGCCAGAACAAAACGGCATTACTATTTCAATATATTTCTGCTGTTCCATAAGTGCCATCTAATGTCAAAAGCCCTATTCGGACGGTAATTGTTTCTGGTGGGGTCGTAAGGTATTTTCATCATTGACAGGGGCTAGTCAGTGGTTTTTATGCCGCCCGAATCCAGAATGTCAGTGTTTTTCTCCCACCACCCGCGTAAAAATCCCTGGCCCAATTACCTACTGTTTTTAGACGTGGTGATTTAATTGCCGTCCGAATCCACATCTCTGAGTTTTCAAGATGAGATCACTTCCAAATTCGCTGTTTACATCCTTTTTGACCACTGCAGGCCACCGTACAGTTGCGCTTCGCTGTAATTTAGATGCATTTTAAAGATCTAGACATTACTGAAATGCTGGCAAGTATTTACAAGAGCAATATTTCATCACCGCTCAAAAAATAATAATAAGAAAAGCACGTAAACATTTGAATTGGGACGTTATTATGGCAGCAATTATATCTGTTAAATATAATATATGTGCAGGTTTTAAAAGCCTTCAAATTGATTTTTAAAAAGGTACATTTAATTTTTATGTGCAGGTGATTTAATAAATAATTTTGCATATTTTTAATGCCTAACAATTAACTTGTCTTTTCATTTAATTGAAAAATTCAAGTATACAATATTATCTCTATATTTTGATGTTTTAATTAAGTAATGATTTATAAAAAAGAAAATTAAAACTAGTGTGAAATAATAAATGTTAAAAGCAGGAATAAGAGCGCTGCAAAACCAGCCTCTTTCCTCATTGGATTTTGTAAAATTGGACATTTTTCCTCATTGGAAATTGTATTTTAGTTGTCAGGATATGCCTTAGCGTTACTGCATTAATAATAGACACCGGTATAGTAGGTATTTGATATATTGGCAGTAACACACCCACCTTTATCGTATTTATTGTGCTTGATTTAAAATAAAAGGTGCTTTAAAAAGTCCTTGAATCTGGTGTTCATGAAAGAATGGGAACCCTGTTCATAGGAATTTATTCAACACTTGCTTTCAGGGTGGGAAATTAACTTTTTTGTTAAACAGTGGCTGGTGGATGCCCAATTTTACCAGCCACTTATATTTTTTACCAGCCACTTTTTACGGAATTCAAACTTATAGAAGAAGATAGTATGGGGTGAATTCAGGTTTGATTGGGACACTTTTTCCCCAGTCATTTCAATGGCAAAAACTGTCCGATTAATTTGATTTGTTAAACTATTGACTTTTATTACTATTATTATTACTATTTTATTGCTATTACTATTATTGACTATTAAATTCTGTAAATAGTTGCTTTAGTTTTTCAGTAACTCTATATTATAATTAGCAGTTTTGCTTGCTGGATAAAGTAGTTAGCTACTGGAAAAGCTACACTGTTTTAAAAGTAACTGAGCTACTGAAAAATGTAGTAGCGTCGCAACTTGTATCTCGCTACTGCCCAACACTGGCTGTATGGCAGTGCACTTGATATGAGACTTGGATGACTCGTGGTCTTTTATTGCCTCTAATTTAAGGTTAGTTGTTCCGAAAGAAATGTTTGCATTTTCTGACACTAGCCGCGTTTCCATTAGCCTACAGATTTGCGCAAAACGTAATATTTTTTAAATGTTGATAAACTATTGCGAAATGACGGCGTTTCCATTAACCGATGTAATGCGACTAAAAATTATTTTTATTTTCCTCTCGTCGTAAGTCATTCCAAAAATTATGCCACGTATGTTGGTAGGTTTATGTATATCCCAGCCACCGCACTAGCCATTTTTTTTTAATGGAAGGTGACTGTGGCGTGTTATTCAAGCATTAATTAAAATGAAAAGAACGAAATGTTTAAATTTGCATGGTGTTTTTTTTATTTATTTTTTACCATTTCGTTATTTTGGCTTGGAATTTTGTTTGTTGGAAATATGAACTGAATTTAGAAATGCTTTAAAAATTAAAAATGTTGCGTTCAATAAACAAAATACATTTTTGAAACGAAGACAGCGTTTGGAGTGGAGTGCAAAATAATCCGTTCCCTGAGTCCACGGCCTTTGTTATTATTGTGAGTGTACACAAATAAAAGTAGACAATTTATAATTTATAATAATGTCTTGAACTTATCCGTATGGCTAAAAATGACGGAGTATTGTGAGTTGTTTCCGCTGTCATAAAGGAAAAACTCCATCAGAACGCACCGGTGCCTTCGTCGGACAGAGGGTTAAAGAAACCGTAGCCTATTTATGCCCCGTTTCCACTGAAATTACCCGGAATAATTTGTACCAGGAACTTTTTTTACAGGAACTTTTTTTCCCCCAGACTTGCTGCTGTCTGCGTTTTCACTGCGATTTTAAGTACCGTGAAGATTAGGCAAATATGGGACTGCGCGCGACTGTTCCACTGTTCCTCCCAGTCAGCAACGGACAGTAATCATTTTTGCACAATACTGTCTGTATAGTAAAGCGTATTCTGAAAGCTCGTAAAGCTAGATTTAAAATAAGACAACTTATGTTATTATCAGCTATTATAGACATTGACCATGAGATTGCTGAGCAGACAGAAAGAGCAAGACTGATATAGTTACTGAACGCAGAACGAACCTCGCAAGACTTTTAAAAATGCCGGTTGAAACAAAATGCTGCGTGAGCTCAACCAATCAGCATGTTCAGCGCCCAAGTCCCACCCCCGAAAGTTCCTGAACCTTGAAAAAGTACCACCTTGGGAGCAGGGCCATTTGGAGGGGGAAATATTTAACCGGAACTTCATTTAGACCCTGGTTCCTGCAGTCAAAACACACCGAGTACCACCCCAAAGTCCCTAGTTCCTGGGGAAAGTTCCTGCGGTGGAAAAGCCGCTTTAGTTTCATAGTTAGGCTATGTTTAAATATTAGCCTATAATAATATTTTTTTAATTTCATATGTTGATTATGAAAGTGAGCAGCATGAGTAAGATGCTGACTCCGCGGCGGGCCTCTTAACACCGGGGATATGTCGCCACATTTTTTTAACCGATAATTTTCCTATCGTCTGTACCTCAGCTCAGCGCTGAAAACCAATCCAATGAGTTACTCGAACAAAGTGCATTATTGTTACTAGCAACAGCATTCTTTGACAAAAGCTGTCCAATCCGTTTCAAGGAATGTTTTAAGTAGGAACCAATAAAAATATGTTTTTCAATCCACCCGCTAGCCACTGTGGCTGGTATACAAGGCAAAGTCACCCGCCACTTTGAAAAAGTACCCGCCATTGGCTGGTGGCAGGTGCTAATTTCCCAACCTGCTCGCTTTGCTCCGCACCGCTCTGTTATGAGTGCCCGAGCGGCCGTCTGTGTCTTACATTCACCTCTATTGGCGGGTTGAAAACATGCGTAACTAGCTCCTACTACTGGCTGTAGTCTCTAGCCTCTGGCCAAAAAAGCCTCCGATGACGCTAAATTACGATATTTGCGTCATCTGAAGCTTTTTTACAGACATAAAATACACAAATCCCTCGTCTCAGGGGTATATGAGGGGGGGGAGCACGATCATTCGAATATACGACCGGGTTTCTACTCATACAAAGCGTAATGCTAATCGCTGAAGTAACCCTTTAATTATGTCTGAGAGGTATTTGAAAGTCCAGGTCGAAAGGTGTCGTAAAACAAGTCAATATTAATCGATTGGTTTAATCCAGGTCTTCTAAAGAGACATGATCGCTTAATGTGATAAACAGATTTTGATTTAGGCTTTTATTTACATCTAAACCGTGATCGACATGCATGCTCATCAAAAATGGCAAACATGGACGCTCAAAATGTGCTGTGATGTGTTTAGCATATGTGATTTTCTCTATGTGTGTTTTATATGTGAATAAAAGCCTTAATTAAATCTGTTCATCATATAAAGTGGTCACATCTCTGCACAAGACTTGGATTAAATCGTTCAATTCATATGGATTCATTTCATGACACTTTTATGACCTTTTTGGATCTTTTACGTTCTGGTTACCTGGACTTTCAATGGAGGAACAGAAACCTCTCAGGTTTCATTAAAAAGATCTTCATATGTTTCAAACATTAACCAAAGTCTTACAGGTTTGGAACAATGTGAGGGTGAGTAAATTATGACAGAATTATCATTTTTGGGTGAACTATTCCTGGGATCCTCTAAATGAAAATTCTGTCATTAATTATCACTCACCCTCATGTCATTTCAAACCCTGAAGACTTTCGTTTCGTCTTCAGAACACACATTAAGACGAATTAGTCCATGTTGTCTGAAGAGACACGATCACTTTATATGATGAACAGATTGAATTTAGGCTTTTTATTCACATATAAACATTGTTTCAGCGAACATAAACGGAAGCTTAACCAAACCTGCTTGACGCATGAGAACAAACCTCATTGGTTCTTGCAGACGCTCAGACGTGATGCGAAACACGAGAATGAACCTCATTGGTTCTCTTTGAAGCTAAATCATGTGAACATGCTTGAGCTTCCATTTACCACAACTGATGTGTGAGTTGATCAATGTTTATATCTGTGCCTAAATTTAATCTGTTCATTATATAAAGCGATCAAGTCTCTTCAGAAAATTTGGACTAAACCGCTCAACTCATATGGATTAGTTTTACCATCTCTTCATGAACATTTTGAAGTGTCAGTGGTAGCTGCGTAGCTGTCAATGGAGGGACAGAAAGCTCTCAGATTTCATCAAGATCTTCATTTGTATTCCAAAGATGAACGAAAGTCTTACAGGTTTGGAAAGACATGACGATGAGTAAATTAATTTTCATTTTTGGGTGAACTATCCCTTTAAGTTGCCATTTGACAGTCTATTTGCTGCCTTCTGTATTGGAAGAAGTAGATTCACAGAAAGCTCAAGTTTGCTATTGAGATGGTATCTTCATATAAAATAACCAAGAGTCAGCATCGAACACAGGAAATCAGGCAGTCTTTTGGTTCTTTGCAGAGAGATTAGTTTCACATCATATTCTGTTAACTTTGCAGGTGATCTTCCTTCATGGCTTGGGTGACACAGGGTACGTTCTGTTCATTATCTGCCTGTTGCAGGATCTTTTAATGCCCCTCGTCCTGCATGAAAATAACCCTGTCGTGTTACTTATAGACACGGCTGGGCTGATTCCATGACGTCTATTAGACTGCCGTACATCAAATACATCTGCCCACACGCGTAAGTGACACAACTTTTAAGATGCATTGGTTGTTATGCAAAAAAAAAAAAGAAATATTGTTAGTTTCACTAACTTTTCTTTGTTTAGTTTATTGCTAATTAGTCTGTCATACTTTCTGACTCTAGACCACGAATCCCTGTAACACTGAACATGAAGATGACCATGCCCTCATGGTAAGTTGCCTCAGTTGCGGATGACATTACAATTCTAGTACAAACCAAATATTAAGACATTCTGAAATTGGTACATTTTTCAGTTTTCATGTTGCCTACATTGTTATTTTGAGTAATTGAATTAACATTAAAATTGATTTAATTTTTAATTTAATTTAACACAGCTTTATACAGCTTTGCAAGAACAAGAATAAATTATCTTAAAATGTATTACATTTTAAAATGCATATTAATATTTTAAAATATATTAAAATAGATTTATATTAAAACAGTTTTTTTTAAATAGTAATAATTTCAGAATTTCTACTGTATTTTTGATCAAATAAATGCAGCCTTGGTGCGCATAAGACACCATATAATATAATCAGTGTTTTATAGTTTTATTAATATTTGTAAGTACATTTGTAAGAACATTTTTATATTTTTTATGTTAATTTCAGTAATTTAGTTATGCTTTTGTCATTTAAAAAAATACTATTTAGGTTTAATTTATTTTTGTCTTAGTTTTAGATAAGATTTAATGTATTTTCTGTTAATAATTTTAGCACTTCAATTTGAGCTTATTTCAGTTTAATGCCAAGGCAACATTTCTAGTTTAGTTTAAGTTTTTCAACTAATAATTTATTTCATTTTATTTCAGCTTTATTTCAATTTACAAAATGGTTTTTAATAGCTTTAGTTTTAGGGCCCTTTCACACCTGCCTTGTTCGGTCCGGATTTTTAGAGTTTTCTGTTTGGTCCGAATCAAAACTACAGGTATGAAACCTCCCCCGGACCGCAGTCCGGACCAAACACACGAAATTTGCTCAGACGAAAAGAGGTAGTCTCGGTCCAGATCAAACTGAACAAAGGTTCGGTTCGTTTCTAGTGTAAAAGCATTTTCTGTACGGGTCGGACTTTCAGACCATTTACAGGAAGTTTATGTTTAAATATTATAATGTTATTATTAAATTTCATCTAGGCTTTATTGATTATGAAAAGTGAAAAGATGCGCAATATGTCAGAAGACAGAAGGTCAGAAATGATTTTGACCACTTCATTAAGTTTTATTTTGTAGAAAGCCTTTCTTTAAAGTGAATTTCGTTTTGTATAAATTGAATGTTAAAGGGGGGGTGAAACACTCAGTTTCAGTCAGTCTCATGTCAATCTTGAGTGCCTATAGAGTAGTATTGCATTCTTCATATCTCCGAAAAGTCTTTAGTTGTTTTTATATTTATAAAAGAAAGATAGGCTGTACAGAGTCTTTCCGAAAAAAAAACAGAGCGGCCGGGGGGCGTATCGTGTGGGCAGAGCTAAAGAATCGCGCGCGCAGCTATTACGTTAAGAGTGTCTGGAAGCTCTGACATTCTTAAACGTTGGAAAAAAACATTATCCTAAATAAACCATGGAGATCAATCAGATTTAGCCACACATATATGATCCAGAATCAGATCTAGAGACTGAAATTGAACAGGAGAAGCAGCAACGACGACTACAGCAGGACGTCTCTGTTATGTAACTGTGCGTTCACACTGCCGCCGGCGAGAGTGTCAAACTTCGCTCTGGCCGCCCTGCCATCGACGCTGTAGAAAGATTCGTGGACGCGCTGCCGCTCTGACGTAGATCGAATGCTTGGTCTTTTTTAAAACTGTATTTAAAGGGGCTGCAAAGCAAACAATCATGTTGATCGAGGTTTGTGCAGACTGACCACAGGTAGGGTATAACTGTATAATATAACCTCATGGGATCATTTAAATGTGAAAGTTTAAAAAAAGCAGATCGATGGAAAGAACTTAACAATTATAGTTACATGTTTGCTAACGAAATAAACCAATTAAAAGCCATTTGTGTGGTGTATAAATAAGTTTGCGCGTCTTCTTATCAAACCCGCCGCACCAGCAGTGATCAACCTCTCCTCTATTTTGCTGGGGAACTAATGTGGTCGGAACCAAAGTTTACAGCACTGCGTTCTCTAGAATCCTCTCAAGCGGAGCACTTCTATATTCCCATTGGTTGCCGCCGAACCTCGTCATAGCTCATTACCATAAAGTTGACCTGATTCCAACTCTCCTCGACGCCCAAATCGTCCAAGACGCGCCGCGCCGCTCTCGCCGCCGGGCTCCCATTGAAAATGAATGACTTCCGGCCACTTTGACGCTCTCGCCGGCGGCGGTGTGAACGCACAGTAACTGTAACTTATATACTTACGTAACGGCTTGTCATGCGCAAGTTTTACAACATTTGTGTGTGTTTACTCATGGTTTATGAGGACATGATTTGGTTTATGGACTATTGTATGTGATTTAATGTTAGCAGTAGCAAGCGGAACGGTTTTGCAAGTCAGACTAGTGCGTGTTTGCATAGAAAAACAATGGAATAGTAGCGCATTTGAATGAACGAGTCTATAGCTAACAACACAAAGACATTTGAAGCAGCTTTACTCACCGCCTGCTTCCAACATACGAACGTGAACCTTAATCGCGGGGACTGCTCCATTTTTCAGCATTAGACGAGCTACAAATCCGGAGTTGAACTGTACCTTGTTTATAAACCAACGTCGGCGAAATTCAGTGAACAAACAAAAAAACTTGCACAACTCCACTGTCCCATTAACCCTGGGTTCTTTGGGAAGCTGTGCAGGGTTGTCTTACCCTGACAACCAAAAACACACTTCTTTGGTGACATTGTTGATTTCGTGAAGTCCTGTGACTGCGGCGGGCAGCCGATGACTTTCCTAAAGCCGAGCACAGCGCGTTTATGTGCGTGCATTTGCTCTCTCGCTCTAGTTTTGGGCGCCCTTCCGGAAGAAGAGCCTGGCCCGTACAAGGACATTCACTTTGGCCCATACTTGAAAAAAACTTCCCGAAACTTATGAGAAACCGGAAGGAGTATTTTTGGCACCGAAATACTACATCAAACTTTGTCCATGTTTGGCATGGGAATCTTGCCTCACAGACATGAGAAATATGTGTACAGAAAACTTGAAATGTCCACTTTTAAAAGAAACAATTCGAAATGAAAAGAAATAGTCAAGCAATGCGTTCACTAAAGGCAACGATATGCGTCTGTTCATTCATTCTTCTCAAAGATGCTGCCGTCACGTCCGTTTACAAACCAATCAATGTCAAGATGCAGCCCGCATAGATGATGACAACAGGACAACGCAAGTATGTCCTGTATAAAGTTCTTTAGTGCGCTCGCATAATTGCAACGTGAAACCAAACCAAAACTAACCGAATGTATCAAAACATGAACTTTGGTTCCGACCTTGGTGCTGACTTTCAGGTGTGAAAACGCCCTTAGTTAATATAATATAAAATGGGCAAAACTGTATTAATAAAATTCTAAATAAAAGCATTTTCACTTGTGAACTGTCTTGGATTGCCCCTTTAATTCGTGTCTAATTTTTTTTTTTCAGGTTTGACCTGATGGGCTTAAGCCCAGAATCCCCAGAGGATGAAGCAGGGATTAAGAGAGCAGCAGAGAACAGTGAGCAAAATTTGTTTTTGGACACACATGCACATTGGGGCAGTTTCCTGAATACAGCATAAGCTGTAGTCTGTGTCAGCGAATGTAAAAAAGCATTAGGTTTATGAGGGAGACATGTAATGCGAGAAAATGTTGTTATATGCTGAAATTTGATTATGTGGCGCTAAGTATAGACCGCTCCCTCACTTCAACAGTAAAGGCGATCATAGATCACGAGGTGAAGAATGGTATACCATCCAATCGTATTCTTCTGGGTGGCTTTTCTCAGGTAAGCGATCCATCCTGACAGTTTGTACTGTTAGTTAAATGGCTGAGACTGCAGATGATTTTCAGTTCCTGTTTTGTCTGATGTTCAGGGTGGAGCTCTGTCTCTCTACACTGCTCTGACCTCCCAGCAGCAACTAGCGGGTGTTGTTGGACTTAGTTGTTGGCTTCCACTTCACAAGACTTTCCCACAGGTACAAGACAATATCTGAAATATCTGAAACGCTTTCAGTACTCATTTTCCACAGAATAGACACACAATACCAGCTTCTCTCTCTCTCTTTCTCTCTCTCTCTCTCTCTCTCTCTCTCTCTCTCTCTCTCTCAGAGAGAACACAGTCAGTTCTGTTTTAAGTGAACATAAACGCATGTGTAACAGTATTATGGATCTGTGTGTCAGCTCTTAAAGTGACAGCAGCCTAATATTCCTCCTGCCAAATGATGAGATAATATTAAAAATATCTATATGGTAGTTTTTCCCCATGGTATCAATGACACAATTGTGGTCTGAAAATGCTGTGGCTATTGACTTTAATTGGTTCTCATTTTGATGAGCTGATATTAATTCTTAAATCCCAAGAATCGTTCTCTATGGCTGTTTTCAGGTGATGCGTGAACAAAACTTCACTAAACATTATTTGTAGCACGCCTTCCATCCAATGAACCGCAATAAGCTTTGCACTTTGTTACTTTTGATATGAAACAAATTCTGTCAATTTCATATTAAGATTCACACAATAAATACTGATTTTAGTGTGGTTCAAACTGATCATCTCTTCCGTTTTACTACTAGTTACAGCATGAAATAAATGTTTTAATACAAATTGTTGTTAATTTGAGTATTCTTTTTTTCCTTGAGAAAAATTGACGTTATGTAGGCTACTAGCCTGACGTCGTCATACTCGTCGTCATACTCAGATGGAGTAAATGACGTATGTCAAGCGACGCATAGTTGTCAACAGAACTGCACGCACGCTGGAAGTAGTAAAAGTAGATAAGTGTAAACGATCTTTGCCAGTGTTGTAAAAAGAATGTAAGGATACACAGAGTACTTACCAACACGATCATCATTTCTGAGAGAAATAGTAAAGGTGAATGCATATACGAACAAGTTCTCCGTTTAGTAAACAAAATCAACCCAAACGCTCTTTGGAGACGTGCATGATTACGTTACTGTTGATCATCTGTCCATCATCGTATAAAGCCCGCCCTGACAATTTGATTGGTCCGAACAGCTCTGGTTTGAGCATAGTTGCTCCACAACGGATCAAGTCCAGACCGAACTTCCCGACCTCAAATGTTGTGGGCGGGGCTACGTTCGGCTAGCATCCAGGCTAGTAGGTTACAGGATTTATATCCAAATTAATTGATATTCAAACGAAATTGGAATTTATTTGAAAACGTAATCTTGTGAATCAATTTCGAATAGTGAAATATGTTTCAATGCTCAGCCCTAATAAATGTCAATATGCATCTGTTTTTTTTCTCCATTAGGCTGCAAGTGGGAGCGGAAACAAGGGCACTCCCATTCTGCAGTGTCATGGCGAGATGGATCCCATGATCCCGGTGCACTTCGGGGCCATGACAGCAGAGAAGCTCAAGACCATCGTCTCTCCAGAGAACATCACCTTCCGCACCTACCCTGGTCTCATGCATAGCTCCTGTCCTCAGGTGAGTCTTTCTGTTGCACTCACAGAAACCTCAGGCCTTGTCCACACTAATACCTTCTCTACTAATTAGTTTTGGCCTTCCGTCCACATTGAGACGGTCAACGAAGACTGAATTTGCCGTTTTCACGTTGTAGTGTGAACTGTGAAAACGATGATGCATGTTTAGTCATGTGACTCATATTTTACTAGGGGTGTGACGAGATCTCGTGCCACGCTACATTTACATTACGCCTCCACTCTAGTTTTGCTTTGTATATAAATAAAATCAATATAAATGTAAAATAAGTGTGTTATGATTGAGTGTTACGTGTTAGTGAAGCGCTCGCATTGAGCGTGTGTTACGAGTGTGTGTGGACTGCACGGTGGCGGAGGATTCGTTACGCAGCAGAAGCGTCAGACTTATATTTTAAAATGTGCGTTCAGCACACAGAGTACGCACGATCGCGAAATTAATATTGAAAGTAAATGCACCATTCAAATGTGATTTCAATACGTTACCTCTGTTTGAAAGCGGCTCCCTGAGGCACGCGAATATCTCCCAGTATAATCTCGTTGTAACCATCTCTTAGCTCTGTATTATGCTTGAAGAAATATGTGGTCTCTATTTGCACTTTGAATATTTAGTACTTATGGATTATGGTATTATGGTTATTGTTTGCACTTAATATCTATGATCAGCTTGTGGGAAGGAGTTCAGTTAGGAGGTCTGAAGAGACGGTCATACGGAGAGAAGCCGGTCAGTTGAGTTTTTGGCAAAACCTTTACAGTGCTTGTTGTATTTTACTGCATATGATAATTCATACTCAGAAAGTAGAACTGAATGACATTCATTACAAGATGATGAGTTAAACCATTTCAAATGCACCTGCAAACAATTTTTCTAGACATGTATGTCATCATTGAGGATTTCTTAAAAATACCATGTAAAAATATCGTCTCGTTCTCGTGAACCCAATCTCGTGTCTCGTTTCGTGAGATAAGTGTCTCGTCACACCCCTATATTTTACCCATAGATATCTATGGCTATACCATCATTATTGTGCCTGCAATATACTTCCATAATGTTGTTAAAGAGAAATGTTCCTTTATACAGTCTTCATATTTCATTCCTGCAAGAAGACTGAAAATGTACTCGCAATTGCTGTCCTGCGGCAATACATGATGACAATTACGTTTTTTTGAATGCAACCTGGATGCAACACTGTGTGGTATTTTGCTAATAATATGACAGGGAGCGTTTTGAAATGAAAACACTGTTTTCAAATGTATCTGGATTAAAGGTGCACTATGTAAAAAATTTTCAGTAAAATATCCAAAAACCACCAGGCCAGTGTTATATATTTTGTTCAGTTGAGTACGTACAATATCCCAAATGTTTCCAACTATTTGTAAATCGTGAGAAATTGCCATTTTAACCAATGAACCGGGACGTGTGAGGGAGTCGCCTGTCAATGGCATCTTATCTGCGTTCCCCTCGGTTTCCGGTAGTTTTATTTAGCAGAAACGCTTTACTCTCACTGTTGTGTGAACAAGTGTCATAGCAGCCGCAGAGAGAACGCACAGAGTAACGGCATAACATCATTTGTGTATAATATGATAAACAGAGCTACGTTGCGTAATTCTCATGACCAGAAAAGCGAAAGTGGTGCCGGCGACTGTCATAATAAAAGTCCCGCTGCTCGCGAGGCGTGTGTTGCGTTCATCTTATTAACAATCGCTCCAGCGGCCTTGCTCAGCTCCACAACACTCGGCCCTGCTCTGCTTCACACGTTAAAGGTCCCGTTCTTCGTGTCTTTTTGAAGCTTTGATTGTGTTTATAGTGTGCAATATAACATGTGTTCATGTTTCGCTTGTAAAAAAACAGTATTTTTCACACAATTTACTTATCTGTATACCGCTGTTCTCACTGTCCTAAAAACGGCTGATGAGTTCCTTGTTCTATGAAGTCCCTCCTTCAGAAATACGTAACGAGTTCTGATTGTGCCAGCGGTTCCCGTGTTGTGATTTGACCGCAGCTTAGCGCACGTTGCACGGTTCCTGTGTTGTGATTCGACAGTAGGTTAGCGCACGTGGAAATGTCACGCCTCTTAACGTGAGATGTATGCGCTTAATGATCTCTACAGCGTCCCTGGGAAAGCCAAACAAAGGTGATTTGACTCCGGGATGAAAATAACAGCGTCTCGACGACATGGCGACAAACACACTCAAACGCAACACTTCCTTTTCTCCACGTGACACGTCCTCTTCTCCACGTGGGACAGCAACAAGACCACGCCCCCTTTTTCGCGTATTCTTGTGGGCAGAGGTTAGTCTGTTCTACTGACGTCATTTATGAAGAAAGTACCAGGATGTAGTCCAAGCCGGCCGTTCGCTGTAGGCTTTGAAAGGGAACTTCTGTTAAATAAAATATCTGGCTTGGCATTGAACTTTGAGCTTTATAATTTTACAGGTATTATTTATGCTCTAACAGCAACATTACACACTAACTAAAGTTTGAACAGTGGGATCACGAAGAACGGGACCTTTAATAATCACATCCCTGAACATGATTTCTGCCCGAGTCCTATCCCGATTCTTTCCCACCGGCTGTGAGGTGAAGACCACACGTCCCAAGATTCTGCGCTCAAACTTGCCATCATCAAACTACGCCTCTGTTTTGAACAGGCGACCTCTGGTGGACAGAAAAGTTACATAGTGCACCTTTAATGGAGAGAGAGCCTCAGTTTAACACATTTTTCCATGTGCAAATTCATTATGAAGGACAAATATCTGCCAAATCCATTTGGACCTATATGTCTTCATTTGATTAGTTGTCCTTTGGGTATTACTACACTTAAATTCAAAAGTTTGGGGTCAGTAAGATTTTTTTAGTCTCTTATGCTTACCAAGGCATTTATTTTATCAAAGATTTAGTAAAACAGTAATTTTGTGAAGACCTGTTTTTATTGTAATATATTTTAAAATGTAATTTATTCCTGCGATCAAAGCTGAATTTTCAGCTTCATTACTCCAGTCTTCAGCGTCACATGGTCCTTCAGAAATCATTCTAATATGATGATTTGATGCGCAAGAAACATTATGATTATCAATGTTGAAAACAGTTGTGCTGCTTAATATTTTTTTATAACCTGTGATACTTTTTTCAGGATTCTTTGACGAATAAGATTAATAAAATGTAGAAAAGGAAAAAGAACAGTATTTATTTAAAATAGAAATCTTGCATCGTTCAAAAGTTCATCATATTGGATCATGTGACGCTGAAGACTGGAGTAATGATGCTGAAAATGCAGCTTTGATCACAGGAATACATTATATTTTAAAGTATATTAAACAGTTTTTTTTCTGTATTTTTAGATTACATAAATGCAGGCTTGATGAGCATAAGAGACTTCCTTCAAAAACATAAAAAATAGTGATGTTTCCGAACTTTTGACCGGTACTGTATGTCAAACGATATTATTTGCTCATACCAGTTCTAACACCCATACTGCTCTCTGATTGGCTCTACAGGAGATGTCTGCTGTGAAGGAATTCATTGAAAAGCAGTTGCCCCGAGTCTGACCTCAATCTAACTCACTGTGACCCTTAGACACTGACCTCTCACCTCCGACCTGCCATTCTCTCACAGGAAACAGCCATGATCCCCTAACAACACGAAACCACACACATGCGCATGAACGTTCAGTTGTACATACTGTGAACATGCAACTTCTGCAAACCATGTCATCTCACGCCTTTCTTTGTAATTTCATACATCTTTCATAAAAATAAAAAAAAGCGATATTATTACAGCATTTGGCATCCGTACATACAGTAGTATCCCATGAAACTTGCTCTTTTCCTTGAGGGAGACACGTTAACGTTTATAATGCATTCCTTTAAAATCTTAAACCGTTTCCCGGTATCTCTCTTCCCTTCTCCTCTGTCTCTTTCTCTCAAGCAAGGCGGGAAAGGTAACATTTTTTTCCAGACAGCTCTGTATCAGAACTTGGGAAAGTTCGGATGCTGCAAATCTGTGGTGGTGGAGGAAGTTAGTGAGAGCCGGTGCCGTCTGGAGTGACTCTGCATGCTGGTCACATGGTGCATGCCTTCGTCAGGATGCTGCAACTTTTGTTTTTTTAACTAGAAATGCGAGAAAGGCAAGCTCAAATAAACTACGCAAATGACTCGTTCCGAATCTTTGCTTTGTTCTTTTATAGAGTAAGAATTCTGACACAAAGTCTATATGCAAAATTAGGTGATTTTATTACACCATGCAAGTACTTGTATAATAAACATATTTAAATGAATCATTTTAGAACAAATGCACATAACCAGCTCTGAGTATCTTACTGTAAAATAATCAAGGATACTAAGCTCTTGACATCACTTATTATTAATAATAATCAAAGTGAGTCACTCCAGACGGGGCTGATCATATTTTCCAGTTGCTTTAAATAGCTTCCCAAATCCTCCCTAATTCCCTGTTCACCTCATAACCACATCATCCTCCACCCATGTGACCAAACACATTCAAGTGTTCTGGGGTCTCAGATGGCACATGTATGTATATACATTTCAGGTTCCATATTATTGCATAAAAGTATTGTTTACTGACACGACCTATTAACAACAGACGGAAGGTCACAGTTGCGCAGCAGCGTGGCGGATTAAGCCTGCTGATATTATGAGGTAACCCTTGATTAGCTATTAAAAATGAAACGTGAGTTTGCAAACGTGGACGCTATAGTCATTTCTCACAGTTTGCTTGTATACATTTGAAAATGGATTATTAAAATGTGTGATAATATCTCTAAACCAGTTGTTTGCAAAGTAGTGAATGTTGCTTTTTTAATCTTCAATAGATGTTCTTCGACTATATTATTTCAGTGTTATTTGATCTTCTCTATCCAAGTCCATTTGACTTCCATGTTTTCATAACTGCTATGATCCCCTCTTTTGTAATTGGCATTATTCCTTATTATTAGTTTGACTCTCTTCTGAGCTTCAGACAGGTTTCTCTATATGCCCTGTGGCTTGAATGTTTATTGTATGAATTATGGGAATGCCAGGCACAAGTTGGTCAGCAGACGCGGGCAATATCTTTGGGTTTAACAGTGAACTTGTCAGTTTGTCCACCTGAGTTGTTTTGTTGCTGGGTTTTCTTTGTCATTTGTGCTCATTTAAAAAAAAAAATCTATCATGTTTTGTTGTCGTCTTTTTATTTGAAGTGTACTGAGGGACAATTGGTTCCTCAGAAACTCTCAAAACACCTGTATGTGAAATAAATGATGCAAATCACAACAACGCAGTCCTGTGCTTTATTGATAATGCCAACGTAAAGGCACAATATGTACGATTTTTCGATTAAAATATCCACAAACCATTAACAAATGTTATATATTTTGTTGACGTGTGTACTTGGAGTATCCCAAATGTTTCCAAGAATGTTTAAATCCAGAGAAATAAGCCATTTTAAACAGGACACAGACCGTGTCCGTGTGTCGCCTATCAATGACATCATATCCACGTCACCCTCGAGTTGTAGAAACCATGGAAACCACACCAAAAGAAGCTTTAATATATGTTTTATTAGACAGGTGAGCAACCGTTTGGAGACATTCATCGACAGAAAACGAATCGTTAAACAGCTCAACACAGTCTTATTGTTTATATCTCGATTTACCGCGAGTACCATGTTTTTACCATGCCTAATATCCATAGAGTGTAAAAAAAACATGGATGTAGTGTCTGTGACGTCACCGGTAGGTTTCCGAAGAGAAGTTTTAAAGCCTGAAACCAAGTATAGGTCTCTGCAGGATAGTAATAAGAGTTACTAGATCAGTGGGCGAGGCCATAAACAGAGGGCGTTTTTCACTGCGTTACCTGATTTGCCCATGTCACAGTGTGCGTAGGGTTTAGGGGTGGGGTCGGGTCGGGTCGGGTGAAGGGGATCATTTTCATTGCATGGTTTATAAACACCCATCAGTTTGAAAACACCCACAAATTTAGAAACGCCCACTTTTGTTTCCGCAGCTAAAACCCGGCTGTTGCCATCTTGGCAGTACGTCACCGCGCGTCACTCCGGGATAACTGAAAATGGGCAAAGAGGTGGGACATGGATGGAGCTGAGGCCATAGACAGTAAAAGAAATGGACACAGCAACCCCATAGGCTTCGACGGGGAAAAGTGAAGTCAATTAGAAGCACTCACTTCCTGATGGCAGAGCGTATAATATTTTGTCCCGTTGCTTTTGGCTCTCTAAGGGCTTCTCCCCATGCTTCTCTCTTGACTTTATGCCTCCACGTCCACCCGATTGCCTCATAGACAGTAAAAGATTGCCTGCGAGCTCATCCTCCTGTCTATATGGTAATTTCTCTACTGTGCGCCGGTTGTCGCGGTTATGACGCAATCGTTAGCCTATTTTTACAAAAACGGCTTCTACGGGTAATGGAGCCTTTTATACATTGTCGTGTTTCTTTAGAAATAAACAATGGACAAGTGGAGTCTTTAAACGCCTTTAAACACTTTAAACAGTTATTCGCTGTCAAAGTGAGGCCAAAATGAATGGGAGTCAATGGGATGCTAACAGCAGGTGATCAAGGGGGTAATCCAGCCCCCGGAAAGCGTACCTTCCATAGGGGCAGCCATTGCTAACCAAGCCATCACCTGCTGTTAGCATCCCATTGACTCCCATTCATTATGGCCTCACTTTGACAGCGAATATCTTTACATCTGAGGCGTTTAAAGACTCCATTTGTCCATTGTTTATTTCTAAACAAACATGACAATGTATAAAATACTCCATTACCTTGTATCTTTCACTATCGCCCCGCAGAAGCCGTTTTTGTAAAAAATAGGCTAACGATTGCATCATAACCACGTGACTCCGTCGCGCTGTATATACCATATAGACCCGAGGAGAAGCTCGCAGGCAATCTTTTATTGTCTATGAGGCAATCGGGGGGACGAGGAGGCATAAACGCCAATAGAGATGTCGCAAATCCTGCTTCATTCATCAAAAGTTGCTCCTGCTCACGCTCTCTGTCTCTGCAAGATTCGGTGATTCAGATTTCACTTTGCACAACTACTAGAAGGCTTACAACTGTAGACAGGTTGTCATGTCACATCTACGTCGTCAAGCTCAGTCTGAGGCTGCGCAGTACATCAGCCATCAGGAATTGAGTGCTTGACTTCAATTTTCTCTGTTGAAGTCTATGGGGGTCACTGTGTCCATTTCTTTTACTGTCTATGCAGGTGATGGCTTGGTTAGCAATGGCTGCCCCTATGGAAGGTACGCTTTCCGGGTGCTGGATTACCCCGTTGGCTGAGGCGCCTGGTTGCTGAAACCACGCCCACCTAGCTCGACCATAGTGGCAATCCGCCTGTCACTCAAGAAGCCATGCCTGGTTATGCTGAACTTAAAGGCTTAATATAATTTAAATGGATGTTATAAAAAAAATTCAGCCCCTCACAGTTGTCAAAATTAGCCGTATAGACCAAAACCACAATTTGTACCAGGTTGTAAACATGTTTTATTCTGCTGTAAAGTTGGGCATTTTAACATGAGCTCAATGAGATTCTGCTCCTTCTGGAGACTGTCTCTAGCGGCCAGTCGATGAATTGCAGTTTAAGTCAAGAGAGACCACCGAAGGTTGCCGCTCGCTAATATCGATCTAGCAGTGTGCAACAAGTGTCTCATAGTAGCCGCCGAGTGAACCCACAGAGTAGCATTATAACATTCAACAAACTCAAATAATATATCTAATATGAAATCAAGGCGTCACCACGCTAAAATTTACATATTGTGGCTTTAAAGTCCCAGTGAACCGGAAGTTGCAACCGACTTTATTTCTTATGTGGCGTTCACACCGGACGCGATTCGCGCGAAGGTGGACGCTTGAACATTTTTAGTTTACTCGCTTCATTCGCGCGTGAAATTCGCGTGTGACAACTACACAACAGACGCGAATTCGCGTCATGGGAGGGGCTTCTATATGAGCCTAGATGAGCCAGCTCGTCTCGGTCACTTGACGTCTTTTTTGTAAAAAAATACTACTATTAATGTGTGACAAAAAGTAGTTTAAATACTTTTTCAGGCGATAATATAGTTGTTTAAAGCTCAAATCTGTGGTTCATTTATAAAAAGAGTGCCTATTTGAGCATTTTATCTGGCGTTTTCGGAGTTGTGAGATCCAGGCGATCAGTGACATTCCGCGCTCATTTACCCGGGGAGACCCGCCTTTCCTCGGCTAGTCCTTCTCACATTTACCGCTGGCTCTGGCTCTTTTTTTCTGCTCCTGTCTCGTCGTGAAATGGCTCACAATAACTCACTTTCTTCCAAGCAAGATCCTTTTTTATTCCTTTATTCCTTTTATTCCTGTTCCTGTAGTGATAGGATGATGTATCATACAGCTCCGGGTATCCACATACGGCCACGATTATCTTGTCCTCCATTGTTGTTCGGATTTCTGCCTCCGTTTGCAAATGCGTCACTACTAGAGCAAGCTCGTGATTGGTTAACGCGGCGCGAAATATCCGGCAAAGTTCAGATTTTTAAACTTGAGCGATTCGCGCGAATTACGCGTTCAAAGCGCTCAATTTGCGTCATTCGCGCCGCCTCAATCGCGCGAATCGCGCCGCAGAATGCCATTTCGCGTCTCTGCATTGACTTAACATGTAAATCACTCGTGTGAATCGCGTCCGGTGTGAACGCACCATGAGAGAAACGGAATACTAATGTGGCGTTCACACCGGACGCGATTCACGCAAATAATTCGCGCTTATCGTGCGAAGGTGGACGCTTGAACATTTTGAGTTTACTCGCCTCAATGCACCATTAAATTAGCAGAACAGAGGGCGTGGTTTGCCCCCCCCCGCCCCCCCCCCCCCCCGTGTGATCTGATTGGATATAGAAACGTAGGCGTTTCATTCAGAAATGGAGGCAGATCTGAACACAAGTTCAATGGGCGTGTTTAATCAAATCAAAATCAAATCAAATCACTTTATTTGTCACTCTACATATGCACAAGTGCAACAGTAGGTGAAATTCTTAGGTGCAGTTCCGAGCAACATAGTAGTCATGACATGACATGTACAACATTTAAAGCAGCATCAGATTACACATCTGATGCGCACACAATTACTCACAGCACAGTATACACTACAATGAACAATAAATAATTTACACAATGTGAGTGTAGTTCTCACAGCTTTAAACAATATACACATACTTACAATATACATATACTTTAAACAATATACACTAAACATACACTAAACAATATACATTACGCTATAATAGTAATAATAATATACAATGTATAGTATAAAATATTATTCACAGATTGAAAAATTGAAATCCAAAGTGCAATAGATGCTGTATGATAAATAAATGTGTATATAATGTGTGTGTATCTACAGTGGGTTGTGCTGAGTGATATTCTGTCCAGTGTGTGTTATGATCCTGATGGATCAGGAGTTAAGTAGTCTGATTGCTTGTGGGAAGAAGCTGTTCTGGAGTCGGCTGGTGCGTGTTCTGATGCTGCGGTACCGTCTGCCTGATGGCAGCAGTGAGAGCAGCCCATGGTTCGGGTGGCTAGAGTCTCTGATGATCCTCTGAGCTCTCTTCACACACCGCCTGGCGTAAATGTCCTGGAGGGAGGGAAGCTCACCTCCGATGATGCAGCTGGCCGTGCGCACTACCCTTTGAAGGGCCTTGCGGCTGCGGGCTGTACTGTTGCCGTACCAGATGGTGATGCAGCCAGTCAGCAGACTCTCTATGGTGCAGGTGTAGAAGCGTGTGAGGATGTGGCGGTTCATTCCAAACCTCCTCAGCCGTCGCAGGAAGAAAAGGCGCTGATGAGCCTTCTTCACAACGGCCTCGGAGTGGACGGACCATGAGAGTTCCTCTGTGATGTGGACACCGAGGAACTTGAAGCTGCTGACTCTCTCCACCGGTGCTCCATCGATGGTGATGGGGCGGTGTTCTCTCTCATTCCTCCTGAAGTCGACCACCAGCTCCTTGGTCTTGCTGACGTTGAGGGAGAGGTTGTGCTCCTGACACCACCGTGTCAGAGTGTGCACCTCCTCTCTGTAGGCCGTTTCATCATTGTCGGTGATAAGACCTACCACCGTCGTATCGTCAGCAAACTTGATGATGGTGTTGGAGCTGTGGGTTGCCACACAGTCATGTGTGTACAGGGAGTACAGGAGTGGGCTGAGAACGCAGCCCTGAGGGGCTCCAGTGTTGAGAGTCAGTGGTGAGGAGATGTTACTGCCCATTCTGACCACCTGGCGTCTGTTTGACAGGAAGTCCAGGATCCAGCTGCATAACAGGCTGTTTAAGCCTAGAGCCCGGAGTTTCCCGTCAAGTATGGAGGGCACAATGGTGTTGAATGCTGAGCTGTAGTCTACAAACAGCATTCTCACATATGTGTTCCTCTTTTCCAGGTGGGAGAGAGCAGTGTGTATAGTGGATGAAATGGCATCATCAGTGGAGCGGTTTGTGCGGTATGCAAGCTGCAGTGGGTCCAGTGAGGGGGGGAGAACAGAGCAGATGTGGTTTCTGACTAGTCTCTCAAAGCATTTACTGATGATGGGGGTCAGAGCAACAGGACGCCAGTCGTTTAAGCAGGTGGTTTTTGATTGCTTAGGTACAGGAACAATAGTGGACGTTTTAAAGCATGTGGGGACCACAGACAGGGAGAGGGACAGGTTAAAAATGTCCGTGAAGACTCCAGCCAGTTGGTGCGCGCACGCTCTGATCACACGGCCGGGAATGCCGTCTGGACCCGCGGCTTTACGGACGTTCACCCGCCGGAAGGATCGGGTTACATCCGCGACAGATACGGAGAGTGCACTAACCTCTGTATCTTCAGCCGCGAGCGCTCTCTCCGCGAGGGCGGTGTTAGTTCCCTCAAAGCGAGCATAGAAGGTGTTGAGCTCGTCCGGGAGAGAGGCAGCGGTGTTCACGGTGGAGTTTGTGTTCCCTTTATAGTCCGTGATGGTGTTAATTCCCCTCCACATGCTTCTGGAGTCGGTGGTGTTGAACTGTCCTTCAATCTTGTCCCTGTACTGGCGTTTTGCTGCTCTGATGGTTTTCCGGAGGGCATAACTTGCTTGTTTATGCTCCTCCGCGTTACCGGAGTTAAAAGTGAAGGTCCGCGCATTGAGTGCCGCGCGAACATCCCCATTTAGCCACTGCTTCTGGTTAGGGTACAGCCGAATTGTTTTGGTCGGAACAACGTCATCTACGCACTTCCTGATGAAACACGTTACGCTATCAGCGTAAACCTCGATGTCGTCATCAGAGGCCGACCGGAACATCTCCCAGTCCGCGTGATCAAAACAGTCCTGTAGCATAGAATCTGATTGATCCGACCAGCACTGGATGGTTCTGAGGGCGGGTGCTTCCTGTTTGAGTCTTTGCCTATATGCAGGCAAAAGGAGGATGGAAGCGTGATCCGATTTGCCAAATGGTGGGCGCGGGAGGGACTTGTAACAATCCTTGAAGGGGGAGTAGCAGTGATCTAAGACGCGGTTCCCTCGCGTGTTGAAGTTAACATGTTGGTGGTATTTGGGTGCGATGCGCTTGAAGTTGGCTTTGTTAAAGTCTCCGGTCACAATAAACGCAGCGTCAGGATGCGCGGTTTCCTGCTCACTCACTGTCCTATACAGTTCCTTTAGTGCCCGGTCTGTGTCGGCTTGCGGGGGAATATACACAGCTGTGATGATGACCGCGGTGAATTCCCTCGGTAGCCAGAATGACCGGACCGGTCGGCACAGAAGCATGAGAAATTCCAGATCAGGAGAACAGAAAGACTTGATAGAATGTACGTTCCTCTGATCACACCAGGATCGGTTGATCATAAAACATACACCCCCGCCTTTGCTTTTCCCTGAGAGATCTTTTTCTCTGTCCATCCGATGCACGGAGAACCCCGTGGTTTCGATGGCCGAATCTGGAATCTCAGCGGACATCCAAGTTTCTGTGAGGCAGATAATGCAGCAGTCCCTCGTGTCTCGTTGGAAAGAGATCCGCGCTCTCAGCTCGCAGAGTTTATTGTCCAGAGACTGAACATTAGCCAGTAAAATACTGGGAAGCGGGGGTCGGTTTGCGCGGCGTCTTACTCTAATGAGTACGCCAGCTCTCTTCCCTCTTCTCCGGCCGCGTTTGCGCGGTCGGGCCGTCCAGACAAAGAGCTCCGCTGCTGTGTTTGTAAACGGCGGTTCGTCACTGAAGAATTTAAAGTCCGGTTTTCGGTGTGCGATTGCCGAACCAATGTCCAAAAGTGTCTGTCTGTCGTACGTAGTAAGGCAGACAACATCCAAGACAAAAAACACAAAAACTATAAACAGAACAAACAAAAAACTACAATGTTTCAGCAGAGCTCGCGATGTTGCGGCCATCCTCGGCGCCATCTTGACTCGACTTCCATCTTGACTCGACTCGACTTGACTCGACTTAATGATGGCATGTCGAAGCCCAAGCCGTCAAACAGACGTCATCAAAAATGGCCAGCCAATGTAGAGGGGAGGAGCATTTTCAGATTTTGATTAAAGATTACGAAGCCAAATAATTTTTTGATGCGGATTGACTTGCACGGATGGATTGTTCACCACAAAACTAGCAATTTGCGCTTACAAAGTAAATATGGTAAATTTTGATTTCATGAGGACTTTAAACCGAGCAAGGCATGCAAACGTCTCAGACATCCATACACATGGTCATGTACAGGGTAAACTGTCTCCTTTTGTTTTCCTAACAGCTAGGAGGCAAGCAAACAGACCAAAGGGTGTAACAGGTTTAAGGCATGACAATGTGTAGGCCTCTATGCCGTAAGTCAACAAGATCCTCCTGCAATAAACCAAAGCACATCTTTTATTTCATTCTGCTTTTGTATAAATGAGGTTCAAAGTGAGTCGAAATGTGCAAAAACCCTAAAGAAAGTGATCCAAGATGCTGTCCCCTGTTTTGACTGCTGCTTGAAATAGTATTAGAACGGCCTGTATTTAAAGGGAAATGCACTGTATTTGATCAAAATCAATGTTTTGTGCGATAACCTTTAGCTCATGATGCTTTTGAGAAACGCAGGCCAGATTGGGTCAGTTCTTATTTCCTCAAAGTTTCTCAGACCGCAAAGAATGAATCTGGAGTCAATATAAAAATTTTCCTTTAGGTGGCGCAAACGAGCCAATTATTTAACCTTTTATTCAATCTGGTCACATTTTTGACCACATTTTTCTTCCGCATCTGAGTAGTCTAAAGTTAATTATGTATTTTGCACAGAACTATGAATGAAAATGCAAACTGTGCTAATTTCACATGAAAAAACACCTACCGTATTACATATAGTTTAAAATGATGAAAATAAAGTTTAAAATAAATGACCTGCATAATACAAGTAAAATAATAATTATTTTTTAAATACATAAATAAATATAAACACATATTTATTTCATTCAGTTAAAAATGAATACAGGAAATAATAAATAAATGTATTATTTATTCATTATTTTCTGTATACATTTTTAACTTATGTGTTTATATTTATTTATGTATTTAAAAATAATTATTAATTATTACTTTACTTGTATTTTGCATTTAATTTAATTTTAAACTTTATTTTCATTCTATTTAACTATATGTTATATGGTAGGTGTTTTTCCATGTGAAATTAGCACAATTTGCACTTTCTATTCTATATATATATATATATATATATAATTAATTAACTTGCAATTAATTCAGTCCTGAAATGTATATATATATATTAGGGCTGTCAAAAGATTAATCACGATTAATCACATCCAAAATAAAAGTTTGTGTTTACATAATATATTTGTGTGTACTCTGTATAATTATTATGTTTATATAAATATTCATGTATATATTTAAGAAATATTTGCATGTATATAATGTCTACATTTATATAATTTATATTATATATAAATATTTTATATATAAATATAATACATTTTTCTTAAATATATACATGCTTGTGTGTGTTTTTATATATAAATAATAATTATACACAGTTCACACACATATATTATGTAAACACAAACTTTTATTTTGGATGTGATTAATCGTGATTAATCTTTTGACAGCCCTAATATATATATATAAATTTCAGGACTGAATTAATTGCAAGTTAATTAATTAATACATTTCATAAATTTCACTCATAAGTTGTCCACTCAGTACTTTTTACATTAAAAGTGTTTTACACACATATAAATAAATAATAATATAATTAAATAATAAATAATATAATTAAATCAATAAAATGTTCTATAACATCTTAATGTTTTAAATTGTATAGACTTTATTGTCAGTCATATCAGTAGCCTTATAAATAGTTTAAAATAAATAAATAAATAAACAATTATGGAGGCCTACATTTATGAAAAAAATATTATTAATTAATAACGTGGAGAAGAAAAATTGTCCTGGATTTCATAATTTTTAAAAAATATATATTTATATATATGTATTATATAAGTTTTGCATTTTTTTCTTTTATTTATTATTTATTATTTTCTGTATCAATTTTAACGGTGCCTCATCCTTTGCGGTAGGTGGCGGTAAGCCGCTCTTAAACTCGGTCCTTCATCTGCCGTTAACACCGCGAAGGAGACGCAGATTATTGTCCTATGAAATGAGAGCATGACCAGCAAACACAGCCACGAGCACCACCCCTATGATTATACAGTTCTTTATCATTTCTTTTTACATAATCGCTAACATGATCGAAGGTCTGCTGCCTGATAACAATCTCGATATAAACTTTTGACAAGCCGCTCGCTCTGGTCGTCTGAAGTGTCAACGGTTAATGGATCCGTCAGTGATGATGATGAGGTGCGTAATGTGTGTGATTGTTTGTGTGTTGATCGCTCATGTCAACACGGCTTGCTGTCGAAATCTCTCAGGAGTCTGGGGAATTAAAGATCTGCTTTATCAAATGTGTTTGTTGTTAGATTGGATCGGTTGATAGACCGGTATCGATGAGCTGATGGTGCTGATCAGCTGTCAACACTGTAAATACATCCTTAGAAAAACTACAGGCAGAGTTTAAGAGCTTTGGGTTAATCCTTAGACAGAGAAATGGGAGAGAAAGCCACTCCAGCAGCTCTGTAAACATTCACAGAGATAGCATGCAGCATTAATCTTCATACATAGTGATGGATTAAATGAAACCCAGGCTTTTGTGGACTTATATGGTAAGTAATTGCTTTCCTTTTTAAACTACTTGCATTTTGTGTTTAGTTTGTCTCTATTTTGACCTTTTGTGTATTTTCAAGGGTTAGTTCACTCAATGGAAGATTGTGGCATTATTTACGCGCCCTCATGCTGTTACAAACCCTTTCTTTCTTTCTTTCTTTCTTTCTTTCTTTCTTTCTTTCTTTCTTTCTTTCTTTCTTTCTTTCTTTCTTTCTTTCTTTCTTTCTTTCTGAAGAACACAAAGGAGATGTTGTGCAGCATGTCAGCCATGTCACCATTCGCTTTCAATGAATGTATTAGTTTACACTTTATATCAGATGACCTCAAGTACTAGTATGTACTAACATTAAAGGGGTGGTAAACCACGATTTCACTTTTCTAACTTTAGCTAGTGTGTAATGTTGCTGTTTGAGCATAAACAACATCTGCAAAGTTACAACGCTCAAAGTTTAAAGCAAAGGGAGATATTTGCTTGTAAAGAAATCAGTTTCTAAGGACTACAGCAAACGGCCGCTAGGGACTACTACACATTCCTCCAGGGTCTCTGACATCACCAGCCCCAATATTTACATAAAGCCCTCCTCCGAGAATATGAAATAAGGGGGGGCGAGGCCATTTTGTATCGCCGCGGGGAATAGTTGTTGTGGTAGCCTATAGTTAGTAGGCTGGAGTGTTGTTGCCAATGCCGACGAAATCGAGACAGACAGGGGTCGAAGGAGAAGACCGGGAAATGTGACATAATGGACAATATTCGTCTGTATTTGCAATACACGAGCCGGGGTTCAGCTGCGCGAGACAAACACTGCCAGTGTAAGCGCCGCTGATCCGCTGGAGCTCACAACTACGAAAATGCCAGATAAAATGTACAAATAGGCACTCTTTATATAAATAAACCACAGATTTGAGCTTTAAACAACTACATTATCGACTGAAAAAGTCTTAAAACTACTTTGTCACACATTAACGGTAGATTTTAACAAAAAAGACGTGTATACACAGCCCATGTCAGCCATTTCTCCCCGAGATGAGCCGCTGGCGGAAGCCCCTCCCATGACGCGAATTTGCATCTGTTGTGCAGTGAATGTCACACGCGAACGAAGCGAGTAAACTCAAAATGTTCAAGCGTCCACCTTCGCGCGAATAGCGCGATTTATTCGCGTCCGGTGTGAACGCCGCATGAGACGGGCGCGCGCGGCTCCCGCTGCACATTTCATGGAGGAAAGCAGACAGGAAAGCAAAAGTAACGGTGCCATTCAGTAGCGATCACTATAGACCCGCAGTCTTTACTCTTGAGGACTGAACAGGTTCTGCTCGATCATCTTCACTAAAATTGTCTGGGTCTGATTCGGGCTCAAATTGGTATGGTTTTATTGACACCATTGTACTACCCAAAGCACAGGCTACCGGTAAAGGTAAGGGGCGTGACTTTTCCGACAAACGTGCACTAGGCGGTTAGCCAATCACAACACACTGGGCCAGCTAACCAATCTGAGCCCATTGCGTATTTTTGAGGGACTGGCTTCATACAACCCGGAAACCATCAGACCGTTTTTACAAGGAGGGACAGAGCAGTGTAGAATAAAGGTAAAATATATGAAAAATAATGAATTTTTTTTAAAACGAAGCATGAACACATGTTACAGTGCACCCCACAAACACAATCAAGCCTTCGAAAGAGTGTGTTTTACCACCCCTTTAAATAACTACAAGACTGTGGATTTTCTGTGTAACTACATGCTGTTCTGGAAAATTCCCACATTTACTGCTAATAAGTTCGAGGTATGGTTTGGGTTAGGATTAGTGTTTTTTGCGTTATGGTTTTGGGGTAAAGTTAACAGTGTAGCTACATATATTCACCCTAAAATGACTGCACTAGCCGAACCCTAACCCTATCCCGTAATTTACTCCCCCCTCAAGCTGTCCTAGGTGTATATGACTTTCTTATTTTAGCCAAACACAATCGGATTTATATTTAAAAAAAAATATCCTGGCTCTTTCAAGCTTTATAATGGGAGTGAATTAGCCTGACGTCGTCATACTCAATTCTAGTCAGAATATGAGTCTGATACTGCGCCGTTGGGCTGTGATTATGGGGCGTGTTTCAACCGAACCAGGAAAGACCTCAATTGGATAGACCTACAACCAATCAGAGCAACGGAGCGACGCATAACGTTAGTTGTCAAATGTCAACAGAACTCAACTGCACTGTGTTGCCAAGTCCTCGGGTTGAAGCGACCCCAATTATGTGATATACAGACCCAGGAATGCGAAATTTAGCAGCCGTGCCAAAATAACATATTTTACCCCCCAAATGCCATTTTTCCCGGAGAACCCCCCCCCCCCACCCGGAAAGCTATTGGGCTTGTTTTTGGCTAGTTTTGAGTAGCAATTGGGCGAGTTTTGCTGTAAAAACTTGGCAACCCTGTCTGTGCGCTGGAATAAGTTACGTTAGAAGAAGAAGATGAGTGTAAACACTTTGCCGGTGTTGTAAAAAATAATTTAAGGATTCACAGAGTACTTACCAACACGATCATCATTTCTGAGAGAAATAGTAAAGGTGAATGCATATACGAACAAGTTCTCCGTTTAGGATTAGAACAAATTCAACCCAAGCGCCTTTGATGATGTGGATGATTACGTTACTGTTTATCATCTGTCCATCATCGTCTAAAGCCCGCCCTGACAATTTCATTGGTCCGAACAGTTTCGGTTTCGGGCATAATTACTTCTCTATCGATCAAGTCCAGACCGAACTGCCCTTGCAAAATGTTTTGTGGGCGGGGCTAAGTTCGTCTGGCATCCAGGCTAGGAGTGAATGGATTTTGAAGCTCTAAAAAGTGCATCCAGCCATCATAAAAGTAATCCATATACGACCCCGGGTGGTAAATAAAGGCCTTCTGAAGCCAAGCCATGCGTTTGTGTAAGAAAAATATCCATATTTATAACATTATAAACTACAATCACTGGCTTCCGGTAAGCAAACTCAAACTCCTTCCACATTTCTCTTTAAAAATCTCACTTTAGACTTCTAATTCGTGACCGGTGATTTCTTTTGCTGTATCGTCTGCACTTCCACATTCGTCAATACGTCATGGACCGGAACCGGAACTGGACTAGTGTACACCCTGTGATTTATAATGATAAATATGGATATTTTTCTTACAAAAAAACCCGTATATGGATTACTTTTATGGTGGATGGATGCACTTTTTCAAGCTTTAAAAACTAAAATTATAAAGCTTGAAAGAGCCAGGATATTTTATAATATAACTCCGATTGTGTTCAGCTAAAAAAAGAAAGTCATATACACCAAGAATGGCTTGAGAGTGAGTAAATTATGGGATCATTTTCGTTTTTGGTTAAACTAACCCTTTAATTAAATGTAAGCACTTTAAATGTAATCACTAGGGATGCACCTATATGAACATTTTGGCCGATACCGATAACCTATAATTTGTTATATTTAAAAGGCCGGTAAATCTAAATCCAAATTTTTTCAAGAGCTTGATTACAAAAGCAAAGGTCTGACCATTAAAAGCCCAAGCACACAATTATAATGTGCACATGTTGCACTTAACTGTATTTTCTTAAGTGATTCCAATCATATTTCAAGCAATTCATCATGGCGAACCGTGCGCATCGGCTTTAAAGGTGCACTGTGTAAATTTTAGCGGCATCTAGTGGTAAGGTTGTGAATTGCAATCGCTCACCCCTACCTTTCGAAGAACATAGAGAAGCTACGGTGGCCGACACAGGACAAAGATGTCGTTGTCTGAGACAGCAGAGAGTAGCTAGCGCTCTGTAGTGAAGTTTGTCCGTTTAGGGCTACTGTAGAAACATGGCGGCACAAAATGGCGTCTTCACTGTAAGGGGACCCGCGTGTGTGTAGATAGAAATGGCTCATTCTTAGGTAATAAAAACATAACGGTTCATTATGTAAGGTCTTTATAGTCCACTGAAAACATAGTTATGTATATTATATTGCATTTCTGTCTATATATCCTCATAAATACTACACACTGCACCTTTAATATATCAGCCAAATGTTCTTATTGGGCCGATAACGATAACTTTACAAATGAACATATATCAGCTGATACCGATCACAATGACCAATATGTACATACTAAGTGTATTTTAAGGCCATCTAGTATAAAGTGTGCTCAGTAATTGAGACCGCCAGTCCTTTACGTTCTTCATTTGGTCTTCCACGCAAAAAAAGACATTCCTAAAGGTTTGGTACTATCACTTTAAATGTCAGGTTACTGCATGCGGTTCCTCTTGGCCATGGCGATTAATTAGCCTGGAGTTTAAGACGTTGTTAAAAGTGAAAACGGCAGTTGAGGATCATCTTTTTAACACAAAGCCTGCATTGTTTGAAAGTAGCCCAGTGCCTGTACAATGAATGCAAATGGAGTTGTACCATTAATGGACACACAGTATGTTTAATGATTGAGCTCGAGTGTGGGGGAAGCTCGTGGAAGAGAAACGTTTCCCTCTCTTTGTGTGCCTGCCAAGTGTTGCTCTTAATTCATCTGTTCTGCATTCTCAGACGTCCCACCTGAAAATGAGCCGTTCGACCACAGGCCCTGAGTGCATTTATAATGTTCTAAAATGAGCTTGGTTTCCAGTGTAACTCCGCAGACGTTTGAATTCGAGTGAGATGTGAAATGATGTGGAAAAGAACAACAGAGCAGACAGAATGACCTAAAAAGCGCGGCTCCCACTCGCTCATGCCCGATCGGTGCACCTGCTGCCACTCTCTGCTCTCCCACAACCCTCTCAAGTAGGTTTATTAGAGCATGGCATGATGCATACCGGTTGCTTTGCTGATGAAACATTATATCCCTTAGGTCATGTAACCTTTTAAAAAAAGTTTGAACAGTCTCCAAAAAGAGGCACTGCAGTTTTATCTGATGTAAATGTTTTGAAAAAAGTGTAACGATAAGATCAGATAAGGGCACCGGTGCAAGATTGTTATTTGCACAATGTGGTCATATGCAAATGAGCGTGTTGTGAACCAGACTGGTTTTGTTTCGTTAGGGATTTCCACTAGATTTTTTTTTTACACGAGTTGGATAGTAGCTTGTTTATTTTTCCCACAGTACACTACAGTGAAGTACAGTAGCTTTGTATGAGTTTTATTGTAAGGGGCAGTTCACACTAGGGCTGCTCAATTAACCGTATTTCGATTTTGGCTTCCAACGATTATGAAAATAAGATAATCGAGGTAAAACGATTACTGTACGGCTTCCCGTCTTCAGTCAGCACACTCTCCTTTCCTTCACAGCAGACAGCAGTGCGCTTGCATTCCTCTCTAATGGTGCGTTCACACCGGACGCTATTCGCGCGAGTGATTTACATGTTAAGTCAATGCAGAGATGCGAAATGGCATTCTGCGGCGCGATTCAATTTTGATTTTCTTTTGCGCACAAAAACTATTGTCGTCGCTTTGTAAAATTATTGTAGAGCCACTGTAGTGAGATGGACTTTGTAATGACGTTTTTAATGCCTTTTCTGGGTCTTGTCATTTGTGTTCCGAAGATGAACGGAGGTCTTACGGGTGTCGAACGACATGAGGGTGAGTAATTAATGACATAATTTTCATTTTTGGGTGAACTAACCCTTTAACATCCAAATCAGCTGAATAAGAGAGTGATGTAAAATGCAGTCTACTGTTGATAAACTGCGGGACGTGCTTGATACCAAACAATGCTATTAAAAGCGCATTAAGTTGCGAAAGAAATGCTGTTCCATAGGCGACCACCAGCGCGTGCGCTCCGAGACGGGGCGGAACGCGCATAAGAAAAGTATACTATGGGCTTCAGACACACACCTAAACGGTCAAATAGTCTAGTACACACAAATATATTGAAATGCCTTTTTGGTAAGTATCCTCGTAAATGCAGTCGGTTATGTCTTAAAGCTACACTGTGTAACTTTTTTAGTTTATTCTTAGCTAAAAACACTTGGTTCTTTCAAAAATATATGTGCTCATTAATGTATATTTACTTATTTCAAGTAATAAAGTATTCTCGTAAGTTTATAATATGCCATTGAAAATCCATACGGGTAAGGGGTTCGAATGGGGGTCGCCATGTTGCCCCTCCATCTTGAAAGTACATTAGCCAAAGAGGGACATACCCGTAAATTCAAGGTTCGCCTTTTGCGTTTTAACACTCGATGGCACCGTGTCGAATGTGAAGAGGGGGATTGCTTGAGACTGCTATATGAAAACCTGAAAGCCTTTTTGAAAGTCTGTTGCTGATGGAGGATCACTCTTATTCTCGAGGTATGCACTCTTATATCTCGAGGAGTCGCCAAGGAAGCGAAAAAGAGAATTAAGACGGCAACACAACAGGCAAATAGCTGATAGCAGCAATGAAATGGTAAATAAATTACGAAAACGTTAAACTATTATTCATTTTACATTCATTTTACATAGATGTCATAACCTACATGTTAACTGACAAATTAAATAACTGCAATTTATAATAGTTTTCTAAAGTAACATCATCACTTGAAGGAACACTAATGGACGAGGTCGAACTGGAAGCCATGTTAATCTTGGACTAAATCGGCTACCGTAGGAGTTAAAAGGAAATCGGAATTGGGAGGAACAGAAACTAATGTTTACTGGATGGTCATATACCTTTTCACCGCTAGATGGGGGAAAATATCACACAGTGTAGCTTTAAATGAACACAGAGAAAGAGCGCGTGTATAACAGTGGGCCTATAGTACGCGTAGCTCTTAAAGGGACAGCAGCCGACATCAACGTCAGCAGCAGTCATTGTTATGGTGCGTTCTATTATGGTCAACGATCCATTTTCTCCGAGTCGGAGAAAAACATGGACGCCACCCGGAAAGCTGTTGCTATGGTAGCACTGGCCGCTCCACACTCCGCACACACACTTGGTTATATAATAATAGCTAACAATAATCTAGGTTAACGTTATCAAATCAAATCATGCATTTTCTAACGTTACCTACCGCGAGTCAGCGCTGCGCCAGTTTGAAAAAGGCGGGTACAGGACCCTTTTTAATGAACGTTTGTTGTAGGTCTACTAGGCATAGAGATATCTGAACATCTTTGCCAAATGAACATTTAAACAACTAAATCGGTCCAAAAACAATGAAAACAATTCGTACTTAAAGTCACACAGGTCGCAGCCATCTTGTATTCCGATTCGGAATTCTTGCTCGGTGTCCTCACGGTTGTCCAAACTTCCGAGCGGCAAAATCCGAGGAAATGGGGCGTGTTGCTAGGTAATGTCTGTCTTCCTAGTCGGAGCTCCGACACGGATAAATAATAGAACGCAGCATTAGTCTAACAAAAAAAGACAAAGATAAAATCACTCACTGCTATTCGTTTTAAATAAGAATTAGTCAATATTTCCTTTATACAGCAGTTATTTTACTTTATTCTATTTCTGGTGTGTATTACTCATCTAAATATCACTGTTAGTACATCTTCCTGGAAAACCTGTTTATTTTATTTGTATTTTCTGTTGTATTGGTTTTGTTAGTTTAACTAGTTTCTTTGTTTTTATTTTATTGAGGACTGTTTACTTGTCCTCTGTAGCTGTTTTGAGGACGTTTAGCCTACTTGCATTAATTAACCTAGTATTAGTTTTTGCTAAAGTATGGATAATTGTGAAATTTCACTGACATTTAAAATTACTCATATATCATGAAATAAGATATATGACCCACCAATAATCGTGTTAAATAATCGTGATTTCAATATTGACCAATATAATCGTGATTATGATTTGTGCCATAATCGAGCAGCCCTAGTTCACACACTACCATAGATCAAGTTAAAGGTGTCCTATTATGCTTTTTTTTAGTGTGTAATGTTTCTGTTTGAGCATGAAAAAGCTCTGAGAATTTACAAAGCACAAAGTCCCTCCAAAGGGAGTTATTATCTATATCAGTGTCACTGTTTCTGAACTCCCTGAAACGCCTGCATTGTAGTCTTGAGTTCTGGGAAAGCGAACACTTTCACAATATTCCTCATTTAAATAATTCCCACCCGCAGAATAAAGGGGCGGGGACTGGTTGAGTTTGTCAGTAGTGTATTGAAACTGCCGGTTATGGTAAGGGGCAGAACATTTCCCAAACATGACCAATCACAACACACTGCTCCAGCTGACCAATCAGAGCAAAGTGTGCTTTGTAGAAGAAGGGGCTTCATAGAGACAGGAATTAAACAGAGCGTTACTGACAGACTGGGAAGAGAGTAGGTCTGGGCGATATATAGAGTTTGTACGATATATCAATATATTTTTTAGAAACTATTGAGGCAATACCGTTTATATCGATATACAGTAGTTTTATACGAGCGCATTTGAAAAATAGTGGAGGACGCTGAGTTCAATTTGTTCTAAACATGATGCATACTTTATATTAAAGGAACACGCTGACTTTTTGCTGTGTAATCTGATTGCGCTGCTGCACTCATGGTACAGCAGTTCCTTGATTATTACGCAGGAATGAGAGTATAGTTTCTAGCCATATCGGCCTAAAAAAAATCACAACTTTTAATTTTCCATCGTACTTAATACACGATGTAACTATACACATCACAACATGTAAATAGGAAAATGTTGGCGTTATTTTGTCACTTATTGAGCAGTAGGATAGCTGGAGCCATTTACCTCCAGTCTTTGTGCTGAGCTAGGCTAGCTGGAGCCGTTTACCTCCAGTCTTTGTGCTAAGCTAGGCTAGCGGTGGGTGCGTCAGACAGTTATTGCACACACGGAGATGAGAATGGTATGTATGGACTTATCTAACTCTGGCGGATATGGTGAATAAGATAAAGTCCCAAAAAGTCGGCGTGTTCCTTTAAGGGATACAACATAACTGGTAAGATATAGCTAATGTGTATATTTTTAAATCAGCAGACGCTCTGACAGAGACGTGCTGACTGACAGACTTGAGCTGTTTAATGCATTTGAGATGTGATGCTTTCGTCGGTGCATAACTTGCATTTCACAGGTTTATTCTCCATCTGTAAATGTTAGAAAGTCATGCAAATATGTCCATTTTGCTGTCAGAAGAAGACTCTCCGCTAAAATTCAGGCTTCCGTGAATGAGCGCCAAACAGACGGAGCACAATAGAATAAGAGCGCAATAATTCTGACTAAAATATACATATTGCTAAAATATTTGTTGTTGGACCTACAAGTAAGTGTAATTTTATGAAAGTGACCATTATAACGGGGTAATAAAATGTAGGCTACTATAATTAGTGCTTTTGCTTTTATTTGAATTTTTAGTTTAGTGAATTAAAAAAATTTAAAATATCTTTTTTTTTTGATTGATAGAATACAATAGAATATGTTACAATGTTAGAATATAATGTGATTTTAACCCCCTTTTTGTACATATATTGTAGGGCTGGGTATCGATTCAGATGTTCCAGATCGATTCGATTTCGATTCACAAGCTCTCAAATCGATTCGATTTCGATTTCCGATTTCGATTCTCGATTCGATTTTCGATTCCGATTCTCGATTCAACTCAAAGAATATAGATTTAATACATATACTATATTTATAAAAAAGAACAGTGAACATAAGTTTAAAAGTGGGTAATTAATAAAAAGACATTAAGCCACAAACCTGTATATTAAACTCTTTTATTTTAGGTACACTTGGGTACATTAAAACAGAACCCAGCTTTAATTTTCAAATTCATACAATTATGCTAAATAAAAACAATAAAATTTTGATGCAAGATGAAAAATGTATGCTGAAAAAAGTCAGAACAGTCGCATTCCTTGATCAAACAGGATCAGGTTATTTCATTTTTAAGATAAAATAATCATAAAATCGTACAAAATTAGCTGTAACATGGATGCTGCAAGCCTATGAACAATGTAGGACAGCTAATACTGGCTTATTGGTGATAGTTCACCCAAAAATAAAAAAAATATGTCATCATTTATGCATGTATTCATCATGTATAATAACTGTTTTCTTCTGCTGAACAAAAAAAAAATTGTTTGTTTGCGGAAATAAATATGGGAAAAAAATCGATTCGTGGCCTTTGAGAATCGATTTTGAATCGACCACATTATAAAAAACGATTAATCGAAAAATCGATTTTTTTGCCCAGCCCTAATATATTGCATGGCATACATTTATAACATTCAATATATTTGTTTTCATAGCCTTCAATATCAACATTGTTTGTGGGACAACATTGGATATAGAATGTAGATGTGAAATAACATAAAAAAAAACAACAACTTATTTTTTATCCAAATAGAAAAATGTAGAAAATACAGATATATACCGTATCGCCATTTAACCAAAAAATACAGAGATATGATATTTTGGCCATATCGCCAGCCCTAGAAGAGAGGAGCTGCAACAATTGAGCATATGGGGAAATGTGTTTTTTTTTTTTTACATTACCTATTCTGGTAGAGCCCAAGACAATGTGAAAGGGTTGTTTCCCCCCAAACCAGTTAAGTGCAAAAACTCCTTCCACAGTCGATTTCATTGATCAACTCAGTCACCTGTCAAGATAAGTTATGGATTCAGTTCAGAGTTCAGAAAGATCATTTCATGGATTCGTTTGCGACCAACAGTAATGTTATCTCAACCTAATATTGGCCGGGGCTAAGGCTGACCAATGACGGAAAGTGTATGATTTTTTTTGCATTTCCAGGCAAATGGAATGGGATGAATGTGTCTATAATATATTATATAAAGTGCATCCATTAATAGTAATAGACCCCTAACCATTGTTTTCATTTTGAAATGAGAAATGACCATACTATGAGATGTCGATTTGGTCACACAAGACTTACCCATGTGCATTTATTGATCGGAGAAGATTTACCTTTATGTGATTTTGTAAGTCTTTCTTGACTGTAAAGCATTTTTCTTTGGAATGTCCTGCTTAAAATGATATTAGCCAGTGTTTTTATTCAGAAAGTGGATATTTTATAAAAGCTTTCTCCTGGAAAAATATTAGAATTTTTATTGAATATCAGACTGAAAGATTTGATATAATAATTATTATTTTTGATAATTTATCTATTTTATATTTTTTATTTGGTTGTAGAGATAATATTGTTAAAGGTGCACTATGTAAAATTGTTTCAGTAAAATATCCAAAAACCACTAGGCCAGTGTTATATATTTTGTTCAGTTGAGTACTTGCAATATCCCAAATGTTTCCAACTATTTGTAAATCGTGAGAAATTGCCATTTTAACCAATGAACCGGGATGTGTGAGGGCGTGGCCTGTCAATTGCGTCATATCTGCGTTGTCCTCAGTTTCCGGTTTTATTCTGCAGAAACGCTTTACTCTCACTGCAGTGTGAACAAGTGTCATAGCAGCCGCAGAGAGAACTCACAGAGTAACGTCATAACATCATCAACACACTCAGATGTGTATAATATGATAAACAGAGCTGCATTACCTCATACTCATTACCGTAAAACCGGTAGTGGCGACATAATAAAAGTCCCGCTGCTCGCGAGGTGTGTGTTGCGTTCATCTTATTAACAATCGCTCCAGTGGCCTTGCTCGGCTCCACAACACTCACTCCTGCTCTGCTTCACACTACAGTAACGTTAATAATCACATCCATGAACATGATTTCTGCCCGAGTCCTATCCCGATTCTTTCCCGCCGGCTGTGAGGTGAAGACCACGTCCCAAGATTCTGCGCTCAAATGTGGCGTCATCAAACTACGCCTTTGTTTTGAACAGACGACCTCTAGTCGACGGAAAAGTTACATAGTGCATCTTTTAAAGGATTGTATACAATTAATTGAAATCTTATTGTTATTATGAGTATTTTAAATTATTACTTTTGAGTTTGCCATGGATATAGCGTTTGATGCTTCTATGGTGTTAAATGAGAAATAAATACATCAATTAATTTTACATTCTCATTTGGATGCTTGTGGTGCAGAAATGTTACACGTTACAGTGTACAGGCCTAAAAAAAGGTGAAGGTAATGCACTAGTAGTGGGCGTAGAGATAATGTAGCACATTTAGAGCAAAACCTGATTATCTGATGTCATATTTTTAAATAGACATTGCAAAATGGTGCTGTTGAATTTACACATTGATTTTACATCCCATGATGTAACCATGAATAACAGATTGCAGGCAATGACTGTGACCATGTTGGTGTGTTTACAGGACTTGCGGTATGCGGGCCGTCCACTCTCGCGCTGGCTGAGTGCTGAAAACTGTATGTGGGCCGCTCTGCGGCTCCCACTCCTGCTCCCGCCATGGGGAATACTTCCACCAAGTTCCGTAAAGCACTTATCAGTGGAGATGAAGGCCTGGCGTGCCAGCTCTATGACTGCAACCCCCAGTTTAAAGAGGCTCTGGAGCCCAACGCATCTTACGGGGAGCCCTATCAACACAACACACCCCTGCACTACGCCTCACGCCATGCCATGACACGCCTCATCAGGTAAGAGCTTCAAATGAATGGGCACCGGGATACAAGCATTAGCATCGATGGACGAGTTCTAATTGTTCACCTTACATTTTAAAGAGGCTATATGTAGAATTCAGAAACCCTTGTTATTAGCGACACTGGTGGCCATTGTGTGAACTGCAGCCAGAAACTGAGCGTGATATTCTCACGGCAAAGTTGTTTTTCGTTCTTTGCTTAGAAGTAAAATGAAGTTAGAAATACGATATACAGTTAACAAACATCCAGATGCTGCTGAGAGCGACGTTTATGTATGTATATATGTAAATATGTGCTGCACTCTTTCCTCTCAATAACAAAAATGCACAACAAAATGACAGCGGTGAATAGTTAAGAACGCATCTGATCATAGCGATGTGGATATGTATGATACCAGCAATTCACTGGCATCATGTCGACAGATGAGGTCATTAAAATGACACTGTTATGATAGTTTGATTATAAAGTGTATTTGAGACTGTAGACTATATAGATCTGGAGACTATAGTTTGAATTAATCTCTTTCTTTGCATGATACAATGACATTACAGTACAGAATAGCTCTTTCTGCGTTATCCTGAACATTGTATAAGCATTCATGTGTCACAGAACCGAAGAGCGGCTCTCGGGAGTGTGTAAACATCACATCCTTTGGATTTTCCCGGCGTAACCGGGCCGGGTCTATAGGCTTTCAGAGACAACCTGGGAAATGTGTTTTTTTTGGGGAAGTTTGACACCATTTTGAAGCAAATCCTTACATTTTTAGAAGAACTGTTATTATTTAATTTGATATTATTATTATTATTTATTAAATTAAATTATAAATAAATAAATAAATAAATAAAAAATAGTTAAGTAAATAATTTTATTTATGATTACACTGTAAACCAAGTTAGCAAAACTAAAAACAAATTAGGTAATCTGTTACATCAAATATTTTATGTTGACAAATTCGTAGTTTAAGTAAGCAGAACTTGCAGATTTTTATTTTGTACTTGTACAATTTAATTACTCTTAACTTTAAATATTTGAGTAAACATTAGATTTAACTTAAATTATCATGGAATCTCAATTTACTTTTTTTTTTAGCAGTGGAAACTTGGCTAGCTTTAACTAGCTAATTCAGTACATGTTAACTTCCTAATTAGTAACACAATGCTTTGATAGCATTAGCATAGCATAACAGTTGCTAAATGAGTATGGGCATTATAATAAATTGACCATACAGGGAGTGCAGAATTATTAGGCAAATGAGTATTTTGACCACATCATCCTCGTTATGCATGTTGTCTTACTCCAAGCTGTATAGGCTGGAAAGCCTACTACCAATTAAGCAAATTAGGTGATGTGCATCTCTGTAATGAGAAGGGGTGTGGTCTAATGACATCAACACCCTATATCAGGTGTGCATAATTATTAGGCAACTTCCTTTCCTTTGGCAAAATGGGTCAAAAGAAGGACTTGACAGGCTCAGAAAAGTCAAAAATAGTGAGATATATTGCAGAGGGATGCAGCAGTCTTAAAATAGCCAAGCTTCTGAAGCGTGATCATCGAACAATCAAGCGTTTCATTCAAAATAGTCAACAGGGTCGCAAGAAGCGTGTGGAAAAACCAAGGCGCAAAATAACTGCCCGTGAACTGAGAAAAGTCAAGCGTGCAGCTGCCAAGATGCCACCAGTTTGGCCATATTTCAGAGCTGCAACATCACTGGAGTGCCCAAAAGCACAAGGTGTGCAATACTCAGAGACATGGCCATGGTAAGAAAGGCAGAAAGTCGACCACCACTGAACAAGACACACAAGCTGAAACGTCAAGACTGGGCCAAGAAATATCTCAAGACTGATTTTTCTAAGGTTTTATGGACTGATGAAATGAGAGTGAGTCTTGATGGGCCAGATGGATGGGCCCGTGGCTGGATTGGTAAAGGGCAGAGAGCTCCAGTCCGACTCAGACGCCAGCAAGGTGGAGGTGGAGTACTGGTTTGGGCTGGTATCATCAAAGATGAGCTTGTGGGGCCTTTTCGGGTTGAGGATGGAGTCAAGCTCAACTGCCAGTCCTACTGCCAGTTTCTGGAAGACACCTTCTTCAAGCAGTGGTACAGGAAGAAGTCTGCATCCTTCAAGAAAAACATGATTTTCATGCAGGACAATGCTCCATCACACGCGTCCAAGTACTCCACAGCGTGGCTGGCAAGAAAGGGTATAAAAGAAGAAAATCTAATGATATGGCCTCCTTGTTCACCTGATCTGAACCCCATTGAGAACCTGTGGTCCATCATCAAATGTGTGATTTACAAGGAGGGAAAACAGTACACCTCTCTGAACAGTGTCTGGGAGGCTGTGGTTGCTGCTGCACGCAATGTTGATGGTGAACAGATCAAAACACTGACAGAATCCATGGATGGCAGGCTTTTGAGTGTCCTTGCAAAGAAAGGTGGCTATATTGGTCACTGATTTGTTTTTGTTTGGTTTTTGAATGTCAGAAATGTATATTTGTGAATGTTGAGATGTTATATTGGTTTCACTGGTAAAAATAAATAATTGAAATGGGTATAAATTTGTTTTTTGTTAAGTTGCCTAATAATTATGCACAGTAATAGTCACCTGCACACACAGATATCCCCCTAAAATAGCTAAAACTAAAAAACACTTCCAAAAATATTCAGCTTTGATATTAATGAGTTTTTTGTGTTCATTGACAACATGGTTGTTGTTTAATTATTAATGTTGTAAAATTAATCCTCAAAAATACAACTTGCCTAATAATTCTGCACTCCCTGTATACCTGTTCTCAAACCAAGCTTGTGCTCCACTCGTTACCATGATGGAAACCCCCAAAAACCCACAACAGAAACTCTTAGAAATTAGCATAGCAAACCATTAAACACGACTAAATCTTGCATACATTTTTTTTTTAACTTAACACTTAATTTTAGGATTTACTCTCCTTAGAAATTCCAGCCCAGTTTCAGTAAATTTAAGTTAGTCTTAATTAAAAGAAACAAGTTAATAAAACTCAAAACAATGAAACAATGACATAAAATGTGTCGGTTTTGTGAACTCAAAAGAAAAAGAAAGTTCTAAATACTCATAAAAGTTCATTTGTTTGATCTAATTTGTTTAATTTAAGTTTACCCTGCTCACAGTGTATGTGAAGCTGAATAAGTGTCCAATTTAAATTGTATTTAATTTATTTTTATTAGGCACTGGTAATCATTATAAACTACCATTCAAAAGTTTGTGGTCAGTAACATATATATATATATATATATATATATATATATATATATATATATATATATATATATATATATATATATATATATATATATATATATATATATATATATATATATATATATATATATATATATATATATATATATATATATATTATATTATATTATATATATAATATATATATGACCCTATAATTTCCGTGATCACGGAATCGCGGACAGAATCTCGGAATTGGCATATTAACACGGAATCTAGTGTAAACGCAGAATTTCCCGGAATTTTACATGTTTGGAATGAAATGTTGTTTTGTGTGGGAGAAGAACGAATGTCTGGGGAAAATGCAGACCGGGGGAAGCAAATCTGGGCGACATAACCCCTCCCGTCATTTCAGCTCCCTCTTCAAAACAATGGGTGCGTCTCAATCACCTCTCTTGTTCAGGGCACTTATCAGGGAGCCAGACCATTGACTTATGTCCTTATCAGTGCCCTGACTACTGAACTAGGGAGGTGATTGAGATGCACCGCATGAAAGTATGGCGCAGCGGCTCACCATGGCTCTGCTTTCATCGGCGAAAAAGTTAAAGGGGCTATATGCGTTTTTCTGAAATTTAAACTCACGACTGACACCTGTGGCCAAAAAACAAACTGCTCTTATTTTCTGCTCGCTCTCGCAGCGGTGGTGACGTCACATCCGCAGACAGCGTGGGAAAAAACGACCCGCCAGAAAATAGGAAAAATAGGATACAGGCTTATAGGTGCACCCACTGTGAGCGGACAAGGTGTCAGTATGCTCATCAGGAGATGTTTGACTCATAAATGGTAAAATAAAAAGGCTATTGTTACGTTTATTTTGGGGAAAAAGTTGCATATAGCCCCTTTAAGAAACTCAATACTAAGCCCTCAGTACCGAGCCGAGCAGTTCCCTCGCGGGGGGAGTACTTGCTGTATTTTGCCTTGTTTTTAATGCACTTTAATGTACTATATGGAAAATAATGCCTTAAATGAACTTGAGAGAAAATGAGATGCGCGGGACAGCGCGTCAGATCGGGTCATGTTCGGCAGCGGCCAATCTTAAAGTGACAGTAGCACTGATGATGTCTGTCATTAATGTTCATCAAAGAACAAAGGGAACAGAGAAAATTGTAGCTTTAAATGATGATTATTTATGCAGTTAAGAAAGGTGTTGATAACTTTATTCAATTTCTGTGTAGACTATGTCTATCAGGGAAGGCCATGGGTAAATATAACATTTATTATAATGGGTTTGTGTAAAGATTGTTTTAAGTTTAATTGAATTAAACGTTGCTTTTTTTTTTAAAGCCTAATAAATGTTGAAATTTTGAGCTTTCAGTTATACTGTAATGTAACGTCATTAGTGTTTCATAGAGACATTAGTATCAGTGATACTGGCCTTCATTCATAAAAAGATGCCATTACAACACATATTTAAAATATGCTGTCTTGCAATTGTTGCTACAATAATTTGGAGAGTAACTGAAATTAATACAATATCAAAATATATAAAACTCCAATGTTTTTAATTGCAATTAATCATGATTAATTACAGAAAAAATTGAATTTTTATCAATTCACAGCAGTAATATTTTGTTGTGACTTGAAGTACTTAGAGTGCAGTGTTATGTTGCATCAGGCAGTATTTGTCCTGAGAAGTACTGAGCAAATGGGATGTTTGTTACGTAAGGAATAATTGACGACACCCGAGGTGGTGATGCGGTGGTGTGCATTATTATTCTAATAATTGAACGCCCCGGAGTCAATTATTCCGCTTATATTACGGTTACCACACCTCAAGACATCGATCCGAAGATATATTTAAAGGTATTCGTCCGGTTTTTGTACTTAAATCGCTATTGTGAGTAGGACTATTTCTTCTGCGTCTCATCCAACGGCTCTTTTGCTAGTTAGAGAGCGAGAGAGAGAGCGAGCGAGAGAGAGCGAGAGAGAGCGAGAGAGAGCGAGAGAGAGAGAGCGAGAGAGAGCGAGAGAGAGAGAGCGAGAGAGAGCGAGAGAGAGCGAGAGAGAGCGAGAGAGAGCGAGAGAGAGCGAGAGAGAGCGAGAGAGAGCGAGAGAGAGCGAGAGAGAGCGAGAGAGAGCGAGAGAGAGCGAGAGAGAGCGAGAGAGAGCGAGAGAGAGCGAGAGAGAGCGAGAGAGAGCGAGAGAGAGCGAGAGAGAGCGAGAGAGAGCGAGAGAGAGCGAGAGAGAGAGAGCGAGAGAGAGAGAGCGAGAGAGAGAGAGCGAGAGAGAGAGAGCGAGAGAGAGAGAGCGAGAGAGAGAGAGCGAGAGAGAGAGAGCGAGAGAGAGAGAGCGAGAGAGAGAGAGCGAGAGAGAGAGAGCGAGAGAGAGAGAGCGAGAGAGAGAGAGCGAGAGAGAGAGAGCGAGAGAGAGAGAGCGAGAGAGAGAGAGCGAGAGAGAGAGAGCGAGAGAGAGAGAGAGAGAGAGAGAGCGAGAGAGAGAGAGCGAGAGCGAGAGCGAGAGAGAGAGAGAGTGCGCGAGCGAGTGCTTGTGTGAATTAGGCTGCCTCTGTGCGTCTCTAAACAGCGCTGTTATTACCTCACTAGTGAAAAAATGTCACGTGTAGCCTTTAAGTTGCTCCACTATATAGGCTAACTGATCAAATGGTCAGGGCAGCGCTGACACCTTTAGTGCAAACTGTAGTGCGTGTGCGAGCATGTGTGATTTCAGTAATGAGACAGAAAAGCTTGCCTTTGATGTCCGCTTCCGTTTGTTGGTTTTCATCTGGACTGTTTAATACTGCTGCCGCCCAGTTGTTGAACGTTTTAAATTCACCGTAAATATTAAGATTTACTTTAGGAAAATCGTCTGTCATGTTGTTGTTTTTTAGTCCTGTAATTTCCGTTATTACAGTTAACTATGCGAAGTGATATGGAACTGTAATGCCGTCAAGAGAGCTGCCTGGAACTACGTTCGCTGTGCATCTCCCAGAAAATAATTGCACACCTCAGAACGTTCATCAGCCAATCAGATTCAAGCATTCAACGGCCCCGTAGTATAACTCAATACATTTAAGGTCATTCCTATTTTATGTTTTATGTTCTATTATATTAAAGGGGTGGTTCCGTGTTTTTTTTTCTAGGCTTGGTTGTGTTTATGGGGTGCAGTATAACATGTCTTAATACTTCTTTTTTTTAAAAACACCATATTTTTCTTATGTTTTACCACACCGCTGTCTCCACTGTCCTTTGAACGGCTCGTTTGCTTCCTGCTTCTGTGAAGCCCATCCCTACGAAAAAAACGCAATGGTCTTAGATTGGTTAGATAGCCAAATGTAGTTTGTAGTTCTGCAACAGCTCTCTCTCTTTCGTAATGACTGCGACGTGGCCTCGCCCACTTTGTTGCGTGTTCGCGAGGGCAGTGTTTATGTTAATAGCAAGGGTTTATGATGTCACCAACCCGGGAAGGAGCTTGTTGTAGTCCAAACCGGCTGTTTTTGTAGGCAATAAACTGCCATAACTTTAAAAGACAATATCTCCGTTTGCATTGAACTTTCAGCGCTGTAACTTTGCAGATACTGTTTATGCTCAAGCAGCAACATTACACACTAACTAAACTTATAAAAGTGAAATCGCATGCAACCACGCCTTTAACATTAAAAGCACACTCTTTTTACGACTAAAATAACAGTTGAGGGTAAAAAAAACTGAATTCCCAAAAATTAAAACGGAAAAAACAGAATTTGGGAAAAAATAAAACGGATTTTATAGAGCCCTATAATTATAATTTTAGAAATGTACAGTTTTTTGATTAAATTGATTGAGTACATTAAATTGATCAAAAGACATTTTTATAGTGTTACAAAACATTTCTATTTCTAATAAAATATGTTATAACAATCAAAGAATCCTATTGAAATGTATCACATTTTTGTGGAAATATGATTTCTGAAGGATCATGATGATGGAGGGTAATGATACTGAAAATTCAGTTTTATTACAATAGAAAAGTTTTTTTCCCCCTTTCTTTTTGTAAAAATTTGAAAACTTTTGTAGATTGTGTCAGGGCAAAACACATGAAGCCAATTAATATCATTATGTGGCCTAACATTGAGGCTTAAGACTGTTCAACATACAATATTAATGTCATGGGGAAACCCAAACAGTATGTCTACTTTAACAGCACAGCAGGGTAGGGTTGTTGCTTCAGGGAGAACAAAAAACTTTCCCATGTTGGCCCCTAACAGACAAGACCTAAAGCAAATATGCATGGAATGGGAAGCTTTTGTAGAGCCTGTGGTGTTTTTGTGCAATGCAAGGTTATTTGTGCATGGTCGCTGAATTCCAGTGCTTGGTATTTGAGTCAAGACCACTTGGAGCCACGAGGTCAACTATGACTTAGTGTAGTTAATGCACCCTTCTGAGAAAATGGTTGGTAATTACCAGCTAGGACAGCTGGCTACTGAAGACTCGCGGTCCCTCCTCTTTCCTTTTCACTCTCCTCTCTTCATTTTACAGCACTTTGGAGCACGCTACTAGCAACCTCGATCATTTCAGAACCTGATTTCAATGAACAGACATTTAAAAAAAATATATTTTAGTTAACAATAATAACACTGGGCATAACTTTAACTTTGAAACACCGTAATACCTCTGGCCCAAATTGCAGTTTATTGTGGCCTGCGTAGACCGAAAAAGAGCATTTGATCAACACTGTGACCCACTACAGTTTATTTAGTTCATTCAACTGTGCTGTTTATTTGCAGATTTACAGATCATACCACAATAATTGCCTCAGCTTTTCCGGCTCTCTCCACAAATTGGATGGTAAACACTGGAAAAATGGCAGTCAATATGTATAGGCTCAGATTAGTATTTCAGCCCGTCCTAAAGTATTCAGTACTGACTCGCAAAAGCAAGCAGATCGTACAGTTCTGCTTGTGAATATCTAGTTTACTTGCTGTAGACACTATATACTGTGTGTTTTAAAGTGTTGATGTCATTAATCTGGCAAACTTTGTCTAATTTTGTTATTATTCCTTTCTCAAAAGTACTAGCTGCATAAACCGATACTTTGTAAACACGACTTCCAGGCAGACCATTCCTAAATGTTTCTTAAAGGGATAGTTCATCCAAAAATGAAAATTTTGTCATTAATAACTCGCCCTCATGTCGTTACAAACCCGTAAGACTTTTGTTCATCTTTGGAACACAAATTAAAATCTTTTTGATGAAATCTGAGAGTTTTCTGTCCCTCCATTGACAGCTACACAACTATCACTGACACTTCAAAACGTTCATAAAGAGATCGTAAAACTAATCCATATGAGTTGAGCGGTTTAGTCCAAATTTACTGAAGAGACTCGATCGCTTTATATGATGAACAAATATAACTTAGTCTTTTATTCACATATTCAACATTGATCAGTGAACATAAACCGAAGCTCAACCAAACCCGAACCTCATTGGTTCTTGCTGAAGCTCAAATGTGATGCTTAACACGAGAATGAACCTCATTGGTTCTTGCTGAAGCTCAAATGTGATGCGTAACACGAGAATGAACCTCATTGGTTCTTGCTGAAGCTCAAACGTGATGCGTAACACGAGAATGAACCTCATTGGTTCTTGCTGAAGCTCAAACGTGATGCGTAACACGAGAATGAACCTCATTGGTTCTTGCTGAAGCTCAAACGTGATGCGTAACACGAGAATGAACCTCATTGGTTCTTGCTGAAGCTCAAATGTGATGCGTAACACGAGAATGAACCTCATTGGTTCTTGCTGAAGCTCAAGTGATGCGTAACACGAGAATGAACCTCATTGGTTCTTGCTGAAGCTCAAAAGTGATGCGTAACACGAGAATGAACCTCATTGGTTCTTGCTGAAGCTCAAATGTGATGCGTAACACAAGAATTAACCTCATTGGTTCTTGCTGAAGCTCAAATGTGATGCGTAACACGAGAATGAACCTCATTGGTTCTTGCTGAAGCTCAAACGTGATGCGTAACACGAGAATGAACCTCATTGGTTCTTGCTGAAGCTCAAACGTGATGCGTAACACGAGAATGAACCTCATTGGTTCTTGCTGAAGCTCAAATGTGATGCGTAACACGAGAATGAACCTCATTGGTTCTTGCTGAAGCTCAAGTGATGCGTAACACGAGAATGAACCTCATTGGTTCTTGCTGAAGCTCAAAAGTGATGCGTAACACGAGAATGAACCTCATTGGTTCTCGCTAATGATCAAACGTGATGCGTAACACGAGAATGAACCTCATTGGTTCTTGCTGAAGCTCAAATGTGATGCGTAACACAAGAATTAACCTCATTGGTTCTTGCTGAAGCTCAAATGTGATGCGTAACACGAGAATGAACCTCATTGGTTCTTGCTGAAGCTCAAACGTGATGCGTAACACGAGAATGAACCTCATTGGTTCTTGCTGAAGCTCAAACGTGATGCGTAACACGAGAATGAACCTCATTGGTTCTTGCTGAAGCTCAAATGTGATGCGTAACACGAGAATGAACCTCATTGGTTCTTGCTGAAGCTCAAGTGATGCGTAACACGAGAATGAACCTCATTGGTTCTTGCTGAAGCTCAAAAGTGATGCGTAACACGAGAATGAACCTCATTGGTTCTCGCTAATGATCAAACGTGATGCGTAACACGAGAATGAACCTCATTGGTTCTCACACGTCTAGTGAACATGCTCGAGCTTCAGTTTTCCACAACTGATGTGTGAGTTGTTGAATATGTATATGTGAATAAAAGCCTAAGTTATATTTGTTCATCATATAAAGCGAAAATTTGGACTGAACCGCTCAACTCATATGGATCAGTTTTACGATCTCTTTATGAACGTTTTGAAGTGTCAGTGGTAGTTGTGTAGCTGTCAATGGAGGGACAGAAAACTCTGATTTCATCAAAAAGATCTTCATTTGTGTTCTGAAGATAACGAAAGTCTTTGAAGCGACATGAGGGCGAGTAATTAATGACAGAATTTTCATTTTTAGGTGAACTATCCCTTTAAAGTTAGCCAATCAAAGTAGAGCTTGCAAGCTCAAAAATGCTTTTCTAGAAGTTATTTTATTCCTC